>OY720678.1:88298854-88529729 GCA_963170755.1 Amphimallon solstitiale | reverse complement strand
AATACGAGGCGAAGCCGAGTATTGTAATGAATACGAGTGTCTTAATAGCCATTACATACGAGTTGCATACACTATTTTTTCTACGACCCCATAATAAAACATATTTTTTGAACAATCCATTTCATAAATTGAGCGTAAAATTTTCCGTACGTTTTTGCGAATTTGGCTAGTAATAAATTGTTCGTGGCTACTAAGGCTTGTTCCATAATTTCTGGTGAAGTCAATTATTACATTTCACTGTCATTATCCCTCATTTTTACCGTTTATATTTTCAAAAAAGCACAAATGTTAACTACTTACTTGTAAATTGCAGAAAACTGTCACATTTAATTAATTTTTATATCTGTCAGATATGCAGTCGCCATATTGAATATTGTTTGAATATTGGAACGTCGCATTCCTATTGGATATAAACTTGTATCGTAATGAAAAATCTGTATTCCTATTGGATATAAACTTGTATCATAATGAAAATCTGTATCATAATGGATATCATTAAAGTACAGGTTTAGCATATCTAATAATACAATTAAAGTATGGGAGTAGAAAAAAGCCATTAATGTTCTAAGTCACACTTTAAGAACTCTTCTATTGAATAAAAACTGTGATATCCTCCACTTTTTTTATGAATAATTTATCGCTCTCTTCAATATGGTTCTTGATTTTGTTATACAGTTTGGGCCCCCAATAGTCTACGTAGCGTTGTGTCGTTTGCAGGCGGTGATATGGAATTTGGAACTCTTTTCTGTGGCGGGTTTCGAAATTATGATGCCCTCCATTCAAAATATACTTTTCTTGTTTTTTTCTAACGCATTTTATACATGTAAGTATAAATAGGCAAGGCAAGGTCAGTATTCTTTCTTGTTTAAAATGTTCCTCGCAACCATCCGTATATTTCAGATTACAAAGAGCTCTAAACGCTTTTTTTTGCAAGCAGAAGATTCTTGTTGCTGCAGGTGATGTGCCCCAAAACAAAATTCCGTAGCTTATCCTACTGTGAAAGTTCGCAAAATAGGCAGATTTTGAAGCAGCATGGGTAGCAATAGTCTTCAGTCTTCTTATAGTATATATAGCAATCGTTAGCTAGTTTGCTAATTCTGATATGTGCATGTCCCAAGTGAGTTTATTGTCAATCGTGAGCCCCAGATATCGAATGGCGTGGGATGAGTGTTCATTTCTTGCTGAGAAACAGAGATGCTGTGTTTTCTCTTCATTTAATTTTAGTTCAATATCTTGGAACCATTTTGTTATTTCTTCCATTACCCGTTTCCTCTCTTTTCCAATTTCGTCAATCGACTTTCCAGTTACTACGTAAGATGTATCATCAGCATAGAGACAGCTTTGTTTAGGTGTTATATTTTTTGGGAGATCATTAACATACATCACAAATAAAATTGATCCCAATATCGATCCTTGTGGTACACCATTATGAATTGGTCTGGTATTTGATATTTCTCCATTTAAGTCCACTCTCTGGCATCTTCCCCTCAAATAAGAAACAAGTAGATCATGTTCTGTACCTCTAATACCATAATAGTGTAGTTTCTGAAGTAGAATTTGGTGATTTACCATATCGAAAGCTTTACTGAGGTCACAACATGTCAGTTCACATCGTTCTTTATTATCGTAGGCGTCAATTACAGTCTCCATCACCTCAAGTATTCCAGTCACTGTGGATTTGTTTGTCCTGTATCCATGCTGTTCATTAGATATATATTTTTTTCTTTCAAAGTATTCTAGTAGACGATCTACAATCAACCGTTCTAAGATTTTGGAAATTGCAGGCAGAATAGTGTTGGGCCTGTAATTGCTACGTATAAGAAAATAAAAGGCGTTTTATTTGTATGCTTAGTTAATTTGTTTTGTCCTTCATATGATATCTTATCTGTTGTTCAAATAAATTTATTAGTGTTTATACTTTGCACGTCAAAAATTAGTTTTTATTGGAAAACATTCCCAATAACATTTTCCTTTTCAACAATATTATTGGGGCACACCAGCACTCTTTCAACATTGTACATGTAATGTCATCGTTTATATTTATATTAAAACCCGCGCTGCAGTCGAATAAACAAGTTTCTACTTTCAGAGCACGAACTTCTGTTTCCATATAGAATTTTTCGGACGATACCAAAACGTGAAAAATCCGCTACGCGAAGGCAAAGCGGATTTGTAATTAAAAATAAACTGGTGCAATGGTCGGTCGGTCGACGGGTGAATGTTGATCGTGCTTCGTCCGCCGAAAAAAAATCGTGTTTTGCTTAAAAATACGCTGACCTCCTTTTTTGCTTTTCGAATAAAACAGTCGTCTTGACGTGTTCGAACACAAAAAAAATCGGAAAAATTACGGATTTTTAACTTTAGGCGTGTCTGGCGAGGGACAAACGATGACAGATCATTCTTCGGCCAAGAAATCAGTTCTTTTCTTGTCTCGACAACGAGGTGCGCCTGGACGGTGACCAATACATTGCTTACGATGATGTCATTTTGTAGAAATGACACTGATGCGATGTGGTCGCTGGTCAGTAGTCTGGAGAACGCGACGATTCGGTTGTTTGATATAAATTGTCAATTTCAGGGAATTAGCGCGTAATCGTTTAGAATAAAATATTGGCATCTGGTTTATTTTAAACAAAGAATACTAAAACACCGTTACCACACTAAAGCATGAAAAAGCTAAATACGTTTTCGACAACTTGTTATGTTATCATCTTCAACGACGTGTCGAAATGCGTATTTAGCTTTTTGTGCACAGACTCCAAGTTTAGTTTCCTAGTTTATTTTAGTTTTGTCAAAAAAATAATTCGTGTTAAAATAGTCAAGCTATACTCTTACTACAAATGAATTATAAGAAGGGAATCGTTTTCTTTTTAGCTCTACACATTTAGTCCACATTTTTTCAGTCCGTCCTTCAAGAAAATAAGAATAAAGATGAGAATTTACTCCATCCAATAATTCATACATGAATGCGGTAATGGTGTCCAGTGGCGGCTCGTGATTTTTTGGGACGGGAGGGCACCGGGGTGGTCTGTGTTTAATATCAAACATTAAATACAGACAAAAAAATAAACTCAATATGTTATTGAATTAACTTGTTTGAAAATAAAATCCATTCGCCGTTCCTTACGATTAGCAAAATGATTAATAACTAATTCATTGAAGTTTGGTGTTGATGTCAGTAATTGTTTTTCAATGGAACACATTGCTGAGGCACATAGTCTGCTTTCCTGCATGGTATTTCTATAAAATGCTTTTATTCTCTTCAAAGTTGAAAACCAATATTGCAATATTCTTATTTTTATTAACTGCATTAAATTTAACAACAGTTGCCAGTTCTTTTAATAAATATCTGTCACAAAGCCCTAGAAAATATTGTAAATTCTCCTGTTTAGGATAGGATTTCGTTTTAGATTTAGTAGCTACAACTCGATGCTATTTTAGAGATTTTCTAAGTGTTTCCTTTCTGGGTGTATGGGCAGAGAGATTTTTTTCTGTTTGAACCCCAACATCACTTGTAGTAGGAATTTCCATAACTGCTAAAATACAATTAAAAAATTATACATTTCATTAAATACAAATTAATTGTATGTGTGTAACTGAAAAGTTCAAAATTATTCTACTTTATACTAGGTTAAATACATATGTGTTGAATTTTTGTTCAAAAATGACTTCGAATTCTTTAGTTAAACAACTAAACGTATTTTATGTTTTGCTCATAATATAATTTTGTATTGTAAATATTAATTGTCATACCTATAAGTATGACAATTAATATTTACAATACAATATACTGCTAAATTTTGGGATACAATATCACTTGTGCTAGGAACATTCATAGTTTCCACACATTCTAAAATACATTTTGAAATTAGTATGCTTTTAAAATTTCAAATAATACTTAGTTCTTATAAAATAATATTTTATAATAAACATTTACCTGTAAATAGTTCCTTAACCGGTGAGGTTTGAATTGATTTCTTTTCAATATGGTCATGGTTGTTAGAGATAACGATGTTCTCTAAAATTCTTATTTTCGAAGGAGGTTTCTTCACTAATATAAAAAGATAAAAACCACATTAGAAGTATTTATTTTCATGCTTCATCTTTAATGAAAACTTTAATTATAAATGCAAACCTTATCAAAACATATTTAACAATGATAAATAAGATCATATATTTTTTGTAGATAGTAAATAACTTTACAAATTTAAATTACGAAATATCTTATTAGAGAAATTAAAGTAAAACATTATCATCATGTACAGATTTTTTGGAATATTTCAAGTTATAAAGTCATGTTATTATATTTATTCTACTTCAATGATGATGTATGAAGTTACATATTTTAAAATTACAATGCAACGGTATTACAACTTAATATATACAAAAATTGTTGAATATATAAAAGATAAATGCTAACAAATAATTTTGGAAATATTTTAATTTTATGATAGTTTATATTAAAAACACTTTTATGAAAAATAAACTACCTGTGTGAAATTTTGCATCAAAAGCTGTTGATGTTTCTGGTGTTTCCATGCAGAGTGAGAGAAATAATGCGGGAATTGCATTGGATTCCTTAAATCATTTAAACACATGTGTGATTCAAAGTGTTTACCACACACAAATGTTGTTTGCCATAATTTTGACAAATTTTTACTTAGGTCATTCCGGTTACAGCTGGTGTAAGACACTACAAAAAATATGAATTATTACAAATTAACTGTTACTCAATAACTATACCTTACCGATTTTCTTCTTTAAGAAACGAAAAGAAACTGTAGAATATATTTTGTTGCTGAACATTTTTACAAGTAAAAATA
This sequence comes from Amphimallon solstitiale, assembly GCA_963170755.1. Lineage (NCBI taxonomy): Eukaryota > Metazoa > Arthropoda > Insecta > Coleoptera > Scarabaeidae > Amphimallon > Amphimallon solstitiale. The sequence goes on along the minus strand of OY720678.1, from coordinate 88,524,906 downwards.
CAACATCTACGTACGACAGATTTCTTCTTTCGTACAGTTTCCATTACTTATATCAACAACAATTTAACTGGCACCTTTACTTATTATTCTTTCGTAAATTAAAAGTTATAAAACTTAGACGCGCTGAAGAGACGGACTGTTACTTACGAAAAAATCCCAAGCAGCAAAATCATAATTTTGAAGAAGGATAAAAATATATATTTGCTAAAGTAGGCAGTGGTTTTGCTGCTAGGGATATTACTTGTTATCAAACAAATCAGAAAAATTACATACAAATTAGATGTTTATAATTAATTTATCAGTTAAAAGGAATTGATCACGGGGGGAGTGCCCTGTTGCCCTCCCTGCAGCAGCCGCCACTGATGGTGTCCATAATGCCATACGGGGCTAGCACGTGGGCAGTGAAATCCAAGCAGGTTAAACCTCGACAGCAGTTAAACTCAGCCCAGCGGGGAGTGCTAGGGCGATTAATGAGAGCATACCTCACAATAGCTGTGTGGACGCATTGCAGGTCATTGCCGGGACAGTATCAATGGACCTTCATATAATCCAGTGAGGTGCAGAGTACTGGTTGCGGATAGGGGAAGTGGAAAAGATACAACAACTGCTTGGTATTAGACCTACGACCAAGACAGAAAATTCCATTCTAACAACGCGGCAAGACAGATGGAATACCTCAACAACGGAACGAAGACTCAATCAATGCCTAGCATAGCAATGTACAAATACAAAAAAATAAAATAAAAAAGAATAACAAATGTGCTGAAGAAAGCAACAACAAAAAAAAGTCTGTCATAAATCAGTCAGAGTCCAGTGCAAATTGCAATAAAACTCTAGAAATCCAACCACACAGCTACGTGAACGGATCCGGATAAATGCTCATAATATTTGTCATGATGTGTGTACGTGGTGCTTTAAGGAGAATATTTGTTCTACGTCTGGGTGAAACGAAAGACTCAGATGATCGCGTCAATTGCGAGTGAATTGTGAAAGCGAAGCAGATGAGTCTATTTTTTTATTAATTAGTTAGCACTGCTGATCCTTCTCTTGTCGGTTAAAGTCTGGAAGGAATGTATTTCAAGAAGAGCAACGTAGTCAACGCTTATAGGAAGATAACTGCCATCAATTCTGAAACGAATATATTTCAGAAAACGCCTTTGCACTCGCTCCAAGATTATTTCTTGGTATAAATAGTGCGGATATCAAACGATAGCACCGTACTCCAATCTACTTCGAAAGAAAGCATAATAGATCGACCTCATAGCCAGTAAACCTTTGAAATTCCTGCGTGAACGGGTAAGGAAGCCCAATGATTTGAAGCCGCACTGTAAACTGAAAAAATATGGTCCGTAAATCGGAGAACAGAGTGGAAGAGGAGTCCTAAATCGTTGAAATGCGTATGCCTGGGTATTGCTACTCGATTTACATGGTAATCAAAGAAGATGGGGTTGGAGACTTTAGTGTACGTGACTTTTGCGCGTTTTTCAAACATTTAAAAATATTTTTTTTTGTAGACACCAATCATAAAGTATCTGCAATTGTCTTAAAGTAAATGACAGTTTTCAACACTTATAATTTCCATGAAGATCATTTGGTCATCCGCATATATTAGGACAGAGCAGTCCAAAGAATTTAAGAGATCATTAATAAATATATTGAATAGCAAGGGACCAAGGTTTCATCCCTGCGGAATACCTGAAGTCAGTGTAAAGTGACTAGATTGGAATAAAACGCTTACAAATGCAGCACATGGCCCCTTCAAGAGAACTCACGCACTTCCTTACTGGTCACGGCACATACGCTCAGTATCTTCAACGTTTGGGACTGGCACCCAAGGTAACTATATAGGTTGCCTTATCCTGTCTCAACCAATGAAAGTGCGTCTATTTACTTACATACGTGGTTACATACAATTTATTATTAACTAATCTATTTTTACGTTACATACAAAAATAAAAAAATCTAGTTTATTATACGAAGATTTATTACAAAATTATACTGATTTAAAACCACTTTTTATTATAATTGAAAAGAAGGATTTTATTTAGATGCATGTTTTAATAAACAAGAAACAAATATTGTATTTATTATACAATTGATAACAGACTGGCCAGAAGGCACCTAAATAATTATAAAAGGTATTAATGCATTTACAGATATAACGTACACAATAATATAATATATTAAAATGAAATATGATTGTACAATGGATTGTAAATGGATATAGGTTTTATTAGAAAATTAGGTGACTCTGCATAAGTTGTTCTTCCCTTTCCTGTAGGTGGTGCGTATAAGAAAGTCTGGATAGGAGAGATCGTTAGTGCGATTGCAATTCTACAAAAAAAATAGCGCCATCTATCGAACGGCAGCATATACCAAAACAATTTTGTTGACCCCGCAAACATATTGTATAATACATATAAATCATTTCTGTTTATAAATATAACATTTATTAATAGCTCGACCACAGCGCCACCTATCGTGTCCAGATTTTGTGTTTTTCTTTTTTGTCGCTAAACCAACATATATTATGAATATGAGTCATATTGGGCCATAAATATAGAATTTGTTAATAACTTGACTTCAACGTCACCTATCGAATGTTTTGATAGCCTATTTTAATTAACCGCATTGACGAAAGAAATACGATTGGGCCATTAAAAAGTTATTGAATAACGAACATACGCACCAAAGGATTATAACGTATACCGTGTGGCCGCCGTTAATAGCGCGATGCATGTATTAGTAACTACTGGTCGACTATAAATGGGCGTGCCAACTTGAATTGCCACACCGACAGCGGGCGTATAAGTTATACGTATAAATGTATTCGTAGGCAAATCAAGTGAAAAGCAATGTAATATGTATTGCGTTCCCGTTGTAAGTAATTATTTGTAGTTGTTTGAAGCATCAGATAATCACTGATAATATGTCAGTGAAGTAACTCATCACAGCTTCATAAACAACATAAAAGAGCAAAAATAAATAATAAATTACTCCTAGACTTTAAAATAAAAAAAAAAACTTCTTAACTAAAATAATATTTTTCAACAAATATTATAATCTAAAAACTCAACTATAATAAAATACTGATACATAAAATATTTACTTCTTAAAACAGAATTGTAATTCAGCATTGCAATTAACCTGTAATTAGCTAAAAAAATGTTATGCTTAAGCAATAATAAAACTCGAACTGACGCCCATATGTGGAAGCGACGGCGAATGCGACTGCCCGACTACACCGTATAAATGTGGATTTTTTGGACAAATACGAGTGCACCATAGGCATATGCGAAATACTAGCTCTGTTGTAATCCAGTATAACACTGCGTCCACTTGTTTACCGTTCTAATACACAGACATCTCTATCTGTTTCGCTCACCCTACAGGTATCCCGATAATGCAGACGCACGCGGTCTTATGGTATATAGATTTCGTAATTCTTTTAAATCATGAAGAATCGTACATTGATCGCGTCCTTCTTGTAAATCCATAAAGTTAGTTCAAAAAATAAATTCGATAAATGATCATCCTGTATATATTAATAGAATCTCCGTGCAATTTTTGAAAATTGCCCAACAACAAAAAAACAATAATTACAACATACTGAAATCGTAATATTATTTAATCCTCTTTTCGGTACCCAGTTGGTGGGGAGAAACTGTCTTAACTCTAAAATTACGTCAGATTCACGTTGGCTTGTGTATATGACGTGTAACGATGCAAAATCATTGGAGTGGTACGCCGAGTGTTCCGTCTTCGCTTCGGTCTTTGTCTCGTCCGCCCCACTCCCAAATATTTTGTCTATATCGACCTGTGAAGGACTTCTTAAAGGCGATGTCCGTATTAACATTGTATCTTCTTTACGTTGTAGATAGGTATGGTATATCCATTCTTAACTGGTATTGTTTAATGTTTACTACTACAATAATACAACATTCATGTATACTATAAAAGATGACATGGTGACGGGCATTCCACAATTTCTCTTTTTGTTAGAAAATACCAATAATAAAAAAATGATTTAACGTTAACACACTTTGCAAAATCTTTAACCCTTAATTAGGCGCATTAAGAAAATCACATGGGGTCTCAAGTGACCCCAAAAACTTATTGCAAATGTAGAGTAAGAAGTAAATAAAATAAAGTGTACTTTTTTTAGTTTGTTTACAGTGCTTTATTATACATTATCTAAATAAAAAAAAACCATAACTTTCATTTTAAAAAATAAATAAATAAATAAATTCTATTCCATTTTAATCCAATAACTTTTGACTCAGCCGATTTCAAAGTTAAAAAAAAAGATTAGTCGGATTCATCAGCCGATTTTGCTGTTCTGCATCCAACGCAGAACATAACAAAGTGTTGCTGACAAATAAATTTACAGCATTTATTGCATTTAGTTGACACTTTTACCTCTTTCAAAAAAAGTTACGTAATTGCTCGCATGGGGTCACCACTTATTAGTAAAGTGACACGTGCGTACACTTTGATGCTTTGATCACAACTAATTTGTGTACTCTTCGGAGAAATACGAAGCTACAAAAAGCATCAGCGCACTTCGTACACTCTAACACATTGGTTTTTCAATTTTAAACTCTCTTGACCCCATGCGCCTAATTAAGGGTTAAATAACTTGGGTATATTTATGGATTCCATAATTTAAGAATATACAGTGCAGATACAGGTATCGACAAACTTGAATTCAGTACAGTTCAGATATAATATGCAAAAAATAAGGTATGGATGAACCAATTCCCGCAAAGAGGAATTTTATAGTTCGTTGTTCCTATCTTTCTGACATACCTACCAAAAATCTAGAAAAATGTGAGTGTGCAAAATGCGTTTTTTTGGCCACCATCTTGAAAAATTTTTAAAGAAGCATAAAAAATTGTGTATGATATCAAAATACAGAAAATTTCATGCTGAAAAAGATTGTGATATTGGTTTTACAAAATAAAAATAAATAACAAAATCCTAGCCGAAAAACTGAAGGCTTAAGTATTGCGAAAATTATATTTTTATTAATCAATATGTGTTGTTGCGAACAGTAGCACTATTTGACGCTGATAACTTGTTATGCCAAATGCGGTATGTTCATGAGCTCGCCACCCACGGGTTGTAAGGCCGTATAGGCTCTATTTGTTAATTGATCGGCGACAAGTAGTTGGATTAAAAGACACAAACTCACAAAAGTTCGTATATTTGTCGAAGATAGCTCAGCAAATCAAAATGATGAATGAATAAGTTTAACATAAATTTTTCATTATTAAAATAAACACGTATCACACTAATAATATTATAGAAAGAAGTTACGCATTACAAACTGTTATGTTGAATTGGTTTTACAGAAAATGCGGAGCCCTTGTTAATGATTAGAGGTATCTTAAGGAACTGATTTCAAATATGAATTTTTCTTGCAAGAAGAGTTCGCATGATATTTTAACTGAAGTTTCTAAGCAGTAAAACACAAATACAATTTCTTGCTAACCCATGTCATATACACTATAGAAAACAATAATTAATTAATAAAATTTCAATTGAACTCTCTTTAAATATTTCTAAATGCTTAAAAAGATTTATTACAAGGCTAGGTCAAGTGCACCTTTCGTTTCAGTGAGTAACATAAAGTATTAAAATAAGGTATCATAAAGAAAAAGTTGAGTGCATATTGGGAACAATTTACAATCTAACAAATAGCAGATGTGGTACAGGCAATTCAAGCAAGGCTCCGGTTCCAAAACTAATGTAAATATTATATACAGAGTGTACAGTAACAAAAAAGTGAATTAAAAGTTTGCTCGGAAGATATGCTCTTCACCAAATCACCAGTGGGATAACACTCCTTTCCAATTTCTCATTACATTCCACACTATAACGTCGACACGTACATCTACCACTACCACATGTATCTGTTTTGTAGATGCAGCGGATCATGTTTAGTAAGAGCTCAGGTCCAGGACTCATTTCACACATTATGGATTGTAGTTAGTCTCCTACTTTTTGCCAAACCCACTCTTCGGGATTGGCAATATTGGTGTTCATAATTTTCCAACAAAGACATTGTAAATGCAATCTTGCAATATTAAATTCACTTTTGGCGGCTGTGATTTTTTCAAGTAGAGATTATAACGTAGTAGGTTCAGAGTCTGTCTTTGTATTTCCACCGTACAGTGATACCAATGCTTTGGTGCCAATATCCGCGAAAGCTAAATTGGTTTCCAAAAATGTTGATATGCTCCTGATTTACTTTTACCAAATAAGGAGCTTGTGGTTTCGCATCCAGTTAAAGCTTGTGAAGAGATAATAATTTTGCATCCCTTATCGCCAAGCACATGTGGCATCAACTTCATACCACGTTTTTATCACTGAACGTAGATGATTGCGGACAATATTTCGTGCATTATGGTAAATCAAGAGTACATGAATATCGATGTCGGCAGCAGTTTTTTCTGGCAAGATCAGTGGACAAAATTAACGCACAACTCAATTGAATTTGTATAATTACAATACAGAATTTAATATTGAAAAAAATCTTCATGAAAGCTCAGGTACTGTGTAGTAGCTTGTAAATGAAATCAGGCAAACCTGTCGTTATTTCTAATCATTTTGTATTAAAAAACTTTTTTTCTTGGAAACAACGCAAGCATGTAAACAAAAAACAAACGAAAACAATGAATTTTATGGCCTTGGAGCTATTCTAGTATTTTTCCATTCTTGAATTTCTGCGTCTATCAGTTGACTGTGGTTGGCAGGTGGAGGTGTACGACGTCGCACCCTTTTTTTAAAATCGTTCCATAAATGCTCTACTGGGTTCATGTCAGGACTATTGGCTGGCCATTTCATGAACGGAATAGCAACGCATTTAAGTGGTGAATAACTTGCCCAGTCGTTAGGTTGGGGGAACGCGCGGACACCAAATCAAATTTTTTGAAATTTGATTTGGTGCCAGCCGTGGCGGCTCTTTTTCCTAAAACCAAAGATGGCGACGTACGTCATCAGAATATTTTCGCATAGAGACCCGCCAATACCTTGATGCTATCTTTACAGAAAAATGGATAGGGCTAATTGAGTGGCCAGCGCGTTCCCCCAACCTAACGCCCTTAGATTTTTATCTATGGGGTTACTTAAAATCAAACGTTTATTTCAATAGACCCAACAACTTGGAAGATTTGCAACAGAGAATTCGTGATGCAATGCAACAAATTAGGCCAGATATTATTGAGCGCAGTATAGAAAGTGTTTACTGTCATGCTGGTCAATGCCAAATGGATGGAGGGGGGCACTTTGAACATTTGCGTTAAGTTCTGTTAATTACTTTGTTAAATATGTTTTTTTTATTATTATTATGTTTACTAAATTGTAACTATTAAAGTTGTGAAGTAAATGTGTCATTTATTTAAAAAAATTGTTATGTAAGGTACCAATTTTTGTACATCACCGTTTTAGCAGTAAGAAGATCTATTAAAAACTGAAAAAAATAGTGTAGGTTGTCATTTAAAAAATTTGATGATGACGTCGTTATGTCCTGTCCGAGCGATTTTCTTAAAAACGTTATGGAAGGCTTTTATGAATTTTGTTCCAAACTTTAGCACCACACTGTATAATACAATATGATAAATGTATATAATTAATTTAATATTATCAAATATCGGTTTTAAAGGCGTTTCTTAATTTTCTACTTCTTTTCTTGCTACGTATTTATCATTTAAATTTACATATCTATCTATTATTATCTTTTCAGTTATATCAACAATATACCCTCATATACATCCACAACGTATGTAGAGTTATATATAATGCTCCCTAATGTACAAATCGAAAGTAGGGACGTGCCCAAGTTTCATTCGCTTCTGCGTTCCCATACCTGGTCCTCATATCGACGTTCTTTTGTCGTCTGCTGCTGCTTCTGCTGCTGGCGCTGATGCTGTTGCCGCTGTGCGCAGCAGCCAGCTTTTGTTGTTGATCAGTACAACAGCGTAGGGAGACGAGGTGTTTCGGTTCGGGGCCTCTCAATTCTATACGTACATACCTTGCTTGCATCGAATTCAGGTCACAAACACAATTAACAACGATAATGTTTTGTTGTGCAGCAGATTGCACACAGACGTGACTGGATAAATATAGATCAATGGAGAGAGATAGAGAGTCGGATGTGTTGAATAATTATTTTTTTAATTAACCCCCGTTTTTTTCTGATAAAAAAAGCTGAATTGAATCGATTCAAAGAAAGCATTCGAAATGACGAATATAATGAATTTGATGGGTAGTGTAAGAGATTGATAAGCTAATGCATTCGTTATTAGGTTGAAGTAAAAAATGATAGCTATAGTCCCTCTTTAGAATTTTATAAATATAAAAGCAGATTCCACTTATATGTGTACTGTATATATTTAATTGCATCCCAGATATCAGTCCTGTCCTCCTGAGACCCGAGGTCATACGATTTTCATGAAACTTATTTTTTTAACGAATCTGGATTTTTTATACATACATAAAACAATGTTTTCAAAAGTTTCACTGAGTTTAGGGGAAGAAAAATTGGGACTTACTCATACTAATAATAAAACAAAAAATAGTCTAACTGAAATGAACTTTTACTATAAATACACATTTTGGATCCTTAAGGTCTAGATGTATATGATATGAAGAAAAAACATGTCTTCTGTTATACACAAATAAATTTGGCATGACATGCAATAAAATTTAGTTTTCTTATTATGTTTTTCATATTTTCATCTAAGAGAATTTTTTAAATTAGGGGTCAATGCAGGCTAGAGAATATAATCCCGGGATTAGACTGTGTGGTTTCTAATTGGGCTCAAATGGAAAAAAAACTTAAGTAATTTTTTAAAAATTATTTATTAATATTGTTGCACAACACAATACACAATATACTAAAATAAGGAACAAAAAAGACAATACAAAAAACTATTTAGAATTCCCTAAATACAATCGCAGAAATATCAGAGCATCCAGTGTTTGACTTCCAAGCCTGCTTCGTAGTTTATTGGCAACATAAGCAGCAGCTGAAAACGCTCGCTCAGGTTCTATACTGGTTGGAGGAATAGACAATGGATATTTATATGCTAATTCTAAGTGATATCAACAAACTCCTCCATTTTGCGAACAGGCTCATTTCCCATCTAATACTATTTACCAACCCCGATTCATTTTGTACTTCAGGATCTGAGGATTCTATGCTCTTATTAATTTCCAGCTGTAACTTTTCCTTTAGTGTCAATTGGGGTTGGGAGGTTTGTTGCCTAGGCTCATCATGTGTTTGTGATCCTGACCTTTCTTCCTCTTCCGTATGATTTCGACTATTTAGTCTTTTAACAATACTCTTTATTTGCTTCCTCACTAAAGCCTGTGTAGGAACTGGAAATAAGTCAAGCCATTCCAAATCCGATAATAACTGATTTTCATAATCTTTTTGTGGATTTTGTAAATAATTCAACACACCAGTTAAATCATCACTTCGTCGCTGCTTTATACTCGCCGACAGATTGCTTCTACTGTTAATTTAATTGGGGTCAGCACATCAACAATTTTATTTACCAAGTCAAAATCAGCATCTTCTAAACGGATTGGATGATTGGGATCTATAATAAGAGCTTTCTGAATGCAGGTTTTTAAAAGAAAAAATCGTTCCAGCATGATTAGAAGACTCTTCCACCTGGTTTTACAGTCCAAAAGAAGTGACAGCTCTTTCTCATGTTTAATATTCACATATTTTTAAAGTACTGTTTCATTTTTCAATGGTGATCTTTTGAAATACACTACAACTTTGCGGATTTTCTTTATCAGCTCATTAATATTTTCATCTTATGTTAACTCTGGTGTGTGTTCTCGAACGGGATCAAAAAACGGCCGGGATCCCGGGATTGTATTCTCTAATGCCGGCAGATAATAATAATAATAATAAACTTTATTGTCAACAGACAATCCATTTACAGGACAAAACAATAATTAAAGTACAGTACAGTGCAAACAAAAATATCAGCATATTTCCAATAAAAAAACAAAGTATTATATTAGCACATAAACGAATACAAGTTGTATTATATGCCTATATCAAAATATATTGCATAGTATTGTAACCATTAAGCACCCTGACCCAACTTAGATAATTAGTGACTGGAAAAAATAACTAACACATTTAATAATTAACAATTTTATAGGGTAGGAATAAGGCAAAGCCACGGCAGCAGGCAAATGATTAAGTGTGGAAGGGGTCAGAATATAAAATATTTGCATTTCTGGTCATATAAGTAAACGGTGCTGTAAGCATAACATTCGTTCGAGCTCTGGCAACTAAAAACGTATCAGTCGAACGCGTTGCATACCTCCACGGCCGACGAAAGGCAGAGCGAGTCAATTTCATTATTGATTGATTTTCTTAAATACCCCGCACTGGCTATCTTTCTCCTTGAAGTTGAGCCTATGAAGTTATGGGTATTTAAGAGTGCATCATAATCTTGTACAACGTGGAGTGTATACGCCGCTCATTTTAAAAGATACATATTTTAGAAATCTCTTCTGCACTCTCTCCAAAGCTAGTTGCTGGTACACGTAGCAAGGGTACCAACAAATGTTTACTTACTTAAAAAAAGTTCTACTATAGGGTTTATAATGTGTAAAATGGTTTGCTTTTTAACTTTTTTTCAACGCACTGCTATTTTTTCGCACACAGCTGTGTAAATCTATACCGTATGTATCAATTTTCATTAGGTATAGGGATTCAATGTTTACGTGCAATTTATACGTATACAAGTAATACGTGGCACCCCTACTGTCCGTCACCAATCCCGGCAACAATCGACATCACAACGATTTTCTCCGATCTTCCCACTTCTCCCGACCAGATTTTACATTCAATGTTTAGCTACGAACACGTTGCGATCTAGTCTGCAATAAAAGCCGTCTTATTACTGGAACGGGAAACATCAAATGGGCGCCGCGATCTCCTGATCTAGTAGTTTATTATTATTTTCAGAATCCTTTTTTATTTACCTTATTTTTAATTTTATTAGAATTACGCTTTTGTTTGTGTCATGCAGCGTGAACGCAGCTTAATTATTCTCTGCATTTACTGAAAGGAAAAAGAAAAACAAATCCTTGCAACTCGTAAATATTATTTCTGAACGCATTACAAACACCCAAGCCGGTGGTCGAAGAGTTACTGCTAACCACGCTAACTTGTATTTACAAGCATGCATCGGTCGTGCTGGCATTGGAAAGGAAAGAAGGGGTACTATGTTGCCACGTACTGTATGGATTAATCGCCTATGGCTAATGAAAATTGACACATGCTGTATAAGTATACATACATACACATGAATATCTATATGTATTCGTCATGCACATGTTTAATGTTATTTTATGTTTACTATTTACAAGCTTTTTTATTAACAATTAAGAATTTTTTTATATCTACATCTGTATGTCCTTTTTAACGTTTTAACTTCTGTATTTGTACCTTCTCATTAATTAAATTTCGACAGGACATGTAAAAGATTTGATGGTCAATAAAAACACTACAGTACTGCACTAAACAATTCTTTTGAAGTCTGATTTTTGAACATTTCACTGGTTTTTCTTTATACCTTGGAACACTTCGCATAGAATATCAATTAAGACATCGTGTTTGAGATCAATCAAAGAAGGACTCTAGTTTCTATCACATAAAATTATAAGAACATCTGGAAAAAATAATCTAAGTAGTCTTATTCCGTATGGAATTCCAGAAATGCAATAAATCCGTTAATTTAACCGATCATTTTCTTTGAGCAAGTTAGGCAAAAGCAATATGTTAGGTGTTCCTTAAACATGTTTGTAATGTCTGAACAATAGGCATATACCTATCTAATAAAAGATATCGTTGTTAGGAGGAAGATTAGCATCCGTCATTAATATGAACATATCCTTAAATCTATTAAGAGAAATGAATAAAATAACATATGCTTCCTCCATCAATTAAAAATATTTAAATTGTACATGACACGTAATTCCGAAAAATAACATATGTTATTTGTCAAAAATTCTAAAATTAGCAGCGCATAATTCGAGGTGACGTTACTCACCCATAGCACATTGGGAATTATAAAACATGGCCGCCATATTTATTCATTTGACGAAATTATGTGCATGCGTTTGCTGTTTATCAATGAAGACAGAATTTCTTTTGCAGAAAAATATGTTCGATCGCTAGAGCAAGTGTCGAGCAACAAAGTGCCAAACAGATACCCCCAACTCTCAGAATCGAAAATGCCACTCCATCCGAGCAATTCGCGCAGATATATATATGCTAGCGGACGCGCGCGCAATCCATGACGTAGCCCAGCCATCGCGATTGGTCCTCTCTCCCGTTTTTGACGTCACGATCGATAAGGATACTGTGGCACGTCCGTTGCCCCGCTGTGCCCCCTCCATGCCACACCAGGCCGCTTCGTTTTCCCCTCGCGCCAGATCGTGTGCAAGGCCCTTGTTTTGTATGTGCGCCGCTTCGTGTACCGTGTGGTGAGGGAGCCCCCCTATTGGACTGACGGGGATCAGTACTAGTGCAGCGTTTGTCGAGTTAGTTTGTCGTTTTCGTACCGTTCTAACTAGCTACTGTATGCGTAATGGCGAGTTTGATAACTGTTTTATTATTATCATTGAACAATTTTTATAAGTTCGCGGCGTATGTTTAACACGATTCAATAAAATCCGGACCCTCTTAGATTCGGGGTGTTACGTTGTTTCTTTCCTTTATTACTTTATAGTGTATATATCTATATATATATAACAGTGAGTGTACTTATTAAGTGTTGAACAAATTACATTTTTCCATTAGCGGCGTGTGCGTTTAATGTTAGATGGTTAAGATGTCTGTGATGCAAATGCAGCAGGCCAAAAGGCAACATTGTTATCTCTGTGACTTGCCCAGGATGCCTTGGGCAATGGTTCACGATTTCTCAGAGGCCGTCTGTCGAGGATGCGTTAATTATGAGGGCGCCGATAGAATAGAAATCGTTTTGGAGACCGCGAGGCAGATGAAGCGATTACACGGCTTCCAAGAGCAAAGATCCACACACAGTGCCAAGGCACATAGAACCGCGACCACTTCAAACACACACGAACATCAAAACGGGGACGTTGTGGCCTCCTCTAGCAGGCAACAGAGTGGTGCACACCACGCCACTACGTACAGCGTTCACCACACACGTTCGGGAATGTTGGCGGAATATCAAGCGGCACAGGCACCGCCGGTAGCGCCTCGAAGTGCCACTTCAATGTCTAGGCCGTCGCTGCAAGACACGACCGCCGAACACGAACCTCTCGTAGGACGCACAACCGTTCGCATGCAATCTGCCCATTTGCCCACAACCCATCATCCCATGCCCCATCATCATAATTCTAATGGTCGTCCGCAGACCATACCCCAGCAAGGTCTCAAAAGAGGAATATCCACCACGGATGATGACGATCACCACGGTTTACACCATTCTAACGGTGATGTCAATACTGCTAAGAGAATGATGTCGGTCGAGGAGCACGCAGCTAATGTACGGCCACCTCTGACCAGAGGCGAATCATTACCCGCAGTTTCTTTAGCGCAACCCTTCGCTGTAACCGCGGAAAGGACCTTCAAACAGGAAAAGCATCCAATAAGGACTTCTTCTTTCGACGCCGCCACAGGATTCAAACCTAACGGTGAGAAATTTTCTTGTAAGAATTTTAAAAACAAGTTAAATTACTTGGCTGTCTCATGATGATAATTTGACTTAATAATAAAGCATAGGACCCGCCAAAACTATAAAGCGATAAAAAAATTAATTATTAAAATAAAATAACATACATCAAACATTGACTAAGATTCAGGATCACTCATAAATTCTCTAAAAAAAAAAAATTATTTGAAGTCCTAACTCAACTATTAAAAACTATTAAATATTACCCTTAGAGGGAACGCTAACCGGTAAAATGGATTTTCTAGAAGTATTGTATTTCTTTTTCATAAAACAATACTTGATAAATAAAAATACGTGGCAGTGTCATAATATTAATTAACTCTTTAAACAGTTCCATGCAAACTGGTTTTACACTATCTTCTGTCATTTTGAATATAATAATTCTTTGCATATCAATCAATTGACATTCCGTATGATATTGGTGATTGAAAATGTGCATAATAAAAAACGCATTAAATGTCCGTATTTAGTTATGGTTTAAGTCTTATAAAAACTAAACACCACTATTCAGCCTCATACGGAGCTAATCAATATGGCTCCTCCAATCACAGGAAGAATCAATAATAATACCCAACAAAATTTAGTCATAAATGGCTTAAATTCAAATATTCCGATTGATGTTTTAACCATTTTGCAGCATAAAGCTCCTTGGTTTTGTAATAATGTTCAAAAACTTAAATAAAAACCTGTTAAATTAAAAAGTAAATAGTAGCTAGAAGCACATACCTAACTAATATTTGCTTACATGTTAAAATGGAATATTTAATAGCTACGAAATATCACCCCAATAGAGTTAGTATTCCTTTGTTTGCTGAATGTTTGTTTTCTTCTCGATTTATGCTTTAAGTTATGCCGCAATTGCTCAATAGGGTTGACAAACAAATCAATGACTTTAAATACTGTACAGTTAATTTAATATGCATTTTTTAGTGATTGTTCTCTCTATTAATTTGTGCTTTAGCTCTTGCTACAAGGATTGAATGACATTGAAATCTTGCACACACATATTAATAATTTAAGATTTGACGTAAATATAAACAAGATTATTTGAGGAAGTCCTGCAATTAAAATTTTAATTAAATCTACTTTTTTCTTTATGATTTCACAAATATTTCGCATCATATTATAATTAGTCATCAGAGTCAATTGTTAATGAAATATCCAATCATATTACGAAAATGTTTGAATCAAAAACAATTACATTAATGTATTTGAATGTTGTACTTTCGTGTTTAAGCAAATTATTTGCCACTTCGTTCATCTGTTCACATTGTAAGTAATTATTCATGATTCAATGTTGACCCTGATGAAGCATTAATATTGATGCGAAATTTTGAAGATTTAATTACAGTTCTCGACAACCTCGTTTGAACACAGTAATTTATATTAATTGCACATTAGCGTTTTCAAATTAGAATTGATAGGCTTCCGTGTTTGATTCTGGAGTACACATTTATTTTTGTTAATGATTATCTGCAGTCGTTTCGACATTAAATTTCTGTGTATCCGATCTGAAACAGTTCATTTCTTATCATTTTCAAAAAGTGTCGTTACAATAATTTTTTTTGTCGCAAACTTTATTGCTACTGCTAGAATACACCAAATCTTTAATGTTATTAACACTATTGATGCTGTAATATAATAGAACTTGTAATGACGTGGTTTAAAAGTAATCAAGATTTTATCAAATTTGACCCGTTTTGGAAGTTACCAGAGACAATTTTAATCTTTATAAAAATAATTATTTTATCAGTACGCTAATCAATTTATTATTAACCTTGAGATATAAACGCATTTTGAAGTATCTAATAATTATTCAAATTTCATAGTAGGTATAGATACTGTAAAAAGGTATTTTGTTAATTTAAACGAAAACATACATGACAGTTTCGGACATAAGAGTTTTATGTATGTAATTTTATCTTTGTTACCTTAAAAATTACCATATTAGGTGTAAGTAAGTGCACTTAGAATAGTATACATATAATACACGTCATGAATTTCGCCTCGTCAAGTAAAGTATTACTTTCTTGACTTACATGTATATAAATAATTACTATTTTCTGTGGGCAATAAATAAACAGATTTATACTAAAAGTTATTATAGACTGCAATCATTTTTCTTCCATGTTTAAGAAAGGCGCATAAATTTACAACATGAAAGGTGTCCTAAATGTATATATAAAATAACATTCGACTATTACATTAAAAGAATATAACCAGAAACATACTTAGTACTTGTCTCCAAAGTTGACGGTCACCTTGAAAAATGTTAATGTCCAGGATTTTCTATTTACTACTCTATGAGAAATGTAAACACAAAAAAATATATTTAAAATGCAGGGAACAGGTTAAATATTTGATTTTTCTGGCATGAATTTCAATAAATCCGTCATTATAATTAATGAAATACATACAGTAGTACTGTGCAAAAGAAACGCCATCTGGTTAATATTTGATAAAAATGCTAATACAAAAATAAGTATCAGTATTACGTATATACAATTTATTGTTTTATAAACCTGATTACAGTGATTACTAATGCTGTTTCACTTTATAATAAGTATACTCGCGGCAAAAAGTTCTGTCGGGTCTTAAGACCAGCTATATAGACGGTATCACTGGTCAACTCTAGTAATCCCATAATGATAATTGATAATATTTCCCACTAAATTTTAATAAACCATAAAGTGAGATTGTAATATTTTTATTTACCCTTCAGAGATATATTAAATTTCCTGAAAAATAAAATACATCAAGCATAATAAAGCAATAAATAAGCAAACAATAAATTACACAAAGAATCTTTTCCAGACATATGGGTATTTAAAGGAAAATATTTTAAAATGTAAAATAAGAGCAATATCCCACTCTCCCCGAACGGTTTTAACATATCATATGTAGTTTTAAAAATGCAGGGAAATTTCCATACTAATAAAACAAGGAATGGTGAAATAATTGATCTTTAGAGAGGTGGCTCAACTATTAAAAAAAAGCATTTGATATATGTGCTACAAAAAATCTTGATTTATATAATATTCCAAAATTTAAACACCCCCAGCAATTGCGCTGTAAATACCAAGGTAAGTACATATTAGGCAAACATGCCCCAGGTAAAAAAGTCTTAGAAGCACATATAGTAATATAATCAAGAATTTTGAATTAAATTATAATGAAAAACCCATAATTTTTTTGTATCTATTTTAAAATAAATAGATAGAATGTATATTACAGAAAAAAATTAATGACAGATACATACTCGTAAATATTATCAATATAAATAATTACAAATTCTATAAAACCGAGATCTTAATAAAGCATTCATTCTAAAAAAATATAATTATATTAATTTGTACATCCTAGAACTACTGCTGAATTGTTAATTTTGTTATTTGCTGACTTAGGATAAAAACTTTGTTAGACAATATTTTATCCTTTAGCTCATGTGATACAATTCCCAAAAAATATCAAAAATAAGCAAACATAACTACATACATTTATTTATTAATACTGATGGCTTTTCATTAATTTCTTTCTAAAAAACTAGCTTCTATATTATGTAGGTAACTAATACATCCCTTTTGTATAAAAAAAATTAAAAATTCTGACCAGCACTAACACTTTTACTCTTATTGAATAGCGATTTTTTGCTAAATGTTGTAAATTGAGCATTCTATATATATTTATCGACATAACAATAGTTATTTACGAACCAAGTGCGGGAAGACTATTTTCCCGCATGAGCGTATTTTGAAAGCACGAGCGACCGAAGGAAGCGAATTATTTATTTCTTTAATGCCATTTTTACTAAGTCAATTTCCCGCACTCAAATGCATGTGCGATATGACATGTTTTGATAAGCGAGTACAAAAAAGTATTTGGAGTTGGATTTGGAATATTTTTTGTATAAAGAAAATTTCAAAATTCCGAAGTAACACTTTTACTCTTAGCGAATAGTGTTTTCTTTCCAATATCTCGCAAAGTATGCATTCTGCAGAGATTTATTAAGGGAATAGAAGTATGTATTTATAAGAGTATTTTGAATAATTTTTATATAAAAAAATTCTTAAAATTCGATAATTTGAAACTCTCATACGTATAAGAAAGTCGTTTGGTGGCCACACCTCATTATTTCCTAGTTGAAATGACTTCCCTACACATTTCGTTCTAGAAAAACATTACCATATTTTCGTAGGTGTCCAATATTGTTAAGTGCATTACAGAATTATTTCCTATAAAACATGGTCTGATGTGATAAATTTAATCACGATGTTCAGATAAGATTAGAGATATCAATATTGGATACACGCAAACAGATAAAGTACTTTATTAACTGTGTAAAGGTAATTTAAAAACATTTGTTATCGTTCGCTTTCATAATCTCCACAAAAAAATCTTTTTTTATCCTGAATATTTATTGTTTTTTTATGTAACGGAATACAGTAAATTCTGCAGTATTAGTTTTTAAAATGACCCCCACACAGAAATAAATGTCTTAATTACTTCGTATGATTAGCATACATGTCATTGAAGTAGTTACATTTAATAAATCAGTAATTCAAACAAATTACATTGCTAATTACTATTTAAAAAGTAACTTTTTCGACATTTACACTAATAACTTTAATTAGTAAGCTCCCATTGATGCAATTTCTAGAGTTAACTGAAATTTGTGTACTCAGAAACTTGTTCGTTATTGAACTTGACAAGATTTCCGATTGCTTATGGGAAAGCAAAGGTAATTTTATTTCTCCAAGAATTCTATTTGAATTCGTTATTCATAAAGAAGAAAACAATCTAATAATGTATAATATTCCTAACGATTTAATTTTATAGTATTTAATGTTGACTTCAAAAAATTCAATTGTTCTCGTATTCATACATATTCAAATTCAGTAGGCGCCAAATGGGTGGGTAAACAGATCAAGTGATTTCAAATTAAACCAAGCAGGAGTTTAACTTGGCCACTGTTTTACTAATTCGCGAATGAGCTCAGTGAAATATTGCAATGGAGCATCAATAAAACAATATACTATTTCTCTTCTGGTCTGTGTAAAGAAGAAAGATGCAATGAGAATTTGTTTAGTTGCGAGAAAGTTAAATACTAAAATGAGGCTTATACAAATTTAACATTTTAAAACTCTCTTCGGAATGGAAATACTGTTTACGAAACTCCTACATTTTTGTTACTAAATCTGAAAATAAACTTTATTTGAATCATAAATGTTCAACTTTCAATCAAAAGATATTTTGGGAAGATTTAAAGAGATTTAAAATTGTACAAAAGTGACTAATGATATCATCTCTAATCTGGATATTGGTAATATTTCGGTATTGGTTTTACTAGATTTCACGAAGACTTTCGATACCACAAATCATGAATTACTTCTTTCAGTCTTGCAACATCATTAAGGCCCCGTAATGATGTTGCTATCACGTTTTTTGCTAGTTATCATCATAATCGGCGTCAAAGAATCTCCTTGAATGGAAAACACACTAACGATCTATCGCTGGTTAGTGGAGTGCCTCAGGGCTCAATACTGTGCCCGCTTCTATTCACTATATACTCTGTTCAGGACGATAAATAATATTGTTTAAGAAAGACAATTGTTTTATATATTTATGTACAATACGTTAAGTTCAAATATTGTTAATTCACACTGTATATGCATATCTATTCTAAAACTACAAGTTTAGTCAGAAAACCCAGATTTCTCTTCTATTGTGAAGAAATGTATGTAAATATCTAGTTTATTGCCAATCATTATAAAGATACAATAGCTGGGGCTCGTTCGACGCGACCGCCATAAAATCATTAAAGTCATATAACCATTATTTTATTACTTGGTATTTACGTTTCACTCAAATATCCTACTGTAATTTCCAACCCCATGTGTTTAGTCATTCTTCTTGGTAAATAATCTCCCCTCCTACTCATGAAAAGAAATTATTGTAAATGGGAGAAGGGAAGAATCTTTGATAAAATATATTAAGTTCTAATCAAACGTCCACACGATGCAGTTGTGTTAGGCTTCAACAATTCACATTTAAGCAAGTTCTACACAAACATCCAAACAAAGCACTTGTGTTAGGCTTCAACAATTTAATAGTTAAGTGTTAGATAAATTAAAGATAGTAACATATTATCAGTGTTTTATTTAATATTTAAACTACAAGCATTTATATTCCTTCAAAAACCGAGGAATCAACATACTCCTTGTCCAGCATTGTATAATTACCAAAAAGAAAGTTAGTAATAAAGTGTTTCCTTCTTTCTTCAGAACCCCATCAGAATTTATGGAAGAATCCATTGCATACATTATTTATCGGTTTAAAATGTGGAAATATCTGAAGCAAGATCAGAAATTGAAATTTAAGTTTTAATTCTTTTTATGCAGGTACTTATAATGTAATATTTATCACTTCGTAATGTGATGAAATCTAATATTATATAACATATAATCAAGTGTTTTTGGAGATTATTTAAAAGGACCAATTATGTATTAAGTATAAGTATGAATGTATGTACTTAATAATTATATGGCGTCACGATCTTGAAAGATTTTTTCATTTATACTATCTATAACTTATAACACTAACTTATTTTATATAATCTTCTAAAAATATTTTATTAAAATTATATCGTATGTTCAACCTTTAATTTACCTTCTGATAAGGATGGAAATTAAATATTACCTCCTAACAATACATAAACTAATTTATGTGAGCTGTCAAACGTTTGACAGAAAAATACTATTCAGCCCCACCTAGATTAAATTGAGTAAAATGTGTTTCTACATGACTACCATACTTACCTATTATATGTCTGGAATTTTAGGGATTTTCAGGTATTTTTAAACTTACCTGCAATTGCATCAGGAAGAATAATATTCAAAAGCAGGTGTGAGCTGGCACAATTGGCAGGATTATGTTGTACATATTATGTTGTGAATTGTGGAAATATACTGAAGAATTTTATTATGTGCTTTAAAGCGTGGGGCCAAAATATTGAATATTTGAAATTATGCCAGTCATGATTGTATTTTGATTTTTAATGCAACTAAATTGTAGTACTTATAGATCTTATATTGAGAAATTAAAATGCTAGTAATGAAATAGAAATATCTCGTATAACAAAAGCGCTCTAGCAAAATACAAACATTGAGTATATCATAATATACTTAGCAATATACCTATACAGTATTATATTATATATGCGGAAAAAATTCAAAGGATTGTTCTAAAACAAAATTGTTCTAAGATCATTTTCTCTAGATTTTATTTTGTATCACATCGAAATTATATGTTTCATTAGAGTTAACTATTAATCAATTGTCCAATTATTTTACGAATGAATGAATCAGAAATAATTACTTACTGTGTGAACAGATGAAAGAAATTACAAAAAAAAATGATTCAATATGTACTTTTAAATAAGGGACTATATTTAATTAAAATATTAATACTTGAGCTCTCCCAACAATCGTTCTGAACCCATATATTTCGACAAATAGGGCACACTATAATAATTTTAAGCTTTCTTAATTTTTAAGAATTTTTAGCAGCTTGGTTTTTTACTAATCAAAGAATTTGAATCAGTAATTTAATATTGATTAAGAGTAATTAAAAACGAAATTTAAATCCCAACGCAACCTATATATTTCTACAAGTAGGGCACACTTTATTAATTTTAAACTTTATTAATTTTTACGAACTTTTAGTAGCTTGTTTTTTACAAATATTTTATATTATTTTTCCTATTTAAGAATTTTAATCATTAATTTAATTAATATTTATTAAAAATGTAATTTAAATCCTATAACTTCCTTCCTAATAACCCTGTATAATAAAATGCATAAATATTTATTGATATAATAACATTTAACATTAACATTCTTATTTTGCTTCTTTGGGGGGGGCTGTTGTTAATATGCGGTGAAAGACCCTGTACATATTTTTAGGACCCCATATTTAGATACATTTTCTTTAGAATCCGACAAAATACCACGTTTTAAAACTATAAACATTGAAAAAGGACACCACCTAACAGAAACGACTTTGAAAATAGAATCGTGTTTATCCGGCTACCACATAGTTTTGAATCATCCAAACATGTGTAAATACATATTATATTTAACATCTGTATTACAGAATTCCAAGATTTTCTAGAAGTGTATAAATAAAACACCAATTTCCATACCAGATTAAACACATCCTCGCGCACAGTTAGAACAATAATGTTTTATTTATTTGAAAAAATCTTCCTTGAAAAAAAGGAATAATAATTTTGACACTAGTGATATTATTTCATGAAATAGCAAACAATTAATTATTACGTTGGGGAAAATACGTCACAGGCATGTTTCAACAGAAACTACCTACCTTCAGTGCAATAAACAGAACTGTCTTGCGAAATGTTGTTGTCGCTTTGTGGAATAAACAAACAGTTCGAAAGGTGAAATATTCGTTAAAAATGCACACAACACGTAACTTTATGAGTTATTTTGTAATGTAAACAATGGATAATTTGGCCTTGTATATTTTTTGCGTATCTAGCGAGTAAGTACATACATTCATTAGTTCATACATATCTACAACATTTCATATGTAAATGACTATGCTGGGGTTTGTGTTTCCACGAATTCCATTCAATTATGTTGCTGCTTAAATATATATACATTTATTTCAGTGCGTTATTAATCAGTTTGCGGTTTTTGTGGTTAATAAAATTCTGTGAATTCATATGGCAGGAAGAAAAATTAACGATAACAAAACGGAAAATTTCATGGAAGTTAAAAATAGCGCTGCTAATGAAAAGTAATTTATACACTTCCAACTACTATCACCGATTTGATAAAATATATTTGAAAATGTTAGAAATAAAACCCATTTCTATATAAGAATATTCAAAAATATAAATCTCAGATAATCGTCTGTTATTTTTCCCTTAAACCTGTGTCTTTATCAAAACCAAGCCCAGGACCCTCCAGGGTTCAACAGGGAAGGCCACCAAAAAAATATGAAGAATTAACATTTTCATCCAAAAGACGGAATTCGTTGCCACTACTAGAGAAGTATTCCAAAGAAGAGCTGTCGTTTGCAATAGAGACAAGTTTACGTTTGGGTGGCAGAAAAGATGCAGCAAACATAGTTCACAAATTTTCGAAGACATGGCCAAAGAGAACCACTAAAATTAAGAAGGCCTGGGAATATTCAACTATGGGACCTATAAAATATACGCCTGAAGAAGCACTGGCACTATATATTGACGGAGATTTTACAAAATATAGTTATTCTTTGATGCAATCTGGGGTAAAAAAGTGGCACGCAAATATATATCCACTATATGAAATAATTGTCTGCTAAACAAGCGTTGACAGATTTAATACTTTCGTATATCAGTTCCTCTGATATCCTTCGTTTCCTAAACCACGAATATAGCTCGCTCATACAATGTTAAGGAAATTGATGAAGAAGTAAAACGTTTATTGTTGGAGTCTGCTCTTGTTGATCAAGTATTTTTAGTAAAAGAAAAGCCACGGGGAAATATTTTAATTTAAAATTATCGTTTATTTTTCACTGAATTTTCTTATTTCTAATTAAGTTATTTTTCAAACAGCCTGTACACTGTTTCGTTTTCTTGCATTAAAAGTATTAATGTATGTTAATCTAAGAAATAGTATGTAAAATAAAACAGTATTTTGTTCATAAAATAAATTTGCTTTCGATTACTATTACTTTTGCACAGATAGATTTATCAATTTCCACCTCTGTGGAGCAGTTGAATATGCTACGACGCAAATATTAAATCTTCAAAATCTTACAATACAGTTGAAAAAAGCGTCGACTGCGTTAGAAGCGCAATAATTTCGAAATCCAAGAAGTAATCATAAAACCCAAACAAATACTTAAGATATATGTACATACATGGGCGAGATAGGGGAAGTGGATCTGATTTCCCTCAGACTAGACCGACTCGTGTTTTGTCGGCTCTCGGGGAAACTGGTAGGTAATACGATACACGAGAGCCGACAAAACACGAGTCGATCTAGTCTGAGTGAAATCGGATCCACTTCCCCTATCTCGCCCATGTATACTTACTTACAGCTCATAGAGCGAGACGTGGCGGATGAGATGCCCCTCCCACAAGGTGCGCAGTTGATTCTTGTATGTTCTAAAATTTCGTGGATTTTCTAGTAAGTTTTAGTAACTTTTACATTTTTATGTTAGACACCAACCAGCACCACTATTTATTTACGTTCTAAGTGATTTAAAATTTACTGTTGCAGGTGATTACGGTTGGTCCTCATGATATTCATGAACAAATTCATGAATTTATTGTTAAGTGTAAAATGATTCAAGGTCATCAATTTATTTATATATGAATTCATGAATTAATTGACAAATGTAAAACAGGCTTTATCTGCATTTACTCCTTCGTCCGGCTAATGTATGTGTTGATGAACAAATGTTAGTTATCATTTCTTTTTTCCGAATACTTTCTCTGTCTGACACTGACTCATACATCGCGCAGCGGCGATTTCTCCCACCAGCCACGTCTCGTTCTGTTTACTGTACAAACCTAATTGAACCCTAATAAATTTTACCTTTTGAACAATTAAAGAAAATAGAAATTTAAAATCCTTATTCGTGAAAATACCAAACAACTTAATTTTCAGCAGCCTTTTTTTGATTTTATTTCGTTTTATTACGTTATTATAAAATTATTACTTTTAATTATTGTGTCCAAAGCATTATAAATTGCTTGGTAATCGCTAGGCATTTTTAAAATCACGTGATGATTTGATAACTAAACATTTCTGTACTAGTCAGTCAGCTCGCACAAACCGGTTTCTTAAAAAAAAATAAGAGATAAAATTCTTTGATCCCAAAAAATTATCAGAGATAAAAAGTTCACATTGCTTGGATTCAGCAGACACAACAGTTGCGCAACTGTTCAGTGATCAGGTCCAGTAGACGTTCGCTCACTTTGAACATGTTGACGAGCGACCGCCATTTTTGTGAGCGGAAAAATTCTACGCCCAGTGAGCGTATTTTGTACGCATGCGCCATTGACGCATTTCAATACCAACCTAATACATAATTTGAAGAAAGTTACTAGAAAAGTAAGATACATCGCAGATAAGGCATTGTGCAGAAATAAATGTATTATAATATTGGAGTTAACTCAGTACATATTTTATTCGGCGTTGGAAAAAACGCCCTTACACTAAAAACTACGCCAAAATTTAATGCAGAAAAACAATTCATTATTGTTATTCCGTTTAATTTGTATAATTTTAACATATGGCAGCAATGAAAAGTTCCAGATGACAGACGATTACATAAAGGTGAGCGGTCCTGTCCAGCGAACACTCAACCGTTGTGAAGTGAACAGTTGGAGCGGGCACGGTTCCCGATCCGTCTGCTGAATGAAAGCATTGTTACCATCACATAGCCCGCTTTAAATATAGTCATTCTGATGGCAAAAACTGAAGTTGAACAAATTATTCCTTCTAGATGTAACACTTCTAATGTCACTGAGTATATTTGTAGAAACCTGTAGATACTGTTATAACCTCTTTTAACCCTGCTATCGCCTATTGTGTTATTTTGCGGTTTATTCAATATTATAACAGAATTACAAAAATTCATTTAAGTTAAAACGCCCGCGCCTATTAAATTCCTTGAAGCATTTTTTTCTGTCGGCTTGAAAAAGAAATAATTATTATATTTCATTTATTGTATTGAAATATATTGTACCTGTCTATTTCCTGCTTTGATAATATCATGGTTTTACCTCTTTTTTTAGCTTTATTTTTATCATAAATTATCACAAACAAAAGCAAATTATTCTCTTGTAACACCTACATACATATTATATAAAAGGGTTCTTGTTTTATACAATTTTGTACGTGTGTAAAGTACGACGCTTTCACTCGATATAACCCCGTTGTTGACGTCAGAATCGGCAAGCTCGACCGGTTTGTCGGTCTTAAACCGGTTCTTTTTTTTCTCTCCTCTTGTATTATTGTTATTATCACGATCATCAAACTGTGGAGTGTCTGCGTATTCGCTGCTTGGGGCCTGCTCAACTACTACTACTACTGCACAGAAACACACACACACATACATATACATAACCTGTTGGATCGGTGTAGATTATCTGCTACGTCATAACTTTCACGACTCCCGGCGACCAGCCAGCCAATCTCCTCAAACTCAAAACGGAGAGGTTCGTTCTTTCGTAGCAGTAGTTCTGATAAATACAACCGTCGTCCACTTTGTAACAACACTACCTCTGTAAGAAGGAATTCTTCGGCTGGTTGGTTGCGTTGGTTGTTGGCCCGAATTTAACAAAGTACCGTTGCTGTGACCACATGCGTTCTTTATTTCGTTGCCTGATTCTTTTCTGCCTCTTTCTGTTCCTTCAGTTTCGTCGGATGCACCTACATCAGTCTAGGTGAGACGAACAGGTGTCCGTAAAAAGAACCGGGTCCATTTTCCAGTTACGTCGACTAATTTTTATGGTCATGTGAGCCTAGGTTCTCGTTATGTATTGAATGGTAATTTGTTTTTTTTCCTTCATGAAAGTTGAGTTGGTTTCTTTCAAATACTTGTCAATATTGCTTTAACTATAAATATACTTGTTGGTATGAGCATTAAAATAATCATAACAATCTATTACAATTATCAAGTTTATGCTTATTTTCCAGACTTTATTTATTAATAGTGTATGTTATGGGTTTCGCTTTAATTTGTTTCATTTCACATAATGTATTTTGTTTTTGATTTATTTATAAGTATAACAAATTTTTCTGAAGAAAAAGGGGATAATTTTATGGAAAAATTTAATTTTTACGTCATAAGCAAATTATTTTACAGATCTTCGTAAAAGCTTTTTTTGAAAGTTGTTTTAGTAATGATATTTTATATTTTCGAAAGGTGAAATGCATTTAATGTGTTTCGGAAACGAGAGATGGCGCTGATTTTAATTCCCGTTTTTTTTCTAAAACTACAATATGTTATGAATTTCATTGACTGTATATATAGTTAAATGTATTTAAAAATAATACAACGTTTTACTTTTTTTTATATTTCATTCTATAAAAAATATATTTAATAACTTCCAAAAAAACAGACAAAAAGAAAATTCGAGAAAGGGCGACGTTGTAGAGTTAATTTTTATGTGCTTTTAGTGTTTTTATTGTTTTTCTACGATGAATATTAACGTCGAAAACGCATATTTTCATAATTTTTCCGTCCCTTTGTACCCCTCACCGCGACCCTTCCCGAACGCGCGAGATCACGATGATCGGTCATGACCACATGTCTTGATTCAAAACTGTCACGCACCTAATGCAGTACGAGTTATCAATTTAAAGTTTGCGCATTTGTGAGTTCAGTTGTGTAGTGATGAAACAGACAGGAATAACAAAGATAAAAGATTACTCAACTAAGGGAAGAAACCATCTTCGACTTAGTGCCAAACGTACTAATGAGCTGTGGCCACCTTCTTCTTATACGTATGAGCGTCCCATATTATACACATTTGTTCTAAATTGTTTTAAATACTTTTATCTTTTTCTATTCTATTATCAAATCTTTATTGAATGCATACTTAGCGAGATATTCGAAAGAAATTGCTACTCGTTAAGAGTAAAAGTGTTACTTATACACTGTGTCACTTATACAAAAAATATTTCAAAGTCAGCCCTAAATGCTTTTGTACTCTTGATAAATATATAAAGAATGCATAATTTACGACATATTTGTAAAAAATCGCTATTCGATAAGAGTACATGTGTCACTTCCGGTCCGAATTTTGAAAAATTTTTAATACAAAAGGTATTTAAAATTAAGTTCTAAATGCTTTTATACCCGTAACGTACCTGTTTAAAAAAGCACGATTATTATCACCAGGTACAGGAGTAACTTCATGGAACAAAAAAAGAATTCTGTGAATTTGTTGTGTGGACCCCGAAAGACATACATGTTGAAAGAACATTTCCAGACCAGGAACTATGGGAAATGAAGATGCTTCCAAAATACATTTTTTTTGAAAAAGCTCTCTTGTCCGAAATTTTAAGCCTCAGAAAATGCAGGAGCATGAATATGAGGGAGCCACACAATTGATTGCCTCCAATTGATTGTCCACCAACACCCTTGCCATCAAAGTTTACACAGGTTCTGTGGAGCCCTAATTTCTGTTGATATCTTCTGTCATTGTTGTTCATTCGAAATGTAGTTTTCGTCAAAGTCTTTACCGATGAGGATGGTTACTTTGCGAATATTTTCTGGTTCATAATTCAATAGATGCTCCTGCAGACGAAATTCAAAACTAGTTGTGTATAGAACAAATGTATGCTAAAATAAAAAATGAGGTGTGGCCACCACACGACTTTCTTATCCGTATGAGCGTTTCAAATTATAGAATTTTAAGAATTTCTTTTACAAAAATTATTCAAAATCCTATTCTAACTACTTCTATTCTCTTAATAAATCTCTATAGAATGCATACTTTGATATTATAGAGATATTATCAAAAAAGTGCTACTCGCTAAGAGTAAAAGTGCTACTTCCGGTCCGAATTTTGAAATTTCATATATACAAAAAAAATTGCAAATCCAGTTTTAAATACTTTTATACTCTTGATAAATATATATAGAATGCATAACTTACGACATATTTGCAAAAAATCGCTATTCGATAAGAGTAAGTGGCACTTCCGGTCAGAATTTTGAAATTTTTTTCATACAAAAGATATTGAAAATTATGTTTTAAATACTTTTATACCCGTAACGTACTTGTCTAAAAAGCATGACTTGCGAAATATTCGCAAAAAACTGATTTTCGACAAGAGTAAAAGACCTACTTCCGGTAGGAATTTCGAAAAACTTTTTAAATAAAATTATTCTCAATTTTAATTTTAAGTACATATGAATTCTTTATAAATTTGTATAAACTTAGTAGTTGACGAAATATTGGCAAAATTCGATTTTTTCGCTGAAGTAAACTGCTACTTCCGGTCTACCGATTTTACTGAAAAACTAATCAGATCTCAAGAGGGAGATTATACACGTAAATACAAAATTTGGAATTGATATCTACAGCGGTTTGGCCGCTATCGTGGTCACAGACAGACACACACACACACACACAGACATTTTTTAAAAACCACTTTTTTGGTATCAGGGGACCTCAAAACGTGGACATCTGCAAAAATCTCGAGGTCGAAAATTTTCATCATCACAATACTTCCTTATACTACGTATAAGAAAGTAAAAAAATGAGGTGTGGCCACCACACGACTTTCTTATACGTATGAGCGTTTGAAACTATACAATTTTAAGATTTTTTGTATACAAAACTTATTCAAAATCCTATTCTAAGTACTTTCATTCTCTTAATAAATCGCTATAGAATGCATACTTTGCAAGATATTATCAAAAAAGTGCTACTCGCTAAGAGTAAAAGTGCTACTTGCGGTCCGAATTTTGAAATTTCGTATATACAAAAAATATTGAAAATCCAGTTCTAAATACTTTTGTACTCTTGATAAATATATATAGAATGCATAATTTACGACATATTTGCAAAAAATCGCTATTCGATAAGAGTAAAAGTGGTACTTCCGGTCTGAATTTTGAAATTTTTTTTATACAAAAGATATTGAAAATTATGTTCTAAATACTTTTATACTCGGAACATACTTCTCTAAAAAGCATGACTTGCGAGATATTCGCAAAAAACTGATTTTCGATAAGAGTAAAAGACCTACTTCCGGTTGGAATTTCGAAAAACTTTTTTGAGACAATTTGTCTCAAACTTAATTTTAAGTACATATGAATTCTTTATAAATTTGTTTAAACTTAGTAGTTGACGAATAATTGCCGAAATTCGATTTTTTCACTGAAGTAAACTACTACTTCCGGTCTGCCGATTTTACTGAAAATCTAATCAGATCTCAAGAGGGAGATTATATTTGTAAATATAAAATTTGGAATTGATACCTATAGCGGTTTGACCGCTATCGTGGTCACACACACACACACAGACACACACACACACAGACATACACACACACAGACATTTTTTAAAAACCACTTTTTCGGTATCAGGGGACATCAAAACGTGGACATCTGCAAAAATCTCGAGGTCGAAAATTTTCATCATCACAATACTTCCTTATACTACGTATAAGAAAGTAAAAGCATGAGAGAAAATTACTATTTGCTTTTCGGGCGGTAATTTTCATCAGATTTTTTTTTCTTTCCTGGATAATATTAAAAATATTTTCTTCAATATTAAAAATATTTTCTTCACATGCGCCCTTTCTCAGAATTTTAGAAAAAAACATTAAATACCGAAATTAAACAAAATATCTCAACTATTATAAAAAAAAGTAAGATGTTGCGTCTCTTTAGAAGAGCATTTTAAGTCATATACTACTTTAAAAAAGGAAATAGGTTTTGTAATTTGTTTATGAAAACCACCTTTCGCCTTAACGGACAGTTAGTTAGTTTGAACAAACCCTAAATACATAATAATTCCGTTTTTCTTATACCTATAGTATTTATATGCATCAAAGACTAGTTGCGTCACATACTCAAAGATAGACAAGTATACATTTGTTCCAAATCCCCATCCATAAATGAACTAGGACTACATAATGTGAAACTCTGTGAAAGATATTTTAGCAAAAAGTTATTTCTCAGCCCTCAACATAATTCTGCTAAAACCTGTAAAGAAGACAGACACATCTAAATTGTTAGGGTATGCAGGTATGCTTATGCTACCAACGTGTCCCAGAATTCGCAGAACAGCTCCACACTACATTTTGAAGTAGCGATAAAGGAACACGGAAAAAATATTTAAAAAAATCCACATTGTTCATTCTAGAAGATATTGACCTTCTAGTAAAGGTAAATTTAGCATCACGTTTAGTTTACCCTAATAATGAATAAGGTACTAACTAGAGTTGCCCGTATCCATGGGAATAAGAGAGAATACTTAATTAAAAATTTTAATATCAATGACAAATACGATAAATGTCAACATTAATAAGCATTTTTGATTTCGATATTTTTACGTTAAAGTGGTATAAGTGTAAATTCAGAACAACGTTGCCATATGTTTTTTCAGGTAAAATTAGTGTAAAATAATTTTCTGAAAATTGTTATCCCATTGACCATACCAAAACCAATCTTTAAAATGTTTTACAGTAATTTAGACAAACGACATCCAAAGTGTTAACTTTGAATATTAATTTCATTGAAATTAACAGCGATGAAATTTTTTACATATTTGTCTCATGATTTTTGGTCCTCACATAATAACGTACCATCCAGGTGTCCCGCGAATTTTGGGGCACATCGAATAACACTTACACTATGAATATACCTACATTCTTTAAAGACTTCTTCAAAGACAGACAAATTATAGCCGACTTATTCCTCAAATTTTGTGAACATAATCTTGAAATCTATCATTTTTGACGGAATCATATTCTTGTGATGATAATCCACATATAAAAATTAGTATTCCGTATTTGTATTACAGGCTTTTAATTTTGTTTAATTTAATTATTTTAATCAATCTATTCATCTCTGATAACACCGAAAAATATATTGTTCTTTTGTTTTACAAAGTGATCATAGCACTGCAAGTATCCCTCACCAAAAAGAACCTAAAAAGAAATTCAAAATTTATTATTATTTTTTATCATACCGGTTATTAAACTTCTATCAAAAGAAGCCACCTTTAATGCTGGTTTTCCTTACATATGTTTTTTTATATATATATAATACCTCTTAACACTAAATCTCACTCATTAAAATTTCGACTATTTACAAACCCATCATAGCGCCCCCACACGCACTCAAAACAAAAGTTGAACACTTCCTACCATTACATTCAAAATTTATCATTTCTTCACATCCATTTCCAACTATATTTACAAGTACTACATTCGAACCCAACTATGACTATTATATTACAAATACATAATTATTACCTTTTTATAGGTTCCTAAACATACCTATATGCCTCACGTTGTGGGCGCCATATTGTAGTTTTAATTTCTCGTCTGTATAATAGTTTTTTTTATAATTCCCATTGCCTCTTTTCATATAAAACTCAGTAAAGTTAAATTATACATAATATATTCCCCAAATCTGCCACCCAAACATATTTTCAACATCGTATTTTGACGCATTCAAGTTAAATCAATATAATTTTTTAATTTTTTTATATATGCATACAGACAAATAATTATTCTGAATTTATATTTTTTAAAAGATTTTTGTTTGTTTCCTAACAAAGCGGTGTGTGTTTATCATTAAAACTGTTAAGTAGACACTATTCTGCTCTTGTGTAGAATATTTTTTTATTTCATTGCCACATGTTGTCTGCATGTTATTAATAATAAACTGAGTGATATAATATTTTTGTAGCTGATTAAAAAACAAAAACAGTGGAAAATTATAGTGCTACTATTTTGGTATTTTATACATACCTATATCTGTTATATTATTAACCTTATAACCGTCTGTTTGCGACGAGATTATAAAAATAAATAGAGAAATAAACAGACAAACAAAGAAACGAAATCTATAAATACCAAGAAACAAAAGCGAAAAAAAATGCCGGCTCGTATACAATCATGTTGTAAAACTGGTCCTTGTAGAATCTGTCTCTCATGTTTTTCTCATTTACCACCAACCAGCGCCATCACGTTGTATGCGAATGACCTTGATCTCACAAGTCTTTCTCACGCTGTTCGAGCTGCTGCTGCAGCCCCAAGGGTCCAAGGGAAAACATCTGTACACCCATACAGCGACTTCACAAACAATGCCATTCCAAAGTTTCCCCTTTCTCTTCCACACCCCCTAGCATGTATTTTCTCCTTTTATTTCTTTTACTTTATTGCCTTTCTCTCACTAGAATATCTCGTTTGAGTTCTTTCCTTTTTTTTCTTTCACTTCGTCGGCGTTACGTACTTTTTTCTTTTCATAGTTGCCGCTGATATTAGGGCGTTTATTGGTTCGTTTAAAAAGCAGATACCTACTACTTTGTTTGACATACGAAATTGTCTTCGGTATATAATGTTGTATCTACTCGATTATTGGTGAAAGCAGTGTTATGGAAATGACACATTGACGATGTATGAAGAATGGCTTCAATAAAAATGTACCTTTGCATTTTGTAATATGCATTCGTCATTGTTGCCTATTGCAAATGATTGAAATTTTAAATACATTTAATGATCATAATTCTTCCCATCATTTCACGAAGCAGTTAGCTCGAAATGCACTAACACCCAGTTTATCTACAAGACTTTAACAGCAAAGTGTCTGTTTGTGACTTATTTTCAACGAACGCTTGAACTCGCGCTATTTTCAAACCAACATGAACTGCTTTTCCACTATTTACTGATTATAATAGCAAAACATCACGTGCGAATCGCAAAAAGAAACGTAAAAAGCCTGATATTCCCACACTTTTAGGTGCCAGTTTTATACTTTTCTTTACGTGTTCGTCAGCGTGATAGGCACACGTGAAAAAATCGCGCACTGTAGGCGACGTTGAACATGCTGTTATCATTGGCTTTTATGTTGGATAACAGAAATTAAAAGGTCACAGTTACTCATTGTTCTGTAGAGCTGTCTATATGTGGTTAATTGGATTTTTAATGTCATTTTGAGTTGTTTTTTTTTCTGTTTCATCAATCGTAAAATTATTTATGTTCCATTGTTGTAATATGACTAAAGCGCAAACATGTTGTTATTGCTAGAGCAAAATATAAATAACGAACGCGTCAGTAAAATATTTTTAGAGTATTGTGCAGGAAAATATAAGAAAAGGAGATGGGAAATTAATTTATTGCTTTAAATCATGGTTTAGAAATATCATATAATATATATATATATGTATATAACAAGAAAGAGAATAATAACGGGTAAATTCCGCTGTAGAGCAACCGTAGACACGTGTTTCTGACTCATTGGTCGTCGTCAGTACGGTGTAGCCAAGGAATAAGGTGGGATAACCTTGGAGATGTAAGCTACACGGAAGACCATCAGGTGACAGACTCCCATTTGTAGCTTCAGCTAGAAGATCCTCAAATTTGAAGACAACAACTAACGTCGCCACGAGGAAGACTAATGTCAACCTGCGTGCCATCCGAGACCCAGGAAAGATAAATCAAAAAATGGAAATAATGCGGATACATGAAATAACAAGAAAGAGAATAATATCGGGTAAATTCCGCTGTAGAGCAACCGTAGACATGTGTTTCTGACTCATTGGTCGTCGTCAGTACGGTGTAGCCAAGGAATAACGTGGGATAGCCTTGGAGATGTAAGCTACACGGAAGACCATCAGGTGACAGACTCCCATTTGTAGCTTCAGCTAGAAGATCCTCAAATTTGAAGACAACAACTAACGTCGCCACGAGGAAGACTAATGTCAACCTGCGTGCCATCCGAGACCCAGGAAAGATAAATCAAAAAATGGAAATAATGCGGATACATGAAATAACAAGAAAGAGAATAATAACGGGTAAATTTCGCTGTAGAGCAACCGTAGACACGTGTTTCTGACTCATTGGTCGTCGTCAGTACGGTGTAGCCAAGGAATAACGTGGGATAACCTTGGAGATGTAAGCTACACGGAAGACCATCAGATGACAGACTCCCATTTGTAGCTTCAGCTAGAAGATCCTCAAATTTGAAGACAACAACTAACGTCGCTACGAGGAAGACTAATGTCAACCTGCGTGCCATCCGAGACCCAGGAAAGATAAATCAAAAAATGGAAATAACGCGAATACATGAAATAACAAGAAAGAGAATAATAACGGGTAAATTCCGCTGTAGAGCAACCGTAGACACGAGACGTAGACTTCAAATTAGACGTGATCTACTTTAGTCGCGCGTTTGACAGATAGATCATGGTATCCTTCTGGAAAAGCTCGCAGCAATTGGATTCAGCCCGTCCCTGCTCAAACTTCTGCATTCATATTTGACAAATAGGCGCAATTATGTCTTTTACAATGGATTTAGGTCATTTGAATTTACTCCCTCATCCGGTGTGCCACAGGGCTCTAACTTGGGACCTCTGTTATTTACTCTATATACCAACGATTTGCTTAAATAAATAACATGCAATGTAGGTACTCGCATATGCGGATGACATAAAGATCTACTGCTCTGTACGAACTTGGAACGATGTACTTCGTCTTCAAGAAAACTTGAATCGTATATCGACTTGGTGTTCCAACTTCAATTTGAAACTAAATGTAAGTAAATGTTGTTATATGTCTTCTCGCAAAAATAATAATATACCATCTACCTATTCTATTCAGGACAACCGACTTAGGCGGGTGGACAGCATGAAGGACCTTGGCGTGTTTTTTGACACACATTTGAACTTTTCCAGTCATATACATATATTTCATTTGCAATTCGGCTTCAAAGGCTTTGGGCTTTGTTTTGCGCAGTTGTAAGTTTTTTAAAAATCCACTGCTTCTGAAGGCTTTGTATTTCAGTTTTGTCGTCAATAAGCTGGAATATGCATCACAAGTATGGTCACCTCAGTACATATATCTATAAATAGCCATTGAGAGAGTGCAGCGGCGATTCCTGAAATACTTATCTTTCAAGGATATGGGAATTTATCCGGAACGTGGGATCGCCGAGAGCTTCATGGTGCTCGCTTCATATGAAAGCTGTGTAATGGAGTAATTGATGATTGCCCACATCTCCTATCATGTTTGAATTTCTACACTCCTAGGATTTCCTCTCGCTCCTCCTCCACGTTTTGGTTGCCCTTTTCGAGGACTAATCTTCTTAGGGGATCGCCACTGGTCACCATGTGTCGTGCTGCAAACTTATATTATGATGATATATTTTTTGGTTCCAATTCAACAAGTAATACATAATTCTGCAGCTCTATGGATAAATATATGTATATAGTTGTAAATTTTTTGTATTTCAAATTAGAGTATGATTGATTTGTATTTTAGTAATGTACGTTTAATTCTTGTCCTGTAATTGGTTTGTTACAGTTGAACTGAATAAATTATTATTATTATTATTATTATTAACGCCATATTTATTCGTTTAAGATATTGTTTTCTTACATTTAATGATTGATCTTTCAAGTCTACTTGTTCCACATCTACTGGCATTGTTGTTGATGTTCTTTACATCCGGTCAAGTGCTATTGCATTGTAACAATTAATTTGAATTCATGCATGGGAGGAAATTGTAAAACGTAAAAATCACTCAAATTTACAAATGGCGGCGACGATCAATTTATATTAACTTAGCACTCTGTTCCAACAGAGTTGCCAGCACTGATGCACACGAACGTCAAATGTGACAGACAGAAACGCGTCAGTTTTGGCATAGAACGTCAGATTTTCGATGTATGTTGATATGTATAATGATAGAGAGAGCATGGAATAGGAAACACTATTCAAAATGAATATTCCAGACACTTTTATTTGAGTTGAAGAAATGCGATTTTTTTTTAAAAAACCTTGAAAAAAACCTGTAAAGAAAGTTATATAAGAACAAACTAGAGATAGGAATTTGTACAGATATATTGGTTTTTTTGTTTTTGTTTTGATAATTATAAACTTAAGAACGTTGTTGCATTAACCACGATGAAATCTTCCGCAAATTTAATATTTCGGGTCAATAACGTCTGCCGACTTTAGACGATATCACTTGCTAGTATATTCACTGAGAAACAATTATTTTGTAAATTTATTTCGATTCATGTATCGACATATTATGTCATGCGTTTGGTATTTCAGTTCAACTTTGCATGCATAATTGTACCCTGCTTTGTAATTTTAATATGGTATTAACTCCCGAAATTCTTAAATAATGAATCATTTGGCAATACAAATAAAAGTTTAAAAGTCTTTTTCTTAAACACTTTAAGTAATTTTATATATTACATAAAGAAAGGAAAATAATTCCCTGTGCTTATATAGGTGTTATCGCATATCCTGTTTTGTCAATCTTTTATAATAAGATCTATACAAAATTTCTTGTAATGATTGTCTGTATACGTAATATAAAGAAAGACAACAGTTTCTCTATAGTCAAGCGAATCATGTAGGCGTTTATAGCCAAACTTAAGCAGTGCCTGCTTACATCGTGATGATATTGATTGCAAACCTACTATTTCCAACCTTTCGTCATACGTAAATAAACTCTTTATCCAGTTTGTATAGAAAGTAATTTACAAATTGACGGTGTATCCGCTAAATCCTTTTCGATTGTTTAACCGTGTACGGCTTCCACGTTACACAGCAGTACTCCATAATAGGGCGCTCCAAACTACAGAACCAAGAGATTGTGCCAATGATGTTGTAGACGTCCCGAGTCTGCCTCATAACTTATTTGCCCTAGAAATGATATTATCCACATGCAGATGAAATTGAAGCGAAAATTCAAATGTTATATATGCATTTTTGAACGTTTAGTGTCATATTGTTTCCACTACACCAGACAGAGAGATACCGTCCATATCAGCTGGTAAATTGCAGAAGAGATTGCTATATGTTTAATTATTAGGACCATTGCAATTTCCTTATTTGTCGCCTTATTAATTTATAGGAACTGCCTGTTATTTAGAAAGACACAATGATGAGATGTCTTTTTCAATTAATGTTTTATAAATTGTTTGTAGATCTACCTTGTTTTTCATGACATTCTAACCACAGTCATTTTCCTCATCATTGATAAGTAAAAATAAACAATTTTTACGACAACACTGTTTCAACAATGCCGATTGTTAATTATCGTATTTTATTAGTCAGTGCTATACAAAAAAAATAATTTTTATATAGGTACCAAGTTTATCACATATTTTTTTACTTGGAATAGTTGACCATATTACTTCAATATTGCCAACTGTCTTAAGTGAAAACAATATTTAATATGTAAATTGTTTTTTCCTATCAGCACCGTAACCAGACAAACGTATTTAAACAAATAAAATGACGTATATTTTTTTTGCTACGCTACATTAATCACTGGAATGATAAACAGATTTTTTTTTGAGATAACGAACAATACTATGATATGTATGTACAATTATGTTTAATATTGTCCAGGGCGATAACGTGCGGCCTTTTATTTTGACGATAAGATAAAAATTAGATACGCTTAATATTGTTTCTGTGTGGTTATGTCCTCGTTCCTAAAAAAAATCGCAAAACAACAGCACGTATAATCAATGTTCCTGCTACTAGTTATAATCTAAATTACGTTACAAGTTACATAACGCCAGGCTTTTTTAATCTACTTTCATTTACAGGCAAATCTTTTTGTACTTGTTCCGTATTATCCCACAAAAAGATATGGCAAATATTCGATATATGTTAATGGGCGGAACTTTTCAATTTAAATTCATCTGTCACTCAATGTTCACCAAGCAATAAAAAAACATCATTTTAGTCATTGCCATGGTTATAAAGAAATTGCAGCGTTTATTGAGTGTAAATGGAAATGGAAAATCTTTACTCTATTTCAAGAAATAGTGGTACGTTATAAATAAAACCATTAAGGGATTTATTGTGCTAATCCCTTAATAATCCGGTCATGACAAACACAAATTTTAAGTACCTGGAAACTATCGGTGCCTTAAATGTATTAAGGAATTAATATTAATTTTTATTTTAATATTCAATTCAGGTAATAAATTAACCAGAAGAACGTATTCTTGTATTTCACATACCCTAGGTGACATTTCGTATAAATATACATTCATATTATAATACACGTGCTGTTTTATTATTTCTTATCAAATATTGACAATACGGGCGGCTTGTAGCGTATTTCTCATATCGATTACTTTCATTGCATACCACCTGCCGTGTTGAAGCAGCCTGTGGAAGCTCGCATTCGCACTATATCTTGAAACAGACTATACTATCTCATTTGCTGCGGAAATGAACACTGGGATTTTATTATACCATGCTGATATCATTTTTGCGGTGGGGTATATCACTCTTGTCAACAGTGCTTCGAATTCGACTCGTCGAATTCTTATCCCCATATATGTATATATGTTGTACATAATTGGCAATTTGAGCTATGACCGAAATTTATACCCACAACTCATTGTGCACTGTGCAATAGTCTCAGATTACATTGTGGGTAAATTTATCACATTGTTTGAGCCTCTGTACGAAACGTACTACTCACGATGCATTTTGGGCAAATTAACAAAATCCACTGCACGATTTAACTAAATTCACCGTATTTTGTAAGGCAACCTAATAGTGATGGGCATAATAGTTCCAATCGGTGAACTAGTTCATGCGAACTAATTGACATGGAAGAACTTGTTCGTAGAAATAGTTCGCGAAGAACTACTTGTAACTTATGTCTATACTTTAAGACAGAAATCCTTGTTGAACTAAAGATTAGCAGCACTTTTGGATATCCGACCCTGCAATCTCTGTAGGGGGCTACAGATTAAAACTAGCATAATTTAGTTTGTTCAGTGGATGTTAAATCTTAACACTTTTTTCACACATCGTGAAACCAAATTGTGCATTTGATGTGAAGGGCAGGATGATTGCCGATCCCTCTCTTTTTCTTTTATGGTACTTACTTTCATACATATTCTAACTGTCTTTGGAAAAGTTTATCGAATTTGTTCACAATTTGTTTTTATATATCTAATTGCTTGTTCATGCAACCTACATAATATAAATATGTAAATGCCAGGTGACATTAATTTACACTTGTTATCGCCAGCAAGGAGAAGCTGTCGTCTTATTATTGTATGCATGTTTTTATAATTAGGATCACGCAGAAGCATGTTTATAAATATGACTTAATCATTTTCACTTTTGAATATTCTCAATTAAAGGAATATAAGAAAATATGTATTTTTCCTCCATCTATTCAGTATGAAGAAAGGTAATACCACAGCAGGAGTTTTAAGAAAAAGAACAGTATTTCTTTGCTATAAGCTTGTATACCAGATACATGAAGAATTTCCCTCTTCAAATGACGTTGACGATGATTATGTTGTCTGAAATTAGTATACATAGTAGGTAATATTTGATTTATCAATTTTGGTACAGTTATATTGGATAAAAAATATCGATAAGAGTATGAGAAAAATATGCAGAATTAGTTTTTAATTGCAATAACCCTAGTATACTATTCAATATACAAGTAGGTATTTTTTACATTCGTAATTTCCTCTATTGCATAATTTTGCCCTGTAAAGTAATCTCAAAAAACTGTATGTAATGATGTAGTTATACATGGGCGAGATAGTGGAATACGGTATAGTTTCACTCAGACTAGACCGACTCGTGTTTTGTCGGCTCTCGGGAAAACCGATAGGTAATACGGTGCCCGAGAGCCGACAAAACACGAGTCGGTCTAGTCTGAGTGAGTATGAACCGTATTCCCCTATCTTGCCCATGTATAATGTTAGTAAGGATTATTTGAATGTGTTTTACATAATTTTATTAGCAATCGTGTTGTGAATTTAAACGTTTGTTTAAAAAAAAACGACGCTGATTTTATTAATAATTCAGAAACGAGATTTTATATTTGGATTTTTCTAAGAAATACGTGATGACTCCTTGTTTTTTTACATTTTTCTTTTATACATACACTTTATATTACTGTTGCATGACTTGCGTTCAGTAGCACATGGTTAGTGTCAATTTAAATCTTCCGAAAATATTTGGGAAATTCCGATTATTTATATAATATTGTTGACCAGATGCCAAATATCAGAAGTATTTCTCTAAAATTAATTTGGACAATTTTGTACGAAAGTTTATTGCTTCTAATTTCATACAATACTCTTGTAATGTTGTATGGCGCCATATGTTATCTTCATTATGGTTACTTTTTCACATCAATATATTTTTTTAATGATACCAGATAAATACATACGGTTCGAACTGACAACTATAACCATAATATTAGCAAAAGCATACCTACCTAAAGTTGATTCTTTACTGAATTCAGCATTTGTACAAGTTTAGATGTCACACGTTCTTCGATGCATTTCTATATTTACATTGAAAATATGATGCAAAATAAAGAGGAAGTTTGATTGAAGTGGATTTTTAACAAAAAAAAAGCTCGCGAAATTATAACTACTGCACGGATTTATATATGCTTATTGAAATATAGAAAAATTCTGGCAGGTGCATAATCAATTTTGTAATATTGAAAATTATTGGACATGACCTATATACAGAAATGTTTTTCTTTCTACTCATCCACATAGAAACACAATTGCAACGCATTTGAAGTGTCTATGGATTTTACTAACTTCATTTACTATATTACCACATTTCATACAAATTATAACAAATATATTTTGTCAATATACTCGTTTGTTTGCCTATATGTAGAGTGTGCGTAAGATATTTCTTTATTAATTTAAGTTTAATTATTTCTCCATACTTAATTTTCCGGTTTTTAAGCTATCTGTGCTTGTTTGATAAAATGCATATATGATAAACAAACATACCTAAACCTAAAATATAATAATAATTTGTAGCGCATGAGTAGTGTTGTTGACTGGATCACATTAGAAAAACATATGTATGTTGGAGCGAAGTTTTTTCTTATCTACACGCAATGGGTTTTATACACCGACAAAATTAAATTTGACTGGCAGAAGTTCACAACCTACCTAGTTTCACTTAAGGGGGAGTGCCTACTACCTCAATCAGTTTTTCCCAAATCCCGACATTATTGTTTTTAATATTTAAACAATTTTTTATTACATTATTTAAAAAAATAGAAGAAATAATGGTCCTTTTTCCGAAAGTACATATATCTAGAAAAAAGTAGAAAAAAACAATTAGGAAAATATCCGAAAATTAACGACACTATCTTAATCTAAAACATATTTTAAATACGTCCTTCAAAGAGTCGAAAAAATATGATGACAATTAAACCTGGGATTTGGAAAATAAAATAAATACTACACGACTAATTGTTGGAGAAATTTTAAAGTGAAACATGGTACAATTTCGGCTAACGGGCGGAGTTTCGCCATAGGAGATTCACCGGTTCCAAGAATCCTAACACACACATAGATAAGGGTTTTACGATCCCCCATTCCACAGTCCATCTTGATTTGAATACACATTCTACTGTCGTTTGAACAAATCAAGCGCACGATGCACGCATAAATCAGAGTGCCTTACCGCTGTAACTTAACATAAATAATTCCATCTTTTCCACACCACCTGCGCTTAGAAACGTATGTCGGTGTACAAAAATCGTAGAAATATACAGGATGTGCCCACTTAAAATCAAACTTCATTCAATCTGGGATCACAGCCTTAAACTTTATCATTTTATAATTCTACTGGGTCT
The DNA here is from genome assembly GCA_963170755.1 of Amphimallon solstitiale. NCBI lineage: Eukaryota > Metazoa > Arthropoda > Insecta > Coleoptera > Scarabaeidae > Amphimallon > Amphimallon solstitiale. Next base: position 88,482,773 of record OY720678.1, on the reverse strand, counting down.
CAAACAATATTCTTTTTTTTCTTAATAATTTGAATTCACTGCATCACAAATGTTAGACGACGTCTGTAATAGAAGATATTATTTAGAGATTACCTGATCAGATACACCTAAAGTAGTAAATTACAAGAATCTGTAGCAAAAAAATAATAGTAACTTGCCTTATGTAACTGCACTGATGACATTATAATCTCAGTTTCAAACAGGCTGCTAAACGATAAGTACCATGGTTTGTGTGTATCGTGGTACTATCTGCGCCTAATATTTATCAACAGATAAAATTGCAGGTGCTTCCTTCATTCCATTAGAGAAGTTACACATAATTCGATACGGAGGATTTATTAAAGGGAACCAACAAATAAAAAGGGCCTCCTGGTTTGAACATACGGTCCTAAGGTGTGTGTTGTAATAGATACACATCTCGTTTTTCAAGTTTTTTACCTATAATTTTTTTTGCCGCAAAGGGGGTAAGTCGGGTCGTTATTTGAACAGACGATCGATCGAATTATTACAGGTGCATGATGTACCGTTTCGAACAGTGTAAGATGTTATTTTATGTTTCCTCAACAAGGGGACTGACGAGCAGATGGTATGGGGGATGATGATGATATCGTATCGCAGCTGTCGCCGATACATGGAAGAATTTTCCATTTCCTTTAAGACGCGATAAGGTAGGGTACGTGTTTTTTGTCCTCTGATATGGGACACAATTCTTTTCTTTGTTACCAGCTTACCTTAGAGATTAATATAAAAAACAGTATTGTGGGGATATCTTGGTTTGTTTGCCATAGTTATTGCTAGTGCAAATTTAATCAATTGTGACTGTAAAAACATATTTTATTATTAACAAATTAATCTCAGCACGCAATTACGCAATATCCAAATACATAGGTTAACAGTAGAGCAGTCAGAAAAAACCACATTTAAAATAAGACATAATTTAAATTACTGCAGCAATATTCCAAAATTTAAACACCCCTAGCAATTGCGCTGTAAATACCAAGGTAAATACATATTAGGCAAACATGATGCCCCAGGTAAAAAAATCTTCGAATGCAGATATAGTAATATAATCAAGAATTTTGAATTAAATTATAATGAAGAACCCATAATTTTTTTGTATCTATTTTAAAATAAATAGAATGTATATTACAGATAAAAATTAATGACAGATACATACTCGTAAATATCATGAATATAAATAACACTGGCCAACAAATTTCAACTTTTGATTTTGCCATCAAATAATTTATACGAATTTCAATAGAAAACATATAAACATTTATTTTAATAAAAGGTAGAACGTAAAGTTAGCTCGATTTTTTATTGTATTACAATGAAAAGGTTTTTTAGATTAGATCATAATTTAATGTATATTTAAAATTATTATAATTAGAAATGTAAAGTAATATTGCTCTGTCTCTTATAAACAACATCTACAGCATCTCTTCTTAACGTCCATTAGTAATCTGCTAACATAATAGGATTCCATTTCCCCTGATACCGTTTTTCCATTCCCATGATGTCTTGGTGGAAGCGCTCACTTGTTCATCGCTAACGTCGCCCATATTTTCCGGAAAAAAATCCAAGTGAGAATGTAGAATGTGCACTTTAAGGGACATATTACAGCCAGCAGCGTGAAATGCTTGTATCCTATCCATTACTAAAGTTTTATGGTTGTCAGCTTTTTTGTTTCCCAAGAAATTCGTGAAAACTTGTACCATGGAGCGCCAAGCTGTTTTTTCCTTCGCTGTTAATTTGGTTTCAAAGATTTCATCATTTACTATTTCTCGTATCTGAGGTCCAACAAAAATACCTTCTTTCAGTTTTCCTTCTGTTATTTTTGGAAACTTTTCACGAAGGTATCTAAAACCGTCACCTTCGCGGTCCACTGCCTTTACAAAATTTTTCATGAGCCCAAGTTTCACGTGGAGAGGTGGTATTATGATCTTTTCTTTTTCTACTAGAGGCTGATGTTGTACATTGTCTTTTCCTGGTATAAACTGTTGTCGTAGTGGCCACTCTTGCTTATGGTAATGTTTTTCCCTGTCACGACTGTCCCAAAGACATAAGAAGCAACAATATTTGGTGTAACCAGATTGCATACCCAAAATAATTGCAATTACTTTAAAATCTGCACAAATATTCCAGGAATAGTCTTTGTACTTTATCTTTTCTAATAAAATTTTCAGATTTTCGTAAGTTTCTTTCATAGAAACAGCATAACCTATCGGAATAGCAGGATAATGGTTTCCATTATGCAACAAAACTGCTTTTAGGCTGGTCTTTGATGAGTCTATGAATAATCTCCAAGAACTGAGATCATGATGTATTCCAAAAGCTTCAGAAAGTTTATAAATATTATTGCAGTAGACCAGATTACCGGCCATACTATAAAAATCAACAATATTTTCATGTCTGCTGCGAAAAATACTTATTCTTGTGTCCTTTGCTAACCGATTCCATTGCTGTAGTCGCGACCCAAGAAGTTCTGCTTGTGATTTTGATAAATTCAAATCCCGCACCAAGTCATTTAATCCAAACTGAGTAATTAAATGTGGTTCGTTTGATGTAGATGGAATAAAATCAGGGTCACTTGATTTTTCATTACCTTCAAAGCTAGTGTCGCTATCGGTAGCTATTGTACTCTCCTCGCTTTCTTTGTGAATTGGCGGTCGTGGAACAGGATGCTGTTCATCATGGGGTCGAGGTTTCTGAGCTGACTCAGTTTCCACATAATTATATTTTCTTTTCTTACGGGTGTTAAGTCCTGCAGTTTTGTTAAGGCAAAAATAGCAATCTTCAAGATGATTCTTTTGTTCTTTCCATCGCATAGGAATGGCGAACGGTAAAGAATGTCGTTGTCCACATAACCAATCTCGCAAATATCTGCTGCATGTAGTACATATTACATGTGGAACCCACTGTTTGTCCTGATTTTTGACGGTCATATCGAAGTAAAGTTCATAGGCCCGGCAAATGTTCAGACTTAACTTTTCACTCTGGCCTAGTGGGGTAAATTTACCACATACGTAACAAAAGTTATTTGGATTACTTCTACACGAACGAGGCATGACTGTGCCTTTAAAGATGGAACTAAATTATCTCAATTTTTAATTTCGTTATTAAAAATTCTCATTCACGGCTTTATGCTGTGCTAGCGCTAGTGGCATTTCAGTCAAAGATGTATCTCTTATATAGTATGTATCTGCTTATCCCCTCCCTAAGTCCTATCAACCAACCAGATTAAAGCATAACACTGCAAACTTGAACATTCTTGAGGGAACGAGTCAAGTCACGTCTGCAACAAGTCTCGACCTGCATTTTCTCTGTAACCAGAGCTAAGACAATACTGCCGCTTTTCGAATCATTTTTACTTTATATATGCTGTTCAATTTCATTAGTTACTAACTTAGGGTAAAAACCTTGTTGGCCAGTGTAATTACAAATTCTATAAAACCGAGATCTTAATAAAGCATTCATTCTGGCCCTTGAAAAATAAAATAAACTCGGAAAGCCGGAAACATTTTTAGAACAGCAAAAAGATTTCTTTGTAATGTTGACACATCAATGTTATCGTGCGATAAATCATAAATGAAGAATATTTGAAATATATTTACTTCCATATGCCAGATTAGAATGGACCAGATATATCTTCTATATAGCTGGTCTTACGACCCGACAAAACATTTTGCCGCGAGTATACATTTACAAGTATAATCTTGATCATGAAATCTGGTTATATTAAAAAGAACACACTATACATTTTCCGAAAGCCCCTCTGGTCACGTATTGGCATCGGTAAATTGGGTGCCAGTTTTCGTAAGAGGAAGTCACAAACTTCAGGCTTGAATGGGCTAATTTCTAATTAATTCAAAAGTAAACTAGTCACTGAATATAAGTTGGGGGAACTCTAGTAGATTACGTTTAAGCATTTAGAGATTAGTGGAGTGATTAGATGTCCTTGAGAAGTTGAGGTGCAGACTATTATATAATTGTACATAGGTACTTTTTCACCAATGAAAGTTTTTAACTTATCATTTGGCAGCCAAACTAATTTCACATTAGGCAAAATATTACAATAGGTGGGTTTGCACATAGGTACACCTGTAAATATATTAGCAGAGTCATAAGCTAAATAATTTCTTACATAAATTACTAATCATACGAATATGTATTACCCTTGTTAACGGTAATTGCATACCTAGGTAGGTACCTACTTACTTTCTACTATCATTGATGCTTCATTTCTAATTTAAGTTAGCCAGGTACCTACCTTCCCTAATATTTTGTTTGAACACCCTGGAATATATACAAAGTATGTATGGGTAGATGTAGATACTAAATAAATGATTTCGTTAAAAAAGAAATTATAAATATGTATTTATGTAAGTACACATTTTTCTTAAAAATAACACATCTGATAATGTTATTCATTCATTCCTGCGTTTCAAATCTCCTGTGTCATTTCTGAAAAACAGATCAAATTTTGGTGAAGTCAAGAGTCCAAAAATAAATTTATGTTTATTTCTTGCATACCAATCTGTTTAAACATTCTAAGTGTATTTCTTCATGCTTAGAAATGGAGACAATATATCTAGGTATTATTGTTTCGACAGTATTGCTTCATGAAAAGAATAATAAAATCTTTATTGACAATCCGTAAATAGTGATTCCGTTTAAAAATTCCAGAACGTCTGAAGCTGCGCGAAGTTTTCTGCTTGAATTTAAAAATGTTTACGACATAAATGGGTGGCTGCCACACGACATGCGTGCTTATTTGTGTATGCAATAGATACAACAGTACAGTTGTTGTACCTCGATATTCCTCCGACGTCGTCCTCAAGCATGGTCTCTCTTCCACTGCGGGCCACGTTTAACTTCGTGGCGTTAACGTATTTCAACATACAACACATTCATGCATGTTTCGTAAATTGTCCGGCGTATTATTATACACAGTCTGCCGTTCTGCGATGTGGCAACATTGCCCGTGACGCCATTTCCGTTGATGTTAAAAATACGTAACGCTTGAAAAACTTGTTGTGGTCACATGCCAGCGTCGCCGAGTCGCACCCGATCATCGACGATAACGGCCGACCGTTAATGGTTAGTACTACGTCACGCGATGCATATTGAGGTCACGTGAACGCAAAGCCGCGCGCACTTCACTTATACACGCATACACACGTACTATCCGCGATTGTTGCCAATGCACGCTTGATCCAGTTTTCCCGTCTCGGCCTACTGCGTTAGCATATCTCTGCCACACTATGTGTCACTTCATTTGGATTACAAATGAGACCCCCGGCTATCTGCGCTAATGGCGTGCATGTCACGTGTGACGGTCGCCTGTTTGTGTTATGCTTGGAACGCCCGCGTTTTGCTCTCCGATCCCTATCTCTGTGCCGTTCGGTTAATATACATTTTCTATTTTTGCATTAGAATTTATTTACATAATTATATTGATTCCTCAGGGCGTGTTCAGAGAAAATTTGCAATAGTTATGAGTTTGTAATTGTATTTATAGAACAGTTATGGATTGATATATAGATCTTATAAATTGCGCAATTGGATTTTTATTAATAGAACTCACATGTTGGTCAACAAGCGTAAAATTGAGTAACCTAGAAATCTGGTAAACACGAAACGCGAATTATACATTGCCCAGTTGTCATCTTTTATTTTGCTTAATGTATTTTCAATGAATCCTTTGATATTTTGTTGTTCATTGTAATAGGTATGATTATTCACTTTTGTCCACGCCATCTATTGGATTGGAGTTATGTAAGGGCTAACGATCTATGCCACGAGGAGATTTTTTATGTTATCTATTTAGCTGTCAATAATTAAAATTGTCGCATTTGGGCTGAGATATGTAACTATACATGGGCGAGATAGGGGAAGTGGATCCGATTTCATAAAGACTAGACCGACTCGTGTTTTGTCGGCTCTCGGGTACCCTATTACCTACCGGTTTTCCCGAGAGCCGACAAAACACGAGTCGGTCTTGTCTGATATCTTTTCAATAATCCGTTAGTGGTTTGCGTAGCTTTTTGTGACATTCCGGTTTTTCTCTAAGTGAACAAGTTCTGTGAACATATATTTCTCGTACGCCTCTCGTATGGGTGCCGTTCGGAAAATTCAACTACGCACATTTGGATCAATATTATTGAAATAATTAAAGTTATACCTAATGTCTCATAATTCGCTAAATCTCGAATCAGTATTTTATGGCATTTACTATAATGTTTTTTAAAAACCAAGAATATTTTCTATAATTTTTTTAGATTTTCCATCGTAGCTCATTTCCTAAATCAGACAACGCTGTTTATTATTAAAATATGCAGTTATAGTAAACGAGTTCTTCAGTGATTATTTATTTATAAAATCGCTTGCTTTTTAATGACCCCACCCCGTGTTCCGTATATAGAACAAATAATTCCAAACCAGAAGAGATTAAAAGAATTGATTTGCCTCTCGAAAAATTAAAATATTATTTAATAATACCAGAAAACCCAACAAGAGGTCAACGATTCGGAGGCTCAGGTCTTCAAAACTATGTCATTATTGTTTTATTACGGCATAATATACAGCTTGAAAATGGTGTAAATCTGTTTTTAATTTAATGCTTGAAGGGTTTCATAATGTTCATAATCATTCTTTCAATTACGGAAATACCGGTTATTTGTTCTACTTTGACGATGCGAATGAAATATGTATGTTACATAAATGGGCTTGTTCATTTTTTACTTTCTTATACGTAGTATATGGAAGTATTGTGATGACGAAAATTTTCGACCTCGAGATTTTTGCAGATGTCCACGTTTTGAAGTCCCCTGATACCGAAAAAATGGTTTTAAAAAATGTCTTTCTCTCTCTGTGTGTGTGTGTCTGTCTGTCTCTGTGTGTGTGACCACGATAGCGGTCAAACGCTACAAGCATCAATTCCAAATTTTGTATTTACGAATATAATGTCCCTCTTGAGATCTGATGAGATTTTCAGTAAAATCGGCAGACCGGAAGTAGTAGTTTACTTCACTGAAAAAATTGAATTTTGCCGTTATTTCGTCAACTACTAAGTTTAAAGAAATTTATAAAGAATTCATATGTACTCCAAATTAAAATTGAAAACAATTTTATTTAAAAAGCTTTTCGAAATTCCTATCGGAAGTAGGTTTTTTACTCTTATCGAAAATCAGTTGCAAGTCATGCTTTTTAGACAGATACATTACGTGTAAAAGTATTTAAAACATAATTTTCAATATCTTTTGTATAAAAAAAATTTCAAAATTCAGACCGGATGTACCACTTTTACTCTTACGTAGTAGCACTTTTTCTGGAATATCTTGCAAAGTATCATTCTATAGGGATTTATTAAGAGAATAGAAGTGGTGAGAATAGGGTTTTGAATAATTTTTGTGTAAAAAAGTTCTTAAAATAGTATAGTTTGAAACGCTCATACGTATAAGAAAGTCGTGTGGTGGCCACAGCTCATTTTCTTTTATTAACCTTTAACTACTAACTCTGGATTAATATATCTGCTTGCTTTAGCAATATACCGCTATATGTGCTACAAAAAAATCAACTGGGATTGTCATATATGAATAATTTTACTAAATGTCACTAGATATTTTAGTATTAGGTAAATTCCTGAGAAACCATAAACATAAAAAAATATGAAACTCTCTTAAATATGTATTAATAATAGGCAATAAAAAAGAAATAAATTAAGTTTTAATTATTATTATTACATATAACCATTCAAAAACAAGAAATATTAATAATAATTTCATGTTATGAAATAAACGCCTGACTACGTATAACATCTTCATCTGTTAAATACAATATATATATTGATTCTGATGTTTTCGCGGTTGTGTGATGAAAAGTTGTTTTCTTGGGTTGTATCCCGCGTCTGAAGTGAATCCGTGTTAAAAACCGGATTGGTAGATACTCGACGTTTCGATGAATACTTCTTCATCTTCTAAAAGAGTATGTTCTTCGATTGAAGTTCGATCGTTAAATTATTTGATTTGATATTGATAATTCAACGATCGGACTTCAATCGAAGAACATACTCCTGAAGAAGATGACGAAGTATTCATCGAAACGTCGAGTATCTACCAATCCGGTTTTTAACACGGATTTTCTTCAGACGCGGGATACAACCCAAGAAAACAACTTTCACTTAGGTGAATATGTTTAAATGGCCCGCAGTAGCTTATATGAGCGTATGACCAGCAATCAGGCGATGTATGTTCAGTTTAATTATAAGTGTTAAATAGAAAAAATATATTTTTTATATAATGTTGTTTTAATTTACAACTGACTTGCCTTGATTTTTTCAATAACATATCAATTTATGAAAAGTATTTATTCAAAAAACATTCCATGAATATTTTCTCAATGTATCTCAATATTTTCTAAAATTTCAGAGTAGAGCTAATATATTCATGACGACTCCAGTTTTCTCAAAATGTTTATATTTCCACTGACCAAAGATTTAAAAGTTTTAATAAAACAGGAAGACTGTTTAAAATATTTTACTTGAAACTGTACCTTAAATTATAATTCAAAATACATTCATATTTACAATATACTCAGTAAAGCCATCAAGAAAGTTTTATCGTAGTAATGCTGCTGTGTGCAATAAAAAAGAGTGACAAATTAGTGTTCAGTGTACAAACCACAGTAGGGGTCTACATCATAGGCTTTCACTTTTTCCTCTTCTCGAATATTCTCGGGGCAATGGTAACGTACAACCCCAGCTCGTACTTTCATGATCATGTCTGGAGGAGGGGACGACTATTTTAGAGAAGATAGGTCAATAGGTAGTAGTAGTAGACGGCCAAGCGATTAAGAAATTTCACGACAACATAAATTCAATATAGAAAAACGGTATTACTGTCGCCAGCAAGTCAAACATTTCACCAAAACCTGTAGCTACAAATTTTTCTTTTAATGATGGAAATATTGGCTTAAATAAATTCAATAAATCTTTTGAATTTATTAACTTAATATTTTCTTTTCCTCAATAAATATCCTCACCAGACATTAAGTGTTTTTGTAATATAGTTCTTATATCGCCCAGAAAACATGAAATCTTTAATTCTTCCTCTGTGTGAGTCTTGATAAATTGAGTTGCAAACTTTTACAGAAGTGATCGCATATGATATTGCGTCATTCGGTGAGTACTGAAAGGAAAGTCAACGCAAGCTCATATCAAAATGCACTAATCATGAACTAAAATGTCACTGATATGGTAACTAACCTATTCGAGAATTCAAATATCATTCAGTTAAAGGTTAACCGCATAGGAATTCATACAAAAAACGTCTGTTGAACAGGAATTATAATTACATATATTAAACATTTTTTGTTTTAATTGGGTGTAAATTATATTTAGATTGCGAAAATAACATGTATTTGTATCAAAATTCTCTTAACTGTTTTTGTTTTGTACAAGGACCGTTTGCATGGCAATATTTAACAGTGACTTGATTTTACCCGTCAATAAACAATATCTGTTCAAAAAAGTGACGTTTATCTGACAATTATATATTTTCAGTGAATTAGTCAAATTTTATGTAATATTATTTTTTTAATGTCTGCATGAGATAATTTTCTTTAACAACAATTAATATTTTAATTATTCTTTAGAAAAAGCCATATAGTCCAGCCATGCTAAGCGGTACGCCCTCTGGTGATCATTTTTGAACTATTGGAGATGATAACCAGAAATATGATGTCAAACAGTTACATTAAACTTTTATTATTATATGAAAAAATTTTTTGTCACTATATGTGGAATTAGTGACCGGTTTCGTATTTGTTGATGCTCTTCAGTGGTAATATTATTGTATGTAGTCACATTCAAAATGCATGTCTCCCTAATAAACTGGTATCTACGAATAGCATATCTACTTTAAAATATATTACAGTAGCTTGTGTATTCTTTTCACCTGCGTAGTTATAAAAACACTGGGTGTTTTTATTATATGTTTATTTTCCCTTTTTAAAAGGTTGTTTACTGATCGAAATATTTGTAAATATGTGCGTATACATAATTATTGCTCCAAATTCATTTGCAAAAAATTCTAATTCTTGTCTGTAGATGCAACAAACTAATGAACAAATGAACTGTCGGTTTCTATGACATTTGCTTACCGATAAATCCACTTCATCCGCAATTTGTTGCTTAGTGTAACCAAATTGCCAAAGGGCAATAATTTTACCGCCTGTTTCTAACGACGTTTCACGACGCTGATTTTCAGCCATTATTATTTACAAATAATGATGAATATACGTTAATCACAACTATTACTTGCTTAAGGAACTTTGAAATAAAGCAAAACGGCAAACTCTTGGTTGTTGTGATAAGGAGTGAGAACTGTGAATTATTGTCGAGGCAGCGAGAATTGATACCGGGTGAGGGGATGAAATTAGGCGAAGTTTGTGACGTAACCTTTCCCCTTCACATCACTACAAACCTTCTCCTTTTGTCCTTTCGGCGGTTACGTCGGCAGAATAGAATTCGTGTTTACTTCCTACTTCTTTAATTAAAATAATCGTAAAAATATACGATACTTATATGATTATATGAATTTCCTAGCTTTCAGTTACTAATCTTTTCACCCAAACAAAAATTTAAATCTCGACTCGTTTCGAGATTTCGTAAGTGCTCTCCGGGAATTGTTTAGATTTTAAAGTAGATATACTATTCGCGCACGCCGATATATTAGGGAGACATGAGTTCTGAATATGACTGTACCTGTTATTACAATAGTAAGTAATAACAATAGATAGTGACACATCTTCCTTAAGTTCGACCATGGCCACATGAGCGCTGCAATCGTACATTTAGTCCAATTTATGTATTGGATAATAAGCTTTTATGGATATTATCATGTACCCTCCTTCCAGTTAAAGAACTTTTTTTTCGTTACTGGAATTAGGAAAGCGACAGCTGTTCAAATATCTTCGTTTATACAAAGATACAAATATACACGGATGTTGGGTTTTTTCCACTTGCACTGTTTGGTTTTCAAATTACGAGCGGTCAAATAGTATTTGGTTAACATGTTTAGCGAGCTGAAGGCGGCGATTACGTAAGCTTGTCGTTTAAATATTGATTTGACCATTACTCGCTGTATCGTTCGTGGATACGCAAGCCACATAATACGTATTTTCAATTCCTCAATGCATTCTGCTGTGTGCCCAATCGATTGCCGCCTTAATATCTAGCTATTACACCAGTTGCATCAGAATAATAAGCAAGCAGGTCGTGCACAGTTTAACGACTATATTACTTTGTTATTGTTCATTTTATTATTCCCACTCGAGCTATTTCTGTTCCTTCTTTTGTTTACGTTTTGCACAATAGATTTTTAATAGTTAATAAAACAAAAATATGATTGTGTGCCGCGAAAGTGATAAAAACTGCAACAGGCTTTCGTAACGTGATTACATCGTGTCTCACTTGTTTGTTTGGTTATGTCAACTATTCTAAATTAAACATGAACGCATAGGTACAAGAGTGATTTAACTTCAGGTCACTCTTGCCAACCCATTACAGACAATTTCCGTTAAATACTCTGAGTAGTTTTTCAAAACGCCATAAATTACAGCACTTACCCCATAAAAACTACTAAATAGACAACACGAAATCAGTATTTGACAAGAACTTGATTTATCATTATTATGCTAAATTTTGTTAAAGATTGCTTTCAAGGCTTTATAACTTATGAACTGAATATTTTTAGCCGGGAATTAGTTTGTTATGACTCACATTGCTTACCTATACTTAAATTACAATCCCTTATCCTAGAAATATTAGGTTGAAGTTTGAGGATTGTGGGTATTTCTTATAAGAGTGTATATGAAACCTAATATATATATAGAATATTTATGCTACTGCTTATTACTCATAACAGTTCCAAATATAACATAATAAAAATAAACATAAATGTGTTCGAGGACAGGACTGCCATGCCATAAGTTTAAGATTTATTATTAGCACAGTTTTTCGTTGTTGTAGTACCTAATTCTGACAAGTCAACTCGCTTTTGTGCTGCGTTAATTGCCTTACATAAATGTGTTTTCAGTACAGGAAGGAGATAATGTTTGGTTCATAAAACCGCAGTGAAATTGTAATGCAAGATCTTTTGTATTTTATTATTTCACTAGGTGATAAATTGTTTCGCATACAATGTAATGTTTCTGTCATTGATTACGCCGCCGCCATTTGCATTTTAGCGTTTTTTACAATTTACAATTTCCACCCCTGCATGAATTCAATTTAGCTGCCAAATTTGGCATTAGAATCCCATAAACGCAGTGTTCAGGGTTTTTACTAGTGATTTTGAAAGTTATCGACATTGTTGACTAATCAAGCTCACAGGATACGAATTCGAAATTACAAATTATTAGTGCTATTTCGTCATATTGGTAATGTTATAGTTACAAGTAAGCATAATGATATGATTATAAAATGATGTTTATTTTGTAAATTAAATATTTGTATACGAACTAGTGGTGGAACAAATGAAAGAAGAGTTGCCGATACAATAAAATGAAATTTTCTAAATCGTAGTGGGTATATCAATTATAGACACCCGGTAGTTTTAATTAATATACGGTAATGTTTGTTATAATACGGTATTTTTTCGTCTACAGTAGGGCAAATCCGAGATTACGGATGAAATTAGAAAAAACGTATGTCTCGTGGTACAGTTGCTGTGAAAGGCTATTGAGTTTACAATGTTTCTTTTGTACTTCACATGACGAATTCTATTGTTTTATTGGAAAATCGAATTAATTATAATATAGACACCTATCAGAAATTGCTTGCAGTATTTTGTTTGCAATACTCAAGCACAACGAATCCCCTAAAAATATCCCTAAAATATAAAATTTCTCTTGCATCAAGAAATCCCCGAAATTTAGTAGGGAAACCTCTCACTTTGTGGTAACACTGCTTCAGGTACGCAAATATAAAGTCCTTCAATGGGACAAAATTGACATTATTATTATTTTCCAGTTTCCGTATTTTTACTTTCTTATCCGTAGTGAGAGGAGGTATTGTGGTGACATTTTTCGACCTCGAGGTTTTTGCAGATATTCCCTGATAGCAAACGAGTGGTTTTTGCGGATATGTCTTGTCTGTCTCTCTGTGTGTGACTATGATAGCAGCCTGACGATTAAATCTATCAATACCAAATAAATACTTACTATAGTAGAATTACCGAACAGATGCAGTAGCAACAGCGCATTTGCCCGTTTAAGCTATTACAAAAATGCAATGTTGCTACTGCATCTGTTCGGTAATTCTACTATAGTATAATTTTTCTCCTAACATCTGATTTGATTATCAGTTAAATTAATATAGACCGGAAGCAGTAATTTACTTCGTGATAAAATTGTTTTTTTTCCAATATCTCGCCTACTAAGTTTAGACAAATTTCTAATGAAAACAATTTCAAAAAAAAAAGTATCACTTTACTGACTTGATACATAAATAACTATTACCGTTGATTGAAGGAATATATAAAGATGCGCAACGCTATAGTAAAATTGCGTATCTTTCCGTTAAGTCGTCCCGCGTACCCCTTGCCGAGAAACATCATCGCTGTCTGGGGCTGTTTCGAATCTCGGACCCAAACGATTGATGCATCGCTATAGATCTCGGACCCAGTTTTGGCTCCTCTCAGTGCTATGTAGTTGCGCATCTTTATGTATTCCTTTAATCAACGCTATTACTGCCGCTAATATCTGTCAAGTCATTATTATACCTTTATTTTTTAAATTACGAATTTTTGCGGTTCGCGATAACATTTTTTTGTGAAGATCGAGTTCTATTTAAGAATTGAAATCGTTATATCTATGGACACTATACTAACATATCTATAGAAAATGTGATTATGTGGTTTTTGAAGAAATAATGGAATTCAAATATTTATTATCAACTATATTTAAAACTGAATGAGGATTTCAAATATTGAATTCACATGTACAAAATGAAAGAAAACCCAACACTGTGAAGTTATAAATGTATATGTATATACAGGTTGTCCCAGAAATAAAAAGACGGAGTAGCAGGTATGTAAAGTCCGAACAGAAACAGGCCCAATTGTACCACAATAACGAAGAAATTAAAAATTTAATTTTCTATGTTGTTTTTTAGATAAAAAAATTACATTACGGACAGGCACAGAATGTATGTTTTAAATACACGTAAGAATGCTCATTTGTAAATAGAAACGAACACGGATTCATAGAAAAATACGCTTTTATTTGTATAAAACGGGAAAAAAACGATAAATCGTACTCATTCATATAAAACATATTTTTTTGCCAGATGGGCGACCCACTTTATTGCAGACAATAAAAGATTGTTTTTATTCTTAAAATAGGAAGGTTGTTGCTCTTTAATGTGTTTGTGGGCGGAAACAGCCGATTATTATTATTTTAGAATATTCAATAAATCCTGGTTTTTCCAGATCACAGTAAATATCAAGAATAATAATTTTTTATAGCAGGTGTAAAATTAAAGTAATTAGTGGTTTGATATTTATTATGAAGTATCTATTCCTCCTCCTTTTTTTTTAACACAAGTAATAAGGTGGTTCTGAAAAGGACCGATTGTGAAAGTGAAGCAGGTGGATATTTAGTCCAGGGTCGGCGTAAGGCCAATTGAATTCTTTATTATTTTTTTTCTGCCGTCTGTGCACGAATAAAAACTTGATATTTTGAGGGTACCTACGTTTTTACACAATCTAGCTTCCGATTTCTACTACTCCGTCTTTTTATTTCTGGAACACCCTGTATAATAGCTTTTAATTGAAAGGTATATTCCATGATAAAATAGTCCCTGTATAATAGCATCACAACACTTGAGTATCTATCTGTCTTTCGTCTTCTCTATTCCTTACCTGCAAATCTCAGAACCCTTCTGGCACCTTTTCCTCCAAAAAAATGCAGCCATAAATAGTGTTTAGTCATTCACATATTTTTACAATATTGATATATGTATAACGTTTCATACAGTGCCTTTCAATCAATCTGTATACATTTAAGTTAAAAATATGTGCAGGGTTTTGTTGTTGTAACCAATACATTGTCATCTTTATATTCAATGTACCAAGATTACATAATAATAATATGTGAAGAACGAAAAAAGTGGGCTATGAATGTTTTATGCTTTGGATTTTCATTATTTACCTAACTCTTTTTAGGAAATTTCGAAGTTTCAAGATGATTTTACAGCTCTTTCTTGCGTGTAGAAGTCTATTAGGTATGTCTTCATTATTTATTAAAGTCAAGAAATTTTATTAAATTCCCAGTAAAATATTGTTCTGTAAATGTCAGCAAGTATTAGTCAGTGTTATACAACACGCAACTAGTGCTATAAATAGCTAATGGAAACATTAGAAGACATAGAAGAAATTCAAACAAAAAAAAACTAAACAAATATCATTTGTTCAATCTATAGTCACAACTTAATGTATTATACAAAAAATGTGCTTTTTTGTTTAAGGTTATATACATAGCATAAATAAGCGACATCGCGTGGGTGTGTGTGTTAAAGTGAATACACGAAAGTCAAACTTCCGTAAATGTGATCCCGTTTCCCCAAGCTGTTGGCGGGGTCACGCAAAACTTTTGCATCAAGAGACAAGTTAGAAAACGCTAACGTATCGAAAAATATCTTTGTACCAAACACACACACACACGACGAGGACTATCTTTATACAGTGCTACGCGTTATATTTAATATCAAGGTCGACGGAAGAACATTCTGTCGGGAGTTTTACGTCAGCCGGACGTCACCAATGACGTTCCGCTGGTTTTATGATGATTTTTTTCTTGAGAAATGGCAGCATTGCTCCTCGATTTTACATGTTTACACGTATATATATACAACAACGTAGTACATAGATACTACTACACGTGCGCCGTTCTCTAGCATACATTAACATTAATACCGAGAGAGGTGATTAGGCAACGTCCCATCGAAACACACAAACGTTGTGCAATGTTTTGCGGTCGGCTTGGGTTCACGGTTTCCCGTCTTCTACTTCCGTTGTTTTGTCGCTTGGGTATTCGATGATGATAGTGTTTTGTTACGAAATTATTTAACTCGACTGCTGCGAAAAATTGCTTGTTTTGTTTTCGTATGGTGCGGTCATCGTTTGAACTGAAAAACGCTTTGAACGCCGCTTACATTAGCCGATTTTATTTGCAAGAAAATGTGTTTATTAAAAATGCAAACTTCCAAAAATTCAATTTGTTGTTTACTACTTTATCTACTAGCCGCTGGCGCTATAAATATTGTTTTGGAAAAATATATTGACAATACATATGGGACAGAAAATCAGTTAACGGAAATGTCGGTTTATTTCGAGATGATTCCACGCAAACTTCTAAGGCATCATGCAGCTGTTGTAGTTTCATTGGAAAGCTAGAAAGTATACTAATCGAAACGAATTGTTGCAGAACCTTATAAATTGTATTTTTGAGCATTTAAATGGCCTCGACGGAAAACTGAAGGAATAACACTTCTTATGCTTTATATTGATTGATAATTCAGATTCTATTCATAAAAATACATAAGAAAATGTTTATTTCAAACCAAATGCAAAATGGCTGTTGACTTGTATATCCTTAAGCAACTGTAGTAACAATATTTCGACCAAATTGCACTAGATATTTGTTTCTTTTTAAATATTGAAAATATTAAACGTTAACTGACAATAATGTTGTCGAATTGTACGTTACCGTGTTTGCACATATCATTGTTGCCGTATTAATAGGCACCTAATTTTTATACACATCAATGGTCGCATTCAGCAGACGACACAACAGTTGCGCAACTGTTCACTGATCGGATTCAGATGATGTACAAACAGGGCTGCCGCAAGCCCGTTCGAAATTGTACCGATATTTTAGTTGAAAACGTACTGAATTTGGTAAAAATGTACTGAATAACGGTAAATTTAAAAAGTTTGTTATAAAAAGGATATTTGCTTTATAACGTCATTGTAAAAGTAATATAAAAAAGAAATTAATATCTTAATTGTAGCAGGGATGTTTACAGAATGGAAATTAAAACGTACAGACGCCATTTTTTCATATTTATTTTGTCTTTATAAAGTAATGATGATTTTGTTTATACGAATGCATATTATGTGTATTTGTATCAATTTGTATGGGTATCTCGGTATGCATGTTCTATGAAAAGGACGTATAGGTACAGACTCTATAGACGCAATAATAATATGTAGTGTTGCAAAAACAAATACGTATTAAAATTGAATTTCAATATTAGAATAATATGATTCAAAGCCCCTGTCTTGATAAGTTTTGTTTTCTTTTATTCTCTTAATTACAACATACGACTTAATTCTGTTTGCTAAGGGTTTTATAAGTTCGCTGAATACTAAACGTCGGGGAGAGGTGATCAAGTATTGTGCTTACTTGCAAAGCCGCCGAATGAACATATTTTGTTTGTTATGTTTACTAATAGTGATTTTGTTAATTGTATACGTATGCACATTAACAAATTATGTAGTAACGAAAACAAATAAGTATAGTAATATAAATAGAATTAATTTCAATATGAGTGTGTGATATAATCATAGATATACGTAAATAATTACACATATCTATGGATATGATTCAAATATTACCTAACGTCATTAGAACGTTCTGTTAATTTCTTTTAAAAAAAACTATTTTCTATTAATTTTTATCTACGTAATTTCGTACTGAAGCTAACATTTTTGTAGAAAGTAGTACTGACGTACTGGATTTTAACGTTTTGTACTGAACTCAGTACAATTGTACCGAAACGGCAGCCCTGTGTACAAACATGTTGTGGAGCGGTCGCCATTTTTGCGAGCAGAAAAATTCTACACTCACTTAGTGAGCGTATTCTGTCCGCATGCGCCATTAATGCAACACCAACGTAACACACAATTTTGAAAGAAGTTACTAGAAAAGTAAGATAAGCAAATTAAACGTATTGTGCAGAAATAAATGTATTATAATATTGGAGTTAACCGAGTATTTTAATTGGGGTTGGAAAAACCGACCCCTACATTAAAAACTAGGCCGAAACTTAATGCAGAAAAACAATTTATTATTATTGTTTATTGGGATTAGTCTGTATAATTCTAACATATGGCAGCAGTGAATAGGGGTATACCCAGTTGCGCCGACTATACCTGCAGTAAGCCGGGTCCCAAAAGGGTCGGCGAAATGCGATGGCCCGGTTGCGCCAGAAATATTAAAAATAAGAAATCTTAGTTATTAATGACATTTTAATTAACAATGTTGAGTAATGACTATTAAATGTGGCCCAAAACTAAAATTATAGGATGCAGATTTCATCTGACTCAGGCTTGGATTAGAAAAATTCAGAATTTGGGATTGATACCCCAATATAAAAATAATTATTTACTCACTGGAAATATTTTCACACTGGACACTTGGTTTAACATTTTTAGAGCCGGTGGCAGTGGGAGTGGGGGGGGGGGGGGACTGTTTTGCATTTGATTTTGATGTGTTAACAGATGACAGACAACGATTCTACATTTTCTTCCAAAATCTGGCTTGTGTTGAAGCTAGTAGTTACAGAACAACAAATTGCTGTGAATCCTGTCATTCTGATTTAAATAAAAGTTTTTATCTCATCAGGATATTTTTAAATTTGTAGAAATATTGAAGGTATTTCACACTAACAGTTATATTAAAATTAACAATGTGTGCATTTACCAATTAAACAAATAAAACATATAAAGATGGAATTAATTTCTTAGTTGAAAACTTAAATTTGTTTAAACAAGGGCAAATTAAAAGGCTCGATTTTGTAAAGATTGCATCTTACCATTATAATAAACTTTGTACATAATTTGTGTTATACCTAAAGGTATTGTATGCATTGTTTTTTATTATATTATTAGTTTGATATTTTTAGTGTTGTATTATGATTATAAATAAAAATATAAATAAAAGTTCTGACTAATTAGTTAAATAGCGAAACTAGCATTATTCCCCTCAGAAAAAAAAACAAGTAAATTAGCAGAGTTTTCATTCAAAATCTAAAATCTCTAATGGGTCTCCTGTAGAGAGAATCTGCGCAACTAGGAGGTTATGAAAATTTGAGGGGCTGGGTGCAATCCGGTTATAGGATTTGTGTGAGAGAAGATATAACGTTTGATTTTGAAAATAAAAATATCTGACATCTATTAACAATAGAGCTATGTAATAAAAACATTAAACAAAGCCATTGTTTATAAACACTGAAATTTCTACAATATGATTATTAGATATTACCAATTCCCCGAACTGTGTTATAAGCGAAAACCTCAATAACGGATCAATAACGAATACGCCTGATATGGAATTACTATAGAATAGTTAATGAGCTTGTAATTATAATAGCACAATTACCGAAGTTTTCAATAATAACAGCCCATCAAAGTATTATTGACATACGTGTTTGAAAACAGACGTCGTTAAACAGGCGCCTAGCATCGTAAAAGTGGCGTCTGACGTCATATAACAAAATTGGCGTTTACTTCTGAGATATTTTAGCTTTCAGTCGTAACCAATACATTTAAAAGTGATTATTGTGAGTAGTATATTATCTTTATTGATATTTATAATATCCACAGCCATATTTAAATTGTTCTACTGCATCAGTGGTTTTTACAAGTTTACAAAAACAAATTGTAAGACTACAATTTCGTTTTTAATGTCATTGGAGATGACTTCGATTACTAATTAATTGTAAATGTAAGAAATGCATTTCCAACGACATTTGGCAACCATATTTTTAGATTTTCTACGCCATTTCAATTAAGTAGATATTTATTTTTAAAATTTTATATTTCGATTACTATATGAAGGCTTGGGTTCTGGTAATTTCTTTTTTACAGCCTAGAAGACAAAAACTTGACATTACTAATAGAAAAACTTAAAATAACATCAGTTACTCCCGTTTAACAATACTGTAACGTTTTCGGGTTCCTATAAACAACTAGTGCAATTTATTTATTTAAAACAGTCTGTATATTCATACACTTAAAATTAATTACAATATAAAATATAAAAATAACGTATCACACTTAAAACTACTATTAATAAATTAAAATTAACACATGTATTTATTTCTATTACTAATATCTCTGTCCGTATATTTATGTAACACTTCTATTTATATAACACGGCACTATTTATTTATTTCTTTGGCTACCACTATTTATTTATTTCTACGCGCGTCGACTACTTCTTAAGGAAGTTCTTATTCCGGAATTACTCCGCAATTATTCCTCCCACAATGAATCCCTCCATCGGTGACCCAGTCGCCTTATATACACATGCGAAGATTACTAGAACATACGAGCACAGTCCCGCTATTTCTCCACATGTACGAGAAACGTTCTAGTCCGTTTCGCTATGCACGCCGTACGGCGTGGAGATGAGTCATGGCTATTTATATTTCGTTTTTATACGTCGCGCCGAAATGATTTACAACCTTTTTTTTATTGTCGCTCGAATGTCTGCTGGTTTCGTTACAATACTTTTTAGTCATCTTTGAGATATTGCCACGAAAGCATTCTGAATCTGATAATAATAGCTTTTATTTCTGTAGTTCCCCCTCATATTAGCATAGTCAGCATTACGGACAATTACTATGCACAACAAAATAATATATAATAATAATTGCATTAATAATATAAAACAACAATAAAGATAAAAAGATCCAAAATCTCAAGTGATAGGCGACTAAAATGAATCACATTAGAATATGTGTTGCCAGGCGAATTATTTGGGGTGTTTGCATATAATTATTAATTGTATTGTACTAAAAATCTTATAATTTATTTTTGTCGGGTTCTAGCAACATTGAATTTACCCCACATATTGCTGTCATATTACAAATAACACCAGACAGCTACTCGCAGGCGTACCAATACAATCCCGAGGGCATTATACAATTCATATCATTGTTCGTCTTGTTAAGGGGGCTTACGCAGAGGTTTCGTAGGTCCCTGAGGTAGGACGTAAGGGGGTGGCGCGATAAGCGCTAATGTAAATTCTGAACTTCACAAGGTTTCGTTAAAACAATAGTACCGCTTTTATTTACGAAATATCAAAACGACACTTAAAACACAAATAAACAAAGGCTCAATGAATGCTCGACTGAAATTAGTTTTTAAAATAAAGTTTCTGAAACTGTGTTATGATGTTGTAAATTTTGCCAACTTTGAGAGTGAAATGTTGGAGTAAATAATTTAAATTATAAGAAAGTATGTACTCCCAACGAAGCCTTAATTAATCCTTTGTATTCAATTTAATGCAAAAACATAATAAAAATAACATAAAAATAACAAAAATCTCTGCTGTTTGTTTTATTTTAACGAATATTAAAGCATCGGCGTAAATTTACATTTGCGCATATGGCGCCACCCCCTTACGTTCTACCTCACGGCAGTTAGTCGGCATCTCTGCGTAAGCCCCCTTAAACATCCACCAAGAGCAATTAAACAGATCCGTAGTGTAAATTAAAATTACTGTGGGCCCAACATCGAGCCTTGGGGCACACTACATTTGAATTTTTGACATAAAGACCTCCTAAGTTATATTTATGCAACTCTATAAAGTCGGCAGAAGTAAGTGTCTCATATCAATACTTAATCAGAAAAGTTAGCACGAAGTTAATAAAAACAAAGAAGAAAAGTTGACTTAAGGAGATAATTTACACAATTGAGAACGATAATAAAAATAATACAAAATTGTACACAGATACATCAAAAAAACAACATATGTAAAGACATACAATAAACAAAGGCGGTAACGCAGTTTTATTTTTAGCAACTTGTAATATACATTTTCTGCCGATACAAATATGTAAATAAAATTGAATGTCATTAGCCTTTTTGTTGTTATTTTATTAACATTCTAAATCGACGAAGAAGAAAAAAGTGACTTACCTGGAAAATCAGAGGGCCTCGTGCTTGCGTTACTACTCACAAAGAGCAGAAGAACCGTCCTTATAATCACATACACAATTAATTAAACTCAATTATTTATTATATTGATTAATATACATGCGACACGAAATGTCACGAGTAATTAGGTTATGTGCACAGAAATATTGAGTGGTGGGGTTCGCTCGGTACTTCGATTGAAGATAGTGTCCGCCGCGTGGATATGCACCCACACCAGCAAGTAGCACCGTTACAGTGGTAGATATCTTTAAGTTCTGTTCTAAATGCCCTTTGTTGAGATTTTGAAGTTAGATTCACGCACACATAGCAAATGAATCTTACCCTAATAAAAAGAGACAAATTCCAAAGTTTCTGAAGAATATGAAATGACGAAATCAGACAATAACTAAACACATTATTATTCTTTTAAATCACTTAATAAGAAATCGTTACTAATTCCACAGTTCCATCATTTTATTATTTCGCTACACAAGAAGTAATTAAAAACTATTTGCAACCTTATCACAGTCTCGTATGCAATTTATGAAGTTAATTTTCAACAAAGATATTTAAAACAAAGTCATTTTATTAACATGCTACAGTCGAGAGGCAGCCTTGAATTATATTTTTTAAAAAAGAACTTAAAAACTTAATTCTTGCGTAAAATAATTATTATTTTTTGTTTGAGCTTTCTTAAATTCGATCATTATTTTTTAGGTTATACGACACCAGTCTCGGTGGCCAGTGGCAATAGTACAAATTCGAGTTCACCCTTGAGCAACAGAACTGGTTCGCCACCAGAATCCAATACAACAGGTAGTACACAACAAACACAAAATAGTACTGGTTCAGGACAAAATCCAATAGCCGCACTTATTTCTGTAGCCGACAACTTGCCACCTGGTAGTCCGAGATCTACTGGAGGTAGTCCACCAACCAATGTCGCTCCTAGATCCGCGTCCAGGGGTTCACAACACAGTCCTAACTCCACTGGTAAGTTGATGAAAATTCAAATAGCTTTATTAGTAATTACTTCTCCGCGATACGAAAATGAGTTTTTAGAGGAAAAAATTATTTACGTAAAATATCTTTCCTTTTCAGCCGGTTCCTCAAGTGGCAGACGGTCTTCCGGTTCGAGGCACGTATCTTCAACCACAGTAACATCAACTGAGGCTGGTGCCGGTAATTTAGGAGCACCGGTCAGTGAGGGCACTGGAGAAGGTGTCACAGCTCCCGCACCAACTCAAGTCTTAAAATGTACTCTCTGTCAGGAAAGATTAGAAGACACGCACTTTGTTCAATGTCCTTCAGTACCTCATCATAAATTCTGTTTCCCTTGCAGTAGGGACAGCATCAAAAGACAAGGAGCAGGCTCAGAGGTAAACAGAATGTTTCACCAGTTATAATTAAGGATACAAATAGTGTTTTAAGACAATGATCTTTGGACAAGCTGAATTGCATTGGGGATTTCAAAAGAAAATTATTTTTGGAGATTTTTCACCAAATCCTCGCATTTCAATATTTAGATAATATGAAATAAGTACGTAATGTACGACTCTTTATTAATATAAGACCGTTTCAAATTTAATTTTAAGACTATCTTGACAGTTCATGGCCTTGAAATCGATTCTGCTAACCTCAAAATATCGTCCCTTATGTAACGCCATCTGGTAGTAGGATAATAAACCCCAAAGAGAGTGATTTCTCAATTTTTATTCAAATAAACTTTAAAATAATACTTAAACATTAATTGTACAATATTTAATATTAATAATTTTAAAATAATGAATTAGAACAAAAGAAAATTAAGAAAGTGTCACCGAAAACTTATTTTAAAGTTTTAGGAATAACAATTTTACTTACATTTCTATTTTTTTCCTAATAGTCTAAATGGTAAAACTAAAAAACAGTCATGTTGGAAAGTGCTCCCTTGTATTTTGTAGATGACTTCTTGAAAAATTCATGTCAAACGTGTTTATTTCTATTGTTAAAATAACAAACCGCAAATAAAATACAACTCTCATTGTATGGGTTTATTGGTACTTCTAAAACGTTTATGATATAAAAAAGGTTTCCCTATCGAAAGTAGCTTTTGAGGCAGTATAAAATTAGAAAAACCATTTTCTTTCCGGTCTTGTATGGATGAATTTAAGTCAGAATTTCTAAATTTTACAGTAAAGAAAGATAATAAATTGTAAATGATTATAGCAAAACCTTCCAGATAAAGTCAGTTCGTGTAGATCATTTAAATTACAACATCAAATAAAAAACGTAATTCCACGTAATTATTATTGGCAACTTACTAATTTTCTGTAGAGGCTGAATTTTTTTTGTCTTAATTGCTTGACGCTAGTAGAAATAAAAATGGTTTCATTAGTCTTTGCTTTTGTAAAAACTTTCCCATTTAGAACTGTTTAATAAAACGTATATGGCAAAAATATAAATAGTACCTACTTCCTACAAATATATAGTATCTTAAAACGACTTTTTTCCAATGTTTCGTAAGAAAACGATCGAGCAGAATGTGCTTTAGGTTGGATAATTAATAAAACAAAATGTTGGAATAATATTTAAATCAACTCTAAATTAACATAATAAATAACACCTTTTTGGCAATTTGTTAGTTAAAAAAATGTATTAATCACTAATTATAAATGTCAGATTAATGTATAATTAAGTTTTACAGACGTTTTATTTAAATTGTGCCTAACGATAAAAAAAATAACTTGCTTAATTTTGTGTGTATTATTCCTCCAAATAATTTTTTTGACAAATATTTTAGATAATTGGTGTGCCTTCAGCTTTTACAAATAGCAGTTAAATCCGAAAATTTTCAGGTATTTGCTGCTAAAAATTAACGACGGCTTAATTTGAACTGTCAGTTAAACTTAAGCCGCCGTTAAATATTGCAGTGCATGTAGTCGTACATAAACCGCATTTATAATAATACATAATAGTAATGTGGATAGTTAAAATTCTAATTCATGGAAGTCTTATAATAGGGTATTCCATTTATAGTCGCTGCAATCATACGAATAATGACGTTATTTTGTCGTAATTGGGTATTCCCCATTTGTTCTGAGAAAAACCTCAAACTTTTTTTTTAAGTTAAGCAGTCTATCAGTATCTAAATGTCACAATTGATAATAAATTCCAAAAAATTTACGGTTATGTTGCTTTCTATAAATATCGACAAGAATTATGTGATCTTTTGTGTATACATCATGTTCGTAAGTAATTTTTAAGTCAACAGAACGACAAACCACGATTATATTCTTCCTGTGTCTGGTTTTTGTGGTAAATGTGTCGATTAATATTCGCATAAATTATATTTAATGATAAAAATGTATTTTCTCCTTAAGTCATTAAAAATATGCCATTAAGAAGCCGAATGTAACTGCACAATCTTGCACACCGTCATGTCAAGGTACAGTAGGCACCCGATAGTGTAAACCAAATAAAACAATGGTTGTTCACATTATTGATATATTTACATCAATGAAGATTTATGTCTAATACGTAATACACATTGAAATTAACAAAATAAGTATGTCTATAAAATTGGTAGATATTATAAAATAGCAACCAATAATTCAAGATATAAATGTCACTAAATCAAAGCAAAAAAGGGCAATTTAAAAGGTTAAAAGACATGACCATTTAAAAATGAAAAAAAGGATTTTTCTTAATTTTCAATTATCTGTTTGCCAAAATAATATTTTGGGTGAAATTATTACTAAAACATTCCAATTTAATTTTTCTTTCGTTTTCTTAAATAATTTTAAGATAATATTAAAAAAATATTTTTTTATTGTATTTAAAAATTAAATATTATTGTGTTACATATTAATGTAATTTCCCTCCAAATCTGAAGCGAGAAATATGCAACACCTTATAATTTAATAAAATTAATTGGAGGAACAACGAAAAAGTTACAAGCTGTTACCTGATTCTGTTATCACCTGGAAAAAGAAACAAAGAACAAGAAACCGGTTACAACACACTATATTTCTAAATTCTTACATTTTATTTACAAAAACGAAATTCCTAATTATACCCGATATAAATATTAAAAAAAATAGAGCAAGTGGTGAAACAACAAAGAACAAATTCAATTGAAAAAATGGCGCCAATATTATTAGAACAAATTACAGTTTTAATATGTAAAATAAATTAAGATATTCATATATGCTGCCAACTTTCTAGTTTAGTTAACCGCTGTATTTCTTCATCTTGAAAAATACCGGTTAAAATTAACCATAATTAACCAATGATTAACATAACCTTAATGACGAGATTTAATTTACATTTCGTTTTTAAGGTTATGTTAATGTTTATTAAGGTTAAGTTATTAATTAAATGTATTTTTTATAATCAAATGTAAATTTTATATATGTATTTAAATCGCCTGTGATACTAAATTCTCAATTTTTATTTTAGGTGTACTGCCCTAGTGGTGAGAAATGTCCTCTGGCGAATTCGAACGTACCATGGGCATTTATGCAAGGTGAAATAGCGACCATTCTCGGCGAGGATTACAAAGTGAAAAAGGAAAGGGAGACTTAAGGCGGCACTGCCGTGTTTGCTCTGGCTCAGTTGTTCAAAATAATCTCGCGTCGTCGAGAGAATCTCTGTCCAAAATAAAAAAAAAAAGAAAATTTGGAAATTCGGGCTCGGTTGGCGAAAGTTAGTAAAAAAATCGAAGTTGGCTTACTGATGTGGTTGATCCGACAGAAAAAAATCGACTTGAAGATGGCTGTGTCGAAATATTAGTTATTAAATAAGAAAAGTAAAACAAAAACAACAGAGGGCGCCTCATATACTTGCGCCAGTCTTAACCTCGAACACATAATACACATTACTACTACTACTACTACATCTTGTCCGTCTTTGCATTGAATTGTATAACCACTTACCGAATTATTATTGGCTAGATATCGCCGAATTTGTTGTACATATGGGAAAATAAATGAGGTAGGATAGTTCTGTAATACGAACGCTACCAATTCCGTTGAATAGATTTAATTTAACGAATACATTTACCATTGTTGATGAAAAACAGCTTCTTGTGGATTTAATTTTGTATGAAGCAAGAAAATAATATATTGTCACAACGGCATGTAACGAACAATATGTATAATACTTATATACATATGTATATTCAAAATGCCGATTTCTATTTTATTTAAATAAGTATAAACATATATATATATACATAGTAAGTCTTATAAGTTTGACATTTTTGCCTTTTAAGTGTTTTTTCTTGTACATATTGTAAATAAATAAGTGAATTTGTCATTATTATTATTATTGTATGATGTGCTGAAATAATTGTCTATTGGACACATAGTGATATATACATATACTAAAAGAAATTGTATTTGTACAAAAAGTAAATTATTTATATTATATATAGTTATATGTATAATTCTATATAAATTATATATATTATATGTAATTTATTAGTAAGAAATAGATTTTATACGCACAAATTAAACGTCAGGACCATATTGTTTCTTTAATAATGAATAAAAATCTTTTGCTCATTAAAAATAGTTAAGAAGTGTTCTACATGGTTCGTGCATACCTATAAATTGGTCAGGTCGTTATAAGAATGGGTATTGAATTTATTTCTTTTAATTTTTTTGTATGTAAATGTATTTTAATTTTCCCTTTTTTTCCTTGTGAAAAAGATATAAAAGTCATCTTGTAAATAATGTAAAATAGTCTTTGAACAACAAAATTACTTGATAATATACACAAAAATTAAATCTTGTCATTATATACATTGTTTAAAAACTTTTCGAAAATTTATTTTTCGTTTCTTAATATTATTTTTATTTCTATTATTATTATTATTAGTTATAATAAGTCAATCATGTGGTACGTTGGGCCATTGCTTTTTAATTTTCTTTTTAATACAATTTATTGATTTATGTGGATTGTAACTTCGAAAGTTAACCTAGTCAAATCGAGTGAGGGGCCTTTAGGGGCCCTCCACCATATAGGAACTCCAAAACTCGCTGGTAAATTTTAAGAACGATTTTAAAATAAAATAAATTCCTTGAGTAAAAATAAAAAGAGATAAAAAATAATGTCGAGAGAAAGAGAGGGAGAGAGAGAGAGAAACAACATTAACATTTGTATATTGTAAACCCCGTGTTTTTAATGTTCTTCTCAAATGAGTCTCCGAATAAGAATATTGTGTTTGACAATTTTGTTTAGCGAGAATATAATACAGCCGATTCATTTCAAGAATAAAACCTATATTATTTTCTTTTCTTCGTTCTTTTTTTAATAATACGAATAACTACAATGTAGAATTTTCAACCCTTTATGCTTTACTATGGGCAATTTATATAAACAGATTTGATTCTATTACTTTTTTGTTTGATAAAACAAGTTACGTTTGATATTTATGGTGCAAACAGTTTATAATTTCCATTTTTTAAATCATATATTTTCTGTGAAAATATGTAATATAATGTATATCTTATAATAAAATATTAATTTATATATACTGACCAGTTTTGATGTCGACTTAGTTTTATCAAATCTGACCTGAAAATGCAACAAAATAATTTTATATCCTCAAAAAGAATATGCAACGATTTTTAGCATTTTACACAAGCTGCTTGTGTGAATTGATCTATTTTGCATGTAAATAGCTTTTTAATTGTTTCAGAATTGCCTTTTTTTATAAATTAAGTAGTATTATAATAATAAATAGTCTGCAAAACATTAGAAATTTTTCTAATTATGAATTTTTAATTGTGAAATGTACTGGAATGAAGTTCTATTTACAGATTAAATATAAAGTATTTTATATTACCAATTTACGAACTAAATACTGCTAAGATTTATGCAGAAACAATATAATTGGATTGAGGTTATGTAATCTTATAAAATAATATTTGTGGGTTCATTAAATATAGTGTATGTAATTAATAACAACAATCGATATTGTGGTGATTGTCAATAATAAGACCAAAGTAGGTGATATATTTTTGCTTAATTTGTGATATATTCGCATCGTAAAAGTGCCTAATTGGTAAAAATAAGTAATGGGGTTTTATGAAAGTTTCCTATCTACTTAAAAAAAAATTGTTGCTTTTCTTTATGAGAATTTGGAAGAAAATCTTTGGCTAAACCTTGGGATGATGTCCATAAAAATATCAAATAAAATAATGTATACATAATGTAAATGGAAAGTTTATGATCATATTTTCAACATGTCATTAAAAACTATAAAATTTCTGTCTTAAAACAATCATATATTTTGAGGTTATGGTTCATAAATTTGTGTTAATTCTTTAATATACTTGCATTAGTTTCAGATCTATTTTACGAATTTGAGATACGCTTTTTTATTAAATTATTTAAAACTGCAAATAAAATGGCATCATATTTTTCGTCTGTTTGAGCCGCCATTATTATTATTTTATTAATTTAAAGAGGGTTATATACATTTATATAGAGCTACAATAAATGTACAAGCCTTTGCTTTGAAGTGCCGCTCGGATTTCGTTACTCTATAGTAAGTCTTCGAATTCAGGAGATCGTAAGCTTTCTATTTAGATATGTATTATTCCGTATGTTATTTATTATCATTCTGAAGACTTTTCCCAGGATGTTTTAATCTTTAAAAACTATAATACATAGAGTCGCTATTACAGCTCCGTCTTGTCAAATTTCCAAGACAGTATTTTAACTATAAAACAATTATTTGTGAGACAGTGAAAGATTTTTGAATAGATAACATTCTAAATCACAATTCTAAATAGATGATAAAACCGTGTCTAATATAAAAGTTAATATATATCTAGATGTAAGAAATATTGTGATAAATCGATAGATTTTTATTGTGTATAAAGTTGTGAAGAATTTCTGGAAATAGTTTTATATTTGCTTAGTTACAGCGAACGTTGCAATATAATCATGATAAACGATTGATTGTAACTTAAAAAAAACAACTACACGATTTCAGTTTCCATAAAGAATGTAGTCGTACTTGTATTAATTGTCTTAATAAAACAGATTTAAAATATTTTTTGGGTATTTTTTTATTACGTTTCTAATTTGCTAAGCGGGCGAACAAAAAACTAAGATTAAATTTATCTTCAAGCTGTTTAAAACTAATGTTATATACCTACCTATTAAAAGAAAGAAAAAAAAGTATTGCATAAATATAAATTGCATTTTTATTATGGTTATCTTTCTTAAAAAGCTTTCTTTTCTTTGTAATTATAAAGTTAAAAATTATCTTGTATGTTTGTCCCCAAGTATTTTATATATTTTACGACCAAAATGTTTAATGTTACGAATTTATAAAAATATAGGAAATCATATTCATCAATTATATATATCATGATAGTTTTCATCATATTTGCTACTTTTATTATGAAGAAAACATGCTGGATGTACTTGTGTTATCCGATCTAACCTATATTTTTTCCCAAAATTACACCTACATTATTTGTTCACTAAAACTACATTTCTAAGAAATAAGTAAATATATTTATCTTTGTATTTACTACTTCCGTAAATAAATTTTAAAATTTAGAGATATACCCGGTGATCTAGATATTGATAATATACAACGATCAAGTGATAAATGTAACTATTGGAGAGTGTTTTAAATCGAAGTTGGTTTTCAATAACAAAGGCGTGACTATAAGAAGTGTAACAAATTAAATCTGTTTATAAAAATAGCCTATTGGTGTGATTGTGATACCAATTACTTAATCAGGTTAGAGGTACTTGTAAATATTATCGGAGAAAAATACACAAAAGAAACAAATTGTATTCTTTCTAAGCAATATTTCAAACGAAAATTACAACTCACCTATTGTACTTTTTTACATTTGAACTTGTATATATCT
This sequence comes from Amphimallon solstitiale, assembly GCA_963170755.1. Classification (NCBI taxonomy): domain Eukaryota; kingdom Metazoa; phylum Arthropoda; class Insecta; order Coleoptera; family Scarabaeidae; genus Amphimallon; species Amphimallon solstitiale. Next base: position 88,451,899 of record OY720678.1, on the reverse strand, counting down.
TATAACGTTTCCCGTAACAATACGCCTAAAATAAATATATAGAAAAAGTTTTTATTTTATATCGATATGTTCTTTGTAATTAAAAACAGGATATCCGAATTGCTTTTGTAATATTTTAATTTTAATTAAATAACTTTTAATTATTCTATATTGTACCCTACGTTAATTGTGTAAAATACAAACTTATTATAATTATTATTTATTATGTAGTTTTTGCGTTTGTTTTTTTTAAATAAATATATATGTGTTATTAATCCAGGGAATATTCCGAAAATTTTCCCTGTAAGTCGTCTTGCGAAAAAAAATCGATTTTCTATTGTTTTTAGTTAGGTTCTCTTTTTTTACCCGTTTATGTTTAAAAGGATTGGTTATCAAACAGATCAGGATGTTATTAAATAATGGCTAATGTTTCACCAATTTGTGATCTGAAACACAGTCGTATGTGTATTGACAATGTCAGTTTTTGTAAAACATTTTGACTGTTGATTAAATCAGCTGTATGTTAAATAAGAAGGAAAAGAAAAATAAATAAATAAAGCTTGTACAATCCCTGCTGTTAGTTGATGTCAAATAAAATAATTATTAATGTCACTTGCCTTTTTATTTTAAAATACCCATCCTTATAGTTAATCACTAATCTTTTAATTTATACCACAATGCACCTGAGCTGTCATTGAGGTCATTGCGAAGCAAGTCAGTTTTGACAGTTGTACTCTCGATTGTATTTTGAGTCCATTTATTAAGTTTTTTAAGTAATATTCCATTTGATCTGTCAAATTGTGCAATTTAGTAGTACCTAGTTTTTAATTATATTTATTTATTTAAAAATTAAGCAATTATTCAAGCAAAGTAGGATTTTTGAGTTGCAGACTTACGATGTTTTAACTTTTTTTTTGCAAGTCTTCAAATTACATTTCCAATACACAATGCAAACAGTTCATTTTTGAATTGTGGTATCTAGAGTCATGCATTCATGATTTGTGTAAATATAAACTGAAAATTGTAATTGAGGTTTGAATAAATGTTCCGCTTTTTGTGAATAAAAATCGTTGCTAAAATGTAAATATGGATTTTATTTAACAAAGTATATTTTGAGGTTTATAATATTTTCTTTTACAGAGTTATAGATCCAATGACACATCTGAAATATTTAATATTGGTAATTAATTGCACAGCTACCTATATTACTTTTAATACAAGGGTATCAGGCAATTGATTCTTAAATTGATAAATCAATTTAAGAACAACTTGGCTGTAGTTTATTATGTTTAATATACATATTTTACAATTATGTTTACAGTAATTATAGAATAGTCCACAGGAGTTGTCACTGATATTCAAGAGCATCTTTGAATGAATGCAATTTTAAAAAAAGTTAAACAAATTAAACATGCAATCCAATTAGGCAATTAGGTAAATATACGAATCAAAATTGAAGGAGTTACAGACCTTATAAAGAATATCAATACACCAGTAAAAGAATTATTATTTTAATGTATGTGTATATACTAGAGCAAATACATAGGAATTAGCAATACTTTTCATGAAACTCTTGACAGCGCTATGTGGTTGTAATACGAACTATGACTCTTACGTCACAAAACCGCGCGAAAATACAAATCTAAAAATAAGTATATAGTAGTATTTCTTTGAGTATACAGATTCATTGAACATTACAAAAGTTCTACAATGATTAACATGAACAATTCATTTTCAAATTGCAACATGTTAATCATTGAATGAACTTCGTAATTACCAGTAAATCCATATATAAAATGATAAATATACACATAGGAAATCAAAAAATGGAAATCCAAAAAATTATTAATTATCGTATATTACACATACATAAAGCAAGGGACTACCCACCTTAAAACTGCGATGTTAAGTAATATGGGTTGCATAGCACATACTATATTAAAATAATGAATATGTCCCCAGTACCTACATTCCTTCCCTAGTATTTCTTCTATAAGGGGCGTGACTTACATTCAAAAGACTGCAACAGAATAATTTTCTGAATATTCGATAAACATCATATAAATGAAATACACACACATATCTATGTGTATAAGTAATTCTAATTTCCCAATGAATATTGTGTTACTGAATATAAAATTAGGTACCCAATTTTTTGTGCTTTCTTACTTTTATACATATACTGAAATATACCTGTGTTCAGTTTCTTATTTGTTCAATATTGCCATATTTTCTTAGTAAGAGATAGATACAATTCAAAGTAGCTATTCTTCCAAACAACAAATTTTATATTATTTTAGTATTATACAATATTTTAAACAAGGTATCATAGGTACAACTATACAACCAAATATAATTTGTATTAATTTAGCGTATAATAGAAAATTTCTTTATTGTTTTCTCACTTATTCATTGCTTTGTTATTATACATTTTGTTGGGTTTTTTTTGCTGGTTTTAATACATTCAGTTACCTCTGACATCGAGTAAATAAAAGAAAAACCACAAAAATTCAATTTAACATAGCCACAAAAATTAAAAAGACATAAAAGTGTTAATGAAGTGGAGATAAAGGAATTTTTATTTTACAAGTGCCTATGGAAATTTTATTTGATCAATGTAGCTTATTTTTGGATTCCCATAACACTGCATAGGACGTTACAAAACCTTACTTTCTAAAAATTCAAAACATAGAATGATAATTTCCAGTGCTTTTTACTGATCTTGTTTACCACACTGATAAAGGTGGTTTTTATTTTTTGATCAGACATACCTACAAATCCTTTTGTAGGTATTCGGGCCTGTGCTAATGGCTCAATTCCAAGTTACTTTCTTATTATTGATTTTAGATTTCTTGATAGTTCTTTCGTATGACATTTCGGTTTATATGGTCTACAAAATAACTAATTTATATTATTATTTATTATATAAGATTTTAAACAAAGTGTATGAGATATAACCACATTAAAATATAAAGTAAGTAAAAGAAATTAATTTTAAATTAATTTAGTGCCTAAATGGATCAAAGGAATACAGATATATTATTAATTTATAAAGTACATAAATATAAGATTAAAAAATAAAAATAAGATTAAATATGCCAGTTTTATTGAAAAATGAAAGCGACAGTGCTAGTAGTAGAAAGTAATTTTCTAGATATACAGGTGAGTTTTTTTGAATGTTTAGCATTGGGATCTCAGAAACTACTGGAGATAGAAAAACGCTTGCGCAGTTTTACGAGTTTGATTTAAAACTGCTTTTGTTTCTCCGATAACTTTCATGGCTTATTAGATATTCAAAGAAAACTAAATTTTACGATTTCTTTAAACATGCTTAGCATCGTTAATAGTAATTTTAGAGAAAAAGTGTTCAGACAAAAGTTTTAGATAATTTTACGCCAAATAAAACTATGTAGCTAATATTTTTTTATCGAGTTATGACACAAACTTGTGTTTTTTTAAATGGAAACTATAGTTGGTTTTGACATCATTAAAAAGCTTATTTTTTGCTGATTACAGTGATATAAGGTTTGATATGGTTATTTTAAAAAATAAAGAGGATATAGACATTTCTATGTTTGTTCACTTTATAAGATATAAACTTTTAAAAAAAAATGTTTGGTGTTTTGTATTTCAAAAAAAGTAAAAGCTTATTTTTTGCTGATTACAATGATATAAGGTTTGATATTGTTATTTTAAAAAATAAAGAGGATATAGACATTCTATGATTTTTCACTTTATAAGCCATAAACTTTAAAAAAAAATTTTTGGTGTTTTGTAATTCAAAAAACGAAAAATCTGAGTTTCAATAGTGTTCGTTGGAGCAGTCGAGAAAAATATACTAACATTGCTTTCACGTTGAGTCACAGAAGTGACAGCTGTTAATTTTTACTTTTAAGTCAAGTTAATTGTCAAACATTGACAATTAACTATTAATTAATTTAATTGTAACTTAACTATAAGCGGTGCAAACGGCCGTTAATCATACGTTTGCATTGGCTATGGAATTTTCTAACGTAGAAAAGCGTGATATGGTTGAATGTTACATTCAGTTCCAGAAAAATTCTGCTAGAGCTGCTGAAGTTTATTTTGAAAATTATTTTGATCGACGCCAGCCGTCGTTACCTACTTTTAAGAGATTATGGGATAATTTAGCAGATTATGGTTCGTTCGTTAAACCAAAATCAAAAAAAAGGATGGATGAAGATAGAGAAATAAACATATTAGCATGTGTCGCTCAGAATCGATCTAAATCGACCCGACAAATTTTAACAGAAATGGGCTCCTCTCAATGCACTATTGTCAGAGTGTTGAAGAAGCATAAATTTCGTCCCTACAAATTATCAGTATCACAAACTTTACATGAAGGTGATAACATCAGACGAATAGCTTTTTGTAGATGGTATAAAGATCAGTGTCAAAACGATCCACACTTTTCAATGAAAATATTATGGACTGATGAATCTCGTTTCACAAATTGTGGAATGTTTAATAGGCACAATGAGCACATATGGTCTCAAACAAATCCACCCATTGAATGGCCGGCTAGATCCCCTGATTTATCGGTTTTGGATTTTTTCTTGTGGGGTGTACTAAAGGACACAGTATACAAAAGACCATATGAAACAATCGACGCTTTAAGAGAAGCTGTCTTAGTTGCTTTTAATAACATCGATAGGCGTAAAGTACGCAATGCTACAAATTCTGTTGTGAAGAGATGCAATTTATGTATTAATAATAATGGAGGTATCTTTGAACATTAATAATGTTGTGTGTCCTTAATAAAAGTTCTTATAGTTTTCATTTTATTAGTACATAAGATTTCAAAATAAGTTTTCGTTTGGTTTGTATTTTATCAGTTCGAAATTCAATTGTTTTCCATAAAAACCATAAAAATGTCTATATCCTCTTTATTTTTTAAAATAACCATATCAAACCTTATATCATTGTAATCAGCAACAAATAAGCTTTTTAATGATGTCAAAACCAATTATGGTTTCCATTTAAAAAAACACAAGTTTGCGTCATAACTCGATAATGGTGAACGAAAAAAAATATTAGCTACATAGTTTTATTTAGCGTAAAATTATCTAAAACTTTTGTCTGAACACTTTTTCTCTAAAATTACTATTAACGATGCTAAGCATGTTTAAAGAAAATCATAAAATTTAGTTTTCTTTGAATATCTAATAAGCCATCAAAGTTATCGGAGAAACAAAAGCAGTTTTAAATCAAACTCGTAAAACTGCCCATCTTTCCCCATTTAAGCGTTTCTCTATCTCCAGTAGAGATCCGAATGTTAAACATTCAAAAAAACTCACCCTGTATAAGTAAAGACAAAAGGAAATTATTTTTTTTCTCAGTTATTCTAGGTATTTGACAAAATTTTGTTTTCCTGTTTTTTTTTGCTCTAAAACAATCATCAATTTACTAAAAACTAAACTGTACATATAGTTTACTTAAGCGTCTCTTGTTGTAGTTTTTTGTTGTTGGGTGTCCAAAACCCTGCCTGTAAATATCTTAGACAAATTTGTTAATTCTTATGAAACGTGCTTTTAAACAAAACAACCGCCCAGTCCAAAAACCAGCTTGGATACCGCCATTGATTCCTTTTTGGTTCGAAAGCAAATTTATGCGCGTTTGGCAAATTTAATAATTTTTTACGCTTAAAAAACATACATCTCATTTTGAGTTTGATGTAGTGACTTTTTCGGTATGTTTCATACTTTCTTACTTGTAAAAATAGATGTAAATTTTGACGGAAAAGTCCAAAATTATTTTTAAAACAAAAAACAAATGTCATACAGACTTTGATTGAAAAGTTATTTATAGCTATAGGGAGATCGCTCGCATCGGAATGAGACGTCTCACAGTCTAATATTAAATGATTTGTAGAAACCAGTCAGGGCTTGCATAGATCTTTATTAATCATGTAGATAAATTATTCTAAAACATTACAGTGCATTATTTGCGACATTTCCGAGTTGTTCATAATCCTAGACAGCGAGGGTTAAGGACAATTATTTTTGCTGCCGAGCTGAACGTGGAAATCGAATTTTGCAATTTCGGAAAAGTTACACTTGTGCCCAATATATTCAGGGCAGTGTATCCGCTATTATGTCAACCAATAGGCCTTCTGGATACATCCGCACACTGGACGCACCAGTTCTTCTTTTGATATTAGGTGTATGTGGTTAATTTATTATAAAAATGGCGATCAAGTGCTACGTATGCGAGAAGAAAATCGACAGATATGATGATTACGTAGCGTGCAGAGGCAAGTGTGATCAAAATTATCATATATCTTGTGTAAAAATACCTGTGGAAAAATATACAAGTATGATAACCAGGGCGCGGACATGACCGAGTTAAACTACGACGAAGTTACAACGGAGCAAATAAATAATGTAAACAACACACGCTTACTGAATAGCACTAATTCATATGGTGAACTGCAACATCTGTTTACGCCCGAGAAGTGCTCGAGAATGCGAGCAAAAAATGGCTATAAAATAAGGAATTTATGAGTAAAATCCTTTTTTCATCGGCGTAGATAGGAGCATGAGGGGTTTTTAAAATTTATTATATTTACCTTATATTTCGCAAGAGAAATAATGTAAATATCTGAATAATAATAATAATAATAACAGAATATAGAAGAAATACTTATTGTTATTTAGTTTCAACATATAATACGCGTACATTTTTAATTATCATTTATTTAGATCTAGAACGTTGTTTATGTTCTTTTTTCTAATATGACAATGAATTGCCAGTGATACCGAAATTTATTACAAAGTCTGTAAAATATCGTTACAGAATGCCAAACTATCGCACGTTCTCACACAGCTTTGCTAATACATACACATAAATAGTTTTTATGCAGAGAATTTCGATAGTTTACAAAATTTCGTTACATGTTTAAATGACGATGCTCGAAGTATTTCTGAGTACAAGGAACTAACACAAATCCCAAATTTAAAAAATCAGTGGTTATTCCTTCAGGAACACTTTGGAAATTTGCCTAAACTAATCACATATTTAGAAAATCGAATCTCAAATTAAAAAATGTGGTGTGGCCACCACACGACTTTCTTATACGTATGAGCGTTTCAAATTATAGTTTTAAAAGTTTTTTTATATAAAAATTATTTAAAATCCTATTCTAAGTAAGGTAACTGCCCCTAATATGAGACATCATGTTGTTCGGGAAACATAATTTTGAATCAGTATGAGAAAATTCAATTGTAATTAAGGGAAGTTGTATAAAATATATTTACCTTTCATATTTAATAATCAGATTTTGCAAAAAAGAAGAAAATGTAAAATCGCAAAAAAAATTAAGGTTAAGAGCCAAAAAATTGTACATGCAAAATGTGATCCTAATATGAGACCCTTATTATTTTATTTTCTTATGCCTAATATTTTAATTTAAAATAATAGGTACTCAACCTATTAAAATGCATTAACGCATTTTCCAATCTAAATTTTGACAAATACATCACCTAACTAACAACAGAAAACAACAGGTTGACATTAAAATTTTATTATAAATATTCTTTATAATAGATTTTACATTTGAATTTTACTGCAAATGTCTTTATTTTTTTTAAATGTTTTTGTGCATGAAGGGCACTCAAAGTTAACATCAGTTGCATCACAGTACTCATGGGCCCACCTATAGCACTTGGTACATTGAATTCATTGCTTTCCATTCTGATCAGCAGAGTAAAGACAGTAGCAAAACAGGCATTCAGCATCGTCATCATCATTGCCAAATTCTAAGTCAGAACTTAGAATATAGCTTAGAATTGTTAAATAGCTTTAAAAAGCTATTTAACAATTTTAAACCTGCCGCACCACTTGCTACTGAAAATGGATGTGTAATACGATTTCTTATTGCCAACTGGAAAGCCATTCTTCTTACATCTCAATGCCTTAATCCGTAGAATCTTTTATCCATCTCTAAGCAGTACTCTACCAAACATTGTTCAATTTTATCGCATAAAACTGGTCTTCTGCCTAGTCTCACGTCAAACAAAGTTTTCGGATTGTAATCGTTATTTTTTACGTATCTTTCCAATGTTTCTTTGGGTACGTGGTACTGTTTTGAAGCCTTCTTGTATCCCATTTCAACCTTCCTCCTTATTCCAACTTTTCCGTTTAGGAGGCGCTGATATCTTCAAAAATAAGACAATGATTTTTGGGAAGTCGAATCACTAACAAAAATAATATAAAAGCAATAAATATTTGCGATATTTATGATATTCTATGCTAGTGAAACATAAATAATGCACAGAAAGTTAGTTAATAGTATGTGTTCTTCGTGTGACATACTTCTTCGAAAGTGTACCTAATATGAGATATATCTCATATAAGGAACATTGACACGTCCCATTTTAGGAATACCATTACATATAAACAGAAAGTGAGGTTAACAAATAATCGGTGAATTTGTATCGATTATAATACCATAAAGTAATAGGTAATTATAATGCAGATTGATGGATATAAAATTATTACTGGTAACTTCCCTTGAAAGCAACTGCAATGATATTTTGCAATATTCGTACAAAAACTTCAAACTTTGAAATATATTTAATCCTGCACACAACCGCTAGTAGAGTAGCAATACCAAGGGCGGTTATTCTGTTGCAGTTTAACAACGTGGTCTTTTAGTTCTGCTGTCTTCCGCTAGATTTTCTCACTTACCAATCGAAATAACATATGGTCTCTTTTTAGGAACATGTCTCATATTAGGAGCTTTTACCCTACTTCTATTCCCTTAATAAATCTCTATACAATGCAGTATTCAAAATCCTATTTTAAGTACTTCTATTCTTTTAATAAATCGTTATAGAATGCATACTTTGCAAGATATCAAAAAAGTCCTACTCGCTAAGAGTAAAAGTGCTGCTTCCGGTCCGAATTTTGAAATTTCACATATACAAAAAATATTGCAAATCCAGTTCTAAATACTTTTGTACTATTGATAAATATATATAGAATGCATACCTTACGACATATTTGCAAAAAGTCGCTATTCGATAAGAGCAAAAGTGGTACTTCCGGTCTGAATTTTGAAATTTTTGTTATACAAAAGATATTAAAAATTCTGTTTTAAATACTTTTGTACCCGTAACGTACTTGTCTAAAAAGCATGACTTGCGAAATATTGGCAAAACACAGATTTTCGATACGAGTAAAAGACCTACTTCCGGTAGGAATTTCGAACAACTTTTTAAATAAAGTTATTCTCAATTTTAATTTTAAGTATATATGAATTCTTTATAAATTTGTTTAAACTTAGTAGTTGACGAAATATTGGCAAAATTCGATTTTTTCGCTGAAGTAAACTGCTACTTCCGGTCTACCGATTTTACTGAAAAACTAATCAGATCTCAAGGGGGAGATTATACACGTAAATACAAAATTTAGAATTGATACCTATAGCGGTTTGACCGCTATCGTGGTCACACACACTGACACACACAGAGAGAGAGACATTTTTTAAAAACCACTTTTTTTGGTATCAGGGGACTTCAAAACGTGAACATCTGCAAAAATTTCGAGGTCGAAAGTTTTCATCATCACAATACTTCCTTATACTACGTATAAGAAAGTAAAGATGGATTAACCATATTAGATGTGTCTGTTAATAATTTCAAAAGTATTCCAAGTGACTTTGGATGTGGCCTTCGGCAAAAGTTAAACGCAGTTTTTAATAGAAATCCAGATTTAATAACATTGCGGCAATTGTGTATGCTAAATACGCTGAAATAAAAGAATATTTCCAGTACGTACATATATATAACCAGTTGCGATGTAAAAAGGACGTTTTCTATCTACAAGGATGTACTTAATTCAAAGAGAACAAGTGTTACAGAAGAGAAAATGAGCAAATAATAAGGTATTTTGTATTTTATAGATCACCAGCCACTTGTTATCCAATTATATAAATAAAATTAACACCTCTTTAAAAATACAACATCTCAATAGTGCGCCCATGGGCGATGAGTCACGGCTCGCTCGTGTCCGCGGCCTAATAACTAATGGAAGTGTGTGGAAGACACAACCTCGATCGACGTGGTAAAAGTAGCAACAATAATAGTAGATTGTTGTATTAGGATTAATGTCTCTTTTTTCGACGAGTACAATTTTACATTTGCGAGGCGGAGCGTAGTGTAGCCGAGCGAATGTAAAATTGTACGAGTCGAAAAGACATTTTTAATCCGAATGGAACATACTATTTTTTCTCCAACCGAAATCATGCATTGCGATAATAAAACGAAGTCTATTTTTTATTCAACCGAAATCATGCACTGGGATAATAAAACGAAGTAGGTAACGTTGTCATGGATATGTTGTCAAACATTAGTCATACATTAGTTGTCATTGCATTCATTTGTGATTATTAGTGGTCCAATTTGTTGAAAACTTTGTAAAAATGGAAACTAATGAAGATTTGGGTGTTCCTGAAGACATACTAGAGTGTGCGAAAGTAGTTTCTTTGAATCTTCCCCCGCAGAAATCTAGAGAAATTTATGAGTACGCGTACCAACGGTTTATTGATTGGTGCAAAGGAAAAAATGTTCAGGTGTATTCAGAAGATGTAGTTATAGTGTATTTCTCAAACTTAGCAAATAAAATGAAGCCGTCTACGCTTTGGTCACAATATTCCATGTTGCGGTCAACGTTGGATATTAAGAAGGGTATCGATATGAGTAAATATTCAAAGTTGCGTGCTTTTCTCAAGAGACAGAGTGAGGGATATTTACCAAAAAAGTCGCGAGTATTTACAAAGGAGCAAGTGGATAACTTTTTGGACAATGCACCTGATAATTTATATTTGATGCAGAAGGTAGGTACTTTCAAAATAAAAGAATAACATTTTTAAAGAGTTTCTTTATAGGTTGTCTTAATATTGGGGGTTGCAGGAGCAATGAGGTGTGATGAAATCGTGAAATTAAGAATTGATAATGTTGAAGATGTGAAATCCGCCTTAATTATAAAAATTCCCGATACCAAATCGAAGAGGTCACGTTCCTTTACTGTGTTGGGAGAAAATTATTTAAGTGTTTATCGAAAATATATTGCTTTACGTCCACCCAGATTGGTAGAACGTCGATTATTTCTCAGATATGTTAATGGAAAGTGTCATCGATTGGTGGTTGGTATTCACAAAATCAGTGCCGTCGCGCAAGAAGTAGCAAAATGTTTGAATCTGGACAACTGGAAAGAGTATACCGGACACGCATTACGACGAACGTCTGCTACTCTTTTGGTTGACGGCGGTGGTGACTTAACATGTCTTAAAAGACACGGAGGTTGGAGATCAAGCACTGTGGCGGAATCCTACATTGAAGAGTCACGTTTGAACAAAGAATACATTGCGAAAAGGATATTGGGAGATGTAGATGATAGTGGTAGTACAGTACTACTAGTACTGGACGAAGCGCCGATATCATTTCTGATAATAATATCACAATTGCAGAAAACGTGTTGGACCGCTTAGATCGCTCTAAGAATGGGGCTACTGATGGCAGTGGTTTATTTAATTTTAACAAGTGCTTAAATTGTACATTCAACATTAATGTGAATAAATGAAAATCGTTAAATAATAAATTAAAACTATGAATACTTTTTTATCCTAGGATTAAAAATAACCACTTTTACTTCCTAGGATTAAAAGTGAATATTTTTGTTGCTTAGATACCACTTTCTTGGATCAGTATGGTAAATGACAACCTTAAATACTCCTGACAGTCAAAATATGTCATACTTCTTTTACGGTTGGAGAAAAAAAATTTGATACAGTTGACGAAGAAGAGCTGGGTGAGAAAATGCTTTCCATTTTTGCTTCAAAATTAAGTGCTGTAGCAAATTTAATCATCGACAAACTATCAAATGTTTTTAATGAGGGAATTAATAAATTAAATCACTATAACAGAGTCCTCTCAACAAGAAATATAAAGATTACCATCTACAGTTCAAGACCTATCTGTGAAACTCCAAAGAAACTTTAAGAAAAATAAACTTTTTTTATCTGTAAATAACAATAATGAAAAAGATACAACAAACGCACATTTCAAAGAAAAGCAGCAAAAAGGTAGAGTTACTAACACATATAAAGATATAAATAGCCAGAGAAATGATGTGGGTGACCTCAATAAAAAAAAATTACGGAAATAAATAAAGCCGATAATAATTTGACGATGTATACAGATCTAATGCTGACGATACCTCGTTTCTGGTCAAGAGCTGTGATGAAAATACTTTATCCCGCTAATCTGTGAGGATAATGCGGGAAGCTCAGGACTGGTTTCATGGAAATAACTGAAATAAACTTTTACAGAATGACTGAAAAATCAATAAAATAATATTCCATAATAAACACGAGTCAGAACCAGATACATTACGTCAATTGCCCCATTGCTTTCATTGCAAAAATTAGTTTTTGCAAGTTATCCATTTTCTTTAATGTTATCATGATGCATAGAAGACACCAACAAAACTATCCTATACTTTTTCGGCACATATAATACTAATGTTTTGTCACGTGTAAGCTCAAACTTACAGGAGTTAGCTGATGAATTCGTGGGTTGTAGTTGATGGTTTTTGTTGCTTGTACTAACGTAGAGTTCCAACATATGTGCCTAATTTGTTAAATTCATTTCTGAACTTTACAGAAGTAAATAATTATCTCCTGAGACGTTACTATCTTTCTCACACGTTAGTATACATTGCGTGCTGGCACTAAAAGTTTCCTAGGATTGGGTTCACTCTTACCAGGGCGGAAAAAATAACTATGTTTATTAGTGTGTTTTTACAACACTTTACTTTCATGCCATATTTTGAAGGTTTGCTTTTAATATATGGCCAAAACTAGACGCTGTTATTGATGAAATAGCATTAATATCCTGTAAATCCTGCAAATTCATATTTTGTTAAAGTTGATTATTTTATGTCGATAATGATCAAAATCACTACTCAAAAGCCTTTTAAAATGCGCTCCTATGGGCATGTGTCAAATTATTAAAAAAAAGTAACTGAATGGATACAAAGTATCTAAATTACATTGCAAACATGTTGCGAACATATTGCACCAGAATCCGTTAGTAAGCCACAAAATTACAAAAAAAAAATACGAGCATAATCTACAAACTTATCTCCAGGGGACTGGGTAGTTTTAATAACGGAAGTTTGTTCGATTAATGTGGAAAAAAATGTTAAAAAACAGGAAGTTTTTATACCAAAAATCTGCTTCTTTATTTCGTAATTACTTGGAATATATAGATAATTGCCAGATATTAGATAGCTTACCCCCTGGAGAAATAAATTCTCTTTCTTTTGATGCTTGATACAAAGCAATTAAGCGTATTTTATAGCTGTCTTGTGCTTTTAAATGTTTTCACCCGTAAATTCCGATTGATTTGTATCTAAGAGACATATTCTTATGGGAAAAGTAGATTTCGTTTATTATAATCAGGGTGGTAGGTGCAGCAATTCTTAAACAGAGGGCGCTGCCAACGATCGGTTATTGTTAGGCAAGTTGAGTGTTGCAAAATTTTAATGTCTACAGCAAATATAGACTCGACATACTTGTATATTGCTTACTCAGTCATACTCAGTTACGTTATATATGTGTTTGTCAGGCATCAAAAGAGTATCTTTAAAGAAAAAAAGGTTACAAACAACATGCTCTTCAATTACAAAAAATCGAAAATAGAACTCAGGCGTCTCGGATTCTCATTTAATAATAAATCTACTGAAAATATCGGGCTAACAGAGTATTTCAAGTACCTATTGTTCAACCATATTTTACGAAAAATATTTATGTTTTGATGATTATGTACAGTGTATCTCAAATTACATGCTCATCTGAAAATACTTTCTGATTTAATTTCCATTTAATTTGCAGTCGATTTCCATAAATTTGCTTTTAATTTGCAACACATGTACAGTATGTTGCAACATACAGGGTGAGTCATTAGTAGCCGTTTCTTTGATTGCTCCTTTATGTTTTAAATAAAAAAAAACAATTAGAGAAAGTTTCATGGTTGCTTAAGGCGCATATTCTAAAAATACTTTAATCCCTGACGCACTTCCGGTTTCACCGGAAATGCATGGAACTTAATTTTTTTAAATGACTCACTCTATATATTTTTGGATTTTTTAGTACTGTTTAAAATTGTCTATTCAGCTGTTTTTCCTTTTCAAAATTGAGGCAATAGTTTTTGAGTTATTAATTTTTTTTTTTAATTTTTTGACCAAAACACGTCCAAAAAAAAAAACATTTTGTCATTGTCTTTAATTACATTTTTGTCAATGGGCAGCAGATAAATTAGCCTGACTTTCCCAATTTTTTGTTGTTTACCGACGAAGCTGCCTTCTATTAAAATGGATACGTTAATCGTCACAATTTTCGTTATTATAACACATAAAAACCTTCACTTTATCACACCTGCAAACTTTCAAAATTGTTGGTCATTCAGTGGTAGTTATTGGTAGTTACATAATTGGACCTTATGTCTTTGATGAAAATGTTAATGAAGGAGAGTATCTTCGTTTTCTACGGACGGATTTTCAAATCTTGTTGAAGACATGAACATTATAATCAGAGAAGAGTTTATAAGAATATGTAAAAGTTTTATACAACATTAGTACTTCTTTGGAAAACAGAATACTCACGTGCATTGCACAAACTTGTGGTTATGTTGAACATATTCGTTAATGAAATTTGTTTTTCTTACTTTTGATTGTTGTTACGTTGCACAATAGTTGTAGGTTATTTAAATTGCGTTATTTTGTTGCAAAATTTAGTTCTATTAAAGTTGTAGGACATCAATTTATAATTTTGAAAAACTACAGGCATCTGTTATGAACAGCTTCAACAATAAAAGAATACTAGCAATTAAGCAAATTAAATTGAAGATAGCAGCGTTGTTTCGTACACCTTTTAGAGAGGCGGAATCTTCAAATATGTCAGTAAACTTACGCTTTATTATATTTGGTTGTTAACCAATAGTTTAAGAAATGAAATACTGCAACTGGATATTGCCGAAATTAAAAAAACTGAAAAACTGTAAAATTATTACTTTTGGGATAGTGGATTTAACCTTTACTTTGTTTGACAGTTGAATAAGGAGGTCGGGCACCATTCCAGCCTTCCATTGGTTGAACGAATATTTCGGCGCATAGAACAACAACGCTCGTAGTTTTTATTTGACCGCTAATTGCTCCTATAGTGATTATCTCAGAAACTACAAAAGATAGGTACAGGACATTGTTAACAAAAATGAAAGAGAAAAAAAAAGAAACAAAATGCCACAATAAAATACTGGGTGTTCCATTAAAAAAAAATAAGTTTTTGGTATGTCAAAATTAGTAGAAGTAGGCTTTGAAAAAACGTCTTTGAGGTATTGTCGAGTGCAACTTATACCAAATGATGCAGAATTTTCTTGGCTACAAGCACCACCAAAGTTTATGTTTTTACTTTTAAAAACAATGTGAAAATGATTTTTTTCTGAACACGTGTTTTGGTCAAATATTTTCAACGAATATTAAAATTGAGAATGACATATTATTTAGAGAAAGTATTCTAAAATTATACGATGAAATGATGTAAGTTAAATTATTTGAAGATTAGAGAAAGTGTAGAAATGGTGTATTATGATTAAACATTTTTTTTAAATATATATATATTATATATTTAAATATATTGTCAAATATATATAAATCATTGGTACGTTTGTGTGCGATCTTGTAGCTTCTAAACGACTTGACCGATTGAGGTCATATTCACGCAATATATTTATTTTGTCGAGACGATGGTTCATAGCTAGGCAAGGATCCGATAAATGGTGCTGTAGTCAAGTTACTTAAGAAATTTATATAAAAAGCAAATTTGCGAGATATTTCAAAAAGCTGCTATTCGATAAGAGTGAAAGTCAGTTGCAGACTGATGAGTTCGTTTAGGTGAAGCAATTACATAGACAAGACTGATTCGTTTATTATTGCTGATATACTCCCAGTAGCCGAACATATCACCGATAATAAACGAATCAATCTTGTCTGTCTAATTGCTTCTCTAAAACGTTCTCACCAGCCGTCACTGTCGAAAGTGTTATTTCCGGTCCGAATTTTGAATTTTTTTTTACAAAAATATTCCAAATCCATGTTTAAATACTTTTATGCTGTATAAAATGCACAATTTTCGAGATATTTTCAAAAAATTGATATTCGATTAGAATAAAATTGCTAGGTACTTTCAGTTCGAATTTTGGAAATTTCTTATTACCAAAATATTCAAAATTGGGCTTTCAATATTTTCATACACTCGATATGTTTGTCTAGAATGCATGACTTGCGATATATTCGCAAAAACCTGTTTTACGATCAGAGTAAACACCTACTTCCGGTAGGAATTCTTTTATAAAATTGTTTTCTAATTTACTCTTGATCACTTTGTTATACTTTAGATATTTGCCTAAAATTAGTAATTGACGAGATATTGCTATTATTTGTTTTCTTCACTGAAATGAAGTACTACTCCCGATTTATCGATTTCACTGAAAATATAATCAGATTTCCGAGGGAGATTATATTCCTAAATATACACTTCGGTATTGATGGCCTTTACCGTTTGGCCGCTATCATGGTCAAACAGTGAGAGAAATTTTTTTTTGCAAACAAATACATTAATTAATTAACTCGAAAATTAATGCATAATGACGTATTTCTACACGCTCGCAGCTGACGTAATAGAAAATTGAAAAAAATTGTATGCAATGGTTATAGAAGTATACTTTTTGACAAAAGAACCTCAATAACTCAAACTTAAAAATTTAATGAATTGAGATCAAATTTCGGCCACTGGCTAGTGGTCGACCAGTGGCCGAAATTTGATCTCAATTCATTAAATTTTTAAGTTTGAGTTATTGAGGTATTGGGGTATTAATTATAAGGCAAGTTATTTAGGTACCTATACAAAATTTTTAATCTATTTTCTTCAATCCTGTAATAAAAATTACTTACATACGTAAGAAATTTAATTCAATATTCTGCAGATCTCGTTTTTAATTATATTTTAGTAAATTATTATGAACGTGGGAAATCCACACTGTCGGATAAATTTTAGGGTGGTCTTTCAAATGTTTTTCCAACTGAATCAGGCATTCTAATAGCTGATACGGTATCAAAAGTACTACAAAGAGGGCATTTTATAATATCCAAAACTACTTTCTGAGCACACATGTAGATTTAACCTATTTAATTAGAGTGTTATAGGTATGTGAAACATATTGATTGTTTCTCTTTTTCTTACTTTTACACACACTATAGGCCTTGTGTTTCTTACATTGACAGGTTCACTACTTATGGGTTTTCTTAAATAAACAGTTCATTTTTTAGTCAAATTTGAATAAATACTTGGCGAGATACTTCTATAAAAAAACTATTTATCTATAAGAATAAAAATGTACTGCCTCTGTGAAAGTAGATTTTTTTATGCAAAAGTTGTTCCAAACTTACTTCTGAATACTTTTGTATCCATTACACATTTTGAAAAAACTAACCATTGACAACATACGTGGTAACTATGTATTTCGCGCTCAAGTGTTACTTCTCATCTACTAATCTAATTCTTCCAACTAAGACATGGTACATGCTCAAGTTACATAACAAAACACAAAATTTACCAACTTTGCCAAACTCAAACCTACTCTCTATTCCAAATAATAAGCGAAATACCCATGGTGACCATCAAAATTGAATCAGCCTATATATTCCTTTTTCAAAAATGCAATAATCACTAAAAAATACCTGTTTATTATCTAAATCAAATAGATAAAGCACATAGATATACATAGGTATTTACAAAACAAACATTATATGTAACAGTATGTTCCTATTATTCTTGTAAGGACGCAATTTGCATTTTTACAATTTAGGGTAAATATCAATGATTTCAAAATAGACACATATTCTATTAAATCGTGTATGAGACAAAAACTCTGTTTTTTGTCTCATACACACAAAAACAACGGTCTGGTCTACTAGTCTCTGTATAATTTGGTTCAATCTAAGAGATACGTTGCGTTAGTAGTGCCATCTTTCATCCAATAAATTTGTTTTACAAATAATATCGCTGCTACTGGCAACCAGATGGCTAATTAAAATACAGTCACGTATGCAACACATAATACACGCCTAATGATTAGAAAAGGACAGAGCAATATGACGATTCTCTTTCTATTAAATGGCCACCTTAAATGCTTATATAGTAATTATTCATCATGCATAATTTCCATCCAAAACAAAATATTCCAACTAAAATTGTATAGTCTTAGTTTTTTATAATTATTAACATAATAGAATAATTTCTTTTGTTCTTATTAATGGGTGAAATAACCTGAAAGAGACACAGGATAATAAATGTCGAAACACTCAAGAAAACGTAGTTTTATTTCTGTTTTTTTATGGTCGCTATTTGCCAGGAAAAGAAAAAGATGTTTTAATTTATTAACATTATCAATACGGGCAGGGCGGCAAAAATAAACTATTGTTATTTTTATTTTCATATTATATACGTACATAATATATGTGTATATATATTTCTAACAAAAAAATATGTACATAAATTGTTATAAGATAAGCAATATTCACACTCTGAGTACAAATAACGTGTTTATGACGCACCTGGTATTTACCGCCTTTTATTGGTATTGCCGTAAAGAGAATATAAATAATCACTCTACGGTATTGCTGTATAATTTGTGTTAGCAAAGTCCGCCGGAGAGTTCAGACAAAAAATAGTGTGCATACTAGGCATACAACAATTTAAAAAAGACATTTAGCAGAAGATTTGTAGTATAAATATAAAAATCGTTAGCGGTAGGTAGAAGGATATACAGTTTGAAAAAGAATTAAATTCCCATCTTAGGAATCAAAAACAAACTGCCTCCTCTATTTACAAAAGAAATATTTCCAGCGTCAAAAAATGTTTAAAAAGAGGATTTTTTTTTGGAGACACGTGAACGCTTTTCGTAAAAGCCCCCAAATTATATATCTACTCTGATATCCAAAAGAATAAAAATTCCTTTATCCCAGAATATTTACACATTTGTACCCGCCCTCTAGACAAACTGTTGGTCAGAGATCTATCCCTCCCTAAAGTCTGTTTCCTCGAATGTAATGTGAGCTGCCTAATTTTAATTTCTTTTAAATCAAATATCTAAGAAAGTATCAATTTTGAAAAAAAAGAGGCTTCATAGTGAGCAAGAGTTTCAAACGCTCTATTAAACAAAAAAAAAATACTCTTCTATATTAAGAAATAGAGACAAAAAAAGAAAGAAATGTTTGGACGTTTTATTTTTTTTTAAACACATTTAAAGACATTTTTTGAAAAAAGGGCGCCATAGATAGCTTGCATTCATTCATGCGTATGTAAAAAAAAATAGTGCATTGCTTCATGTTACCAAATAAGCGCGTAAAAAGGAATAAACGCTTACATGTAATAGCATATACCTATAATTTGGGTAGCCCAGAGCCTTACGTTGTTCGTAAGGTTATTTTGTAATTTGTCCGGATTAATGCATACTTTTTCATTATTTAATATAGACATTATTATTCGAAAGTTTTTATTTTAGTGTAGGACATTGTTTTAGTTAAGTTTGTGAGTGTAAATTAGGGACATTTGCAGATATAAATAGTGCTAATTTAAGTCTCCAAGGGACAATTGCTGTATCCAAAAGAGGAGTTATTGGTTTTAGGACAACAAATTGTAAACATTTTCATTGAAATATACAGGCTGTCCAGACCATGTGAGGATGGAAGATTACGGCTTTATTATTAAAGTTAAAGAAAAGTGTTTTAGACAAAAGTTGTAGCCACTCCTAAAATACACATTCTACAATTATTTTCAACTACACAGAGTGTTGCGTAAGTGAGTGACAATACAAACTTGTGTTTTTTTTTTAAATGGAACATCCCATATATTTTGGCATATTTAGATGCAACTCTTAAAAAGAAGGACATGGATATAAACATGTGTAGGGGTATCTCTTAACGATGTAGCTTTATTCGCAATTTTGTGTCTCAACATGTCCAACTTTGTGGAGACTCCGAGACGAAACCTGAAAGACTTTTTGAGATCTGTTTAGGAAGAAGTTTTCCACTTTCGTCAAGTTTAATAATCTATAATCAATTTATTTATTTTCAAATAAATGAATTTGCAGGAATAACAAAGGCAGAATTAACATTTACGCTTTTCTTTTAAAATAGAACTCCCTGTATATTTTTCTTCTAAAGTACAGTATTTTTTATAAGCTTTTTAATGATACCATGTTTTACCTATCCACACTTAGTATTTTATAACTTATTAACTCTTAGTATTAATAGATTCTAAATTTAAACGAAAAAAGTCGTAGTCATCTGTGAATTTTTAATTAAAATAATATCTGAATTTATATCTGTCATTAGTTACGTTGTATTTTCTTATTTTAAAATAACGTTGATAATTGTATTTACTTTTACGATGAATTTCACGAAAGATGAAATGGTAAATATGATTCACGCATTGGGTGAGAGCGAAAGAAATTGTTTATTTGCCAATAGGATTTACTGTCAACGTTATTCAAATGCAAGACCTCCTAGAATTGAAGCATTTCAAAAATGAAAAGAACGTTTTGAAGCATCTGGAAATATTGGTTATTCCAAAAAGGAGATTAAAAATAGAAGGGTTACTAATGAGGAAAATGAATTAAATATTTTGCTATCGTTGGAAGAAAATCCTCAAGTAAGTACACGAAATTTGAATATCCAGACTGGAATATGCAGGATTACTATCAATTGCATCATAAAGAAAAGTAGGTACCATCCCTACCATATGTCATTACATCAGGACCTTCGTGGAAATGATTTTGTAAATCGTTTAAGTTTTTGCAACATTATGTTAAACAAAATGAATTTGGACCCGAATTTTCAATCTTCGATTTTTTTAGTGACGAAGCTGCTTTCAAAAGTACCGGTTTAGTTAATAGACATAATATGCATTATTATGCAACAGAAAATCCCCATTGGGTCAGACAAATTGACTTTCAACATCAATGGTCAATTAATGTATGGGGTGGCATAATTAATTTACAAGTTGTTGGTCCTTATTTCTTTGAAGGAACGGTAACAGGAGTCATTACGAAAATTTTTTAAGACATCAGTTACCTAATTTATTGGAAAGTGTCGATCTCCATACACGAAGAATAATGTGGTATCAGCATGATGGAGCTCCACCACATTTTCATAGAAGTGTAATTTTTTTTTTAAATAACTGGTGTGAAGAACGATGGATTGGTCGAGACGATTCTATAGCTTGGCCTTCAAGGTCTCCTGATTTAACTCCTATTGATTTTTTCCTCTCGGGACATGTTAAAGAGCAGGTTTATCGAAACATTCCAACCATGGTATCATTAAAAGCTTTTAAAAAATACTGTACTTTAGAAGAAAAATATACAGGCTGTTCTATTTAAAAAAAAAGCGTAAATGTTAATTTTGCGTTTGTTATTCCTGCAAATTCAGTTATTTAAAAATAAATAAATTAATTATAGATTATTAAACTTGACGAATGTGGAAAACTTCTTGCCCATACAGATCTCAAAAAAATTTTCAGGTTTCATCTCGGAGTCTCCACAAAGTTGGACATGGTGAGACACAAAATTGCGAATAAAGCTACAACGATAAGAGATACCCCTACATATGGTTATATCCATGTCCTTCTTTTTAAGAGTAGCATCTAAATATGCCAAAATATATGGAGTGTTCTATTTAAAAAAACACAAGTTTGTATCGTCACTCACTTACGCAAAACTCTGTATAGTTGAAAATAATTTTAGCATGTGTATTTTAGGAGTGGCTACAATTGTTGTCTAAAACACTTTTCTTTAACTTTAATAATAAAGCCGTAATCTTCCCTCCTCTCATGGTCTGGACATTCTGTATAGTGATGGAATTTGTAAGGAGAAAAAGTAATTTTAGCTTTTGTTCAACACTAACAGATTAAGAACTAATAATAAAAAATTAAGTTTAACACGTTCAAAAATGAAAACAATAAAAATAAAACATTTATTAAATTAGAGAAAAACTGTTTTTTATTCCTTCTGTATTCAACCTTATGTCAAGAAGTCTTTAAGCATAAGCATATCGAAACATTTTCACATATTATTATTATATTGTATTGCAAATAATATCAAGAACTTATAAAAATAAATTATTGGTATTATTATGGGTAGCTAAATTCATCTAACTACTTTTAGAAATGTGTATATATAGCAATAATAAATGTATACCTGTACTTGAGCTGATATTGCTTACACTATTTGCAAAAGGTAATTTTACTAATTACATATGAATATTCCTACCTATTATATTTGTTTTTTTACATAAACTGTAATTAATGCGAAAATCTTTTTATTGAAGAATTTACACACTGCAAGTAAAATTAGTTTTAATTTGGATTGTATTATGTATTAAAATTATAAATAATTAAGTCCTCTAGTTAAAGATTAATAAGTAACCCGTTTTCAATTTATTTGTCAACAAACTAACATTATACTTTCTATATATTTCCTACTTTTAAGATTATTCCTATCATTATTTTTTACATTATATAATTTCCATTTCTGTTAAAAAAGGACTTTATTGAAATAGTGTGACGTGTAAATTCACAAATTTATTGAACTGGAGTACTAGAGGTCGAATGCACGTCATCCAGAGATACGCAAGACCTTACCTTCTTTGTACCATGATACAAACTGTTCTTTTGGTCGAGTGTAGTGGGGAATTCTAGTACATTTTCACTGAGGCTAGACTGACTCGCGTTATATCACTGCAACAAGGATAGCCGCTGTACTTGCGCATTTCATTTGAATTTTGTTAGCGGTCGATGTCTAGTCGACTAGCACATTTTTAAATTGCGTTTCGTCCATCTAATTTAGAACAATTACTCGCCAAAATTATTGAATTTTCGAATCATGTTACCCCGGAAATGTTAACAAATGTCCGTCGAAATTTTTATAATCGGCTGGGTTACTGCTCAGCTCAAGAGGGAGGTTTATTTGAGCATTTAATAAATAATTAAGTACGTGTCGAAATTCATTTTTCTTTAATAATTCCATTCTTAACTTCCAATTAAATTCATTGTTTTTGCGTTTATACTTACTGAATAT
This sequence comes from Amphimallon solstitiale, assembly GCA_963170755.1. Classification (NCBI taxonomy): domain Eukaryota; kingdom Metazoa; phylum Arthropoda; class Insecta; order Coleoptera; family Scarabaeidae; genus Amphimallon; species Amphimallon solstitiale. The sequence continues at coordinate 88,428,704 of OY720678.1, read as the reverse complement.
ATTTTGTTTAGTTTCATTCAAATTTATTGTTTACTTTCAGAATTTTAGTTTGTTTCCTTTTCTCTTTTATAATACTACGGAATTATTTACTTTTTATCTTAATAAGAGTTTTGCTATTGTTACGTTTTCGTTTTTTATATCAGCTATATTTCTTATATTTGATATTGTATATTTTAGTTTTTAGAATTGATGATCATTTCTTTTATTTACTCATGCAATTTGGGAAGCTGTGATGAAGTCCGTTACTAAAATTATTTAGTGCGATTATCTGATGCTTCAACAAGTCTCTACTTATAAATTATCTAGGTAGTGCTTTTTATTGTTTAATTTTATTTCCATCTTCTCTAAAGCAGTACATCAGTAAATGACTTTATCCTTGGTTAAAGAATTTGTTATAAACAGTAACAGTAGGAATTTTCACGGACTAACGTAGTAACGATTTCTGCGGTGTCGACTTTAATGTAGCTCTAATGTTAGTAACAGAGGCTACCCCCTTCCCCCACTGATAGTCGACCTGCTTCTCTAGTACATACAGCATGTGTCAATTTTCATTAGCCATAGGCGATTAATTCATGCAATACGTGACAACATGGCACCCCTATTTTCCTCTCCAATGCCAGTGCGACCGATACAAGCTCAAGTTAGCAGTAACTGTTTAACCACTGATCTGGGTGTTTGTAATGCGTTCAGAAATAATATTTACGCGTTGCAAGGATTTGTTTTTCTTTTTACTTTCAGTAAATGCAGAGAATTATTAAGCTGCGTTCACGCTGCATGCCACAAACAAAAGCGTAATTCTTAGCAATAAGACGGCTTTTATTGCAGACTAGATCGCAACGTGTTCGCAGCTAAAGATTGAATGTAAAATCTAGTGGGGAGATTGGAGAAAATCGTTGTATGTCGATTGTTGCCTGAATTGGTGACGGACAGTAGGGGTGACACACGTTACCACGTATTATTTGTATACGTATAAATCGCACGTAAACATTGAATCCCTATACCTAATGAAAATTGACACATACGGTATATTCAACCGCAGGTAGATCGCGTGCACACTGTATAGGTACCTGGTTCCAAAAAGAGAGAGACGAAATTCTGAACATCCCCCCCCTCCCCCCAGTCCAAATTACAACCTGTAACTTGTGAAATAAATTTTAGGCGGTAAAATCAAATTTAAATATCTGTAGATAAATCCACAGTTAAGGTAATTACAGTGGTATATATAGTAATCACAGAACATGAAAGTAAATAAATTTGTCAAGAAAACAAACAATGCCAAAATATTTGATAATTGATAGCAACAAGCGAATGAGGTATGTTGTTATTTTGCCTTGATGTCAACCAATACGAAATAATTCTCACTTCAGGATTTCGTCTCTCTCTTTTTGAAATAAGTGGAAGTAGATATTGATGTCAAGCTCGCGGAAAATAGAATAAGATGATGTAAATCAGTCTCGATCGCATGTTATAATTTTTGCGTATTACACAGATTGGTTAGAATTATTTGCGCATTATTATTTATAATATTTTCTATAACCATTTCACTGCTTGACAATTTCGTAATTTCTCGGAAATCTTTTTATCCCTGTTGGTATTACTACAACTACATTAGCGTTTTCTCCTTGTTTCAGATTCTCGCAGAAGATCGACAGAGCGGTGGAAAATCCGAAACGTTCTTTAGGATCGCTGTCGGAGAGTGCCGCCGATTTCAATTATCTGAAGCGTCAAAAGGAAAGTATCGAAAAAGTGGATCAATTGATAGAAGAGGCTGAACAATCTCTGAAGGAGTTGAGGAAGGAATTTTACCAGAACACCCTGCAAGATATGAGCAATTTTACGCAAAAAGTGTCGCAATCCGGTGTAACGGTCTCTAAATCTAAAATTGGGCAAACCAACTCAGTCGAAGTGACGAGCAGCTTGTACAAATTGCTGAGGTTATCGCGTGTGAAAAGGGATGACGCAGCTAGCAGCGGCAACGCCGTACAACTTGCATCAAGCGAAATTGAATATTCCGAAGGCGCCCAGAGTGTTTGCTGTCAGAGTGCTGGTTTACGAAAGAAGTTACCATGCAATATAGAAAAGATGCCTAGTGATGCCAAGGAAATGCCCAGTGTTACGAAAAAAACATCTAGTCTTCCGAAGAAAACCTATAGTAACACAAAGAAGTCACAGAGTGCCACTAAGAAATCGTATACTGACACGAAGAAATCTTCTGAAACTGTATCCTCAGGGGGTGCGCAAAATGTTCTAGTTGATGAAGCTGAAGCAGACTGTAAAACAGATGATTTGGAAGTTGAAATGGTCAATGTTAATCTCTTGCCGGATAAAACCAGTATGACGAAAGAAAGTAAAACTAAAAGCTCACAACCTGCAGATGATAGGAGAGCTGTCACATTAAAATATGACGTGCAATTGGACAGGTATTCCCCACAATCATCTCAAAAGGAGGGCAAGGAAGTCACTAACACCGAAAGATCTGCAAACATGTCAAATACTAGCGAAATTACAGGTGACGACATTGACCTGCCTGCCTCTAAATTCCTCGGTGTGAAGAATAGCATATTTTTACCAGGACACTCGGTATCAGAGGCCGATCTATCAGCCCCAGAGATAGGTATTATTAGGAGAGGTTCTCTTAAAATTTCTTTAGCACCAACGATAGAAATACCCGCGTCTCCCTCACCTACTGTGGAACATATAGAAAAAGTGGCTTCGCAACAAGGCGTATATGAATCTGTCCATCATGTTCCTATAGTTACTGAAAAGGAATCTGATCAAAATCGATCTCCAAACGCGCCTGAAGATCTTGCCGAAACTGATGCTAGTGAGTCTCTTCCGACTTCAATGGAAGAAATGCCAAACGATTCAAATGAGATTTTGAACTATGCTGAGGAGACATCTCCACGAATTTCCGACCGTAATGCCAGGAATGAACCTGCACCAAGGACTACTGGCCTCTGTTGCGAATGTTCATCCAATTCAGACAATAACGTTCCTTCTGCAAATATCGACAAGGAAGTTGACGGGGACTGTTCTTGCAAAGCTGAAATGGAAATGTTGATTAGTTCGCCGTGCTATAGCATATTAACTTCGCGCTTGAAATCGTCTGGTTCCACGAGGAAGGCGCCCAAGAAGACTACGTTTTGTACAGAATGTCATACTTTTAATTCTGGCGAAGTTGAACGTGAAAAAACCAATCGAGGCAAGTTGAAAGACATTATTCCAGATGAGCCACCTCAGTCGACAGATGTCGACACTGATGATTCTTATTTGAATACGATTTCCGAGAGGACTGAACCGACCTCTGCAGCGATAAGTCAAGAATGTGTTCCGAACAAACCTAAGCAACTGACTGTCCAGCATCTGCCGCAGATCAGCATCAAGCCGCCATTGATCATCCAGAAAGTGTTCGAAATCGAAATTAAACCTACTGGCAGCGTCCAAATGCAAATCCCGGTCATACAAAATATCCGCTACGACGAAGTGCTGCACGCCGAAGGTGACGATGATGTTATAAATCCGGTGCTAATGAAGGATGTTGGCAAAGATGAAGCCGAAAAAGTGGTAGATTTATTGGTAGATAGAAGTATGACAAACATTAGTCTTGACGATGGGACTGAAGAAAAGACGCCCGGGGATAGTATCAACGATATATTGACGGAAAAGCATCCTGTAAATGATGGCGGTAGCCATATACTTAAAATTGACGATGATCTGTTTATGATCGGTCAGCGTTCATCTCATAAACTTCATGTTAGCGAGGAATCAGAAACCAATATCGAAAATGTAAGTCCTGACGCAGAGGAAACGATAAATTCGGAACAAGTAGATGAGAAAAGCTACTCACTCTATACTAAAGATGATGATAAGTCTGCGAATGAGAAGACTGAGTCTAGTCTTCCTAAAGATGAGTCTAAACTTAAATCTAGTTTAGTGAGCAGCAAATCTGATTCGGCGTCAAAAATGGGGAAAAAGGCTAGTGTTACTATTAAAGCAAGAACGTGCAACGAGCAACCAAGGCCAAGCGCCATGTCGAAAAGCAGCCTTGTTTTGAAACCGAGCCTCAAAAACATTATTCATATTGTAAGTCCAAAATATTCATATTGCTTTCAAACAAGATTGTTTATCCAAAGAGTATAAGTAGTTAATGTGTGATTTTGCCCTTTGTCTGAACAACAAATTGTAATTCCCTTAACGTGGGGAGTTCATCTTATGCAGAAATTAAAGCCATTTTATACCTTGACTAAGAACACTAAAGACTCCTTGTGTGTAAAGGCCTTTCAAAATTGAAGGTGATCATTTAACCCTTATAATACCAGATCTTTTTGTGACAGTGGGATCTAATATAAAGACTTTCCCAGTAAGAACAAAAAAAAAACATTGCACATGAGCAAATTTGATGAACCCAATTTTTGATGACTTTGTGCAACAGCTCCCGAGTTGATTTACATCAGTACAGTATCAGAAATTTCTTTCAACTCTGTAAAATGAACTGAATTTTTCGTGACCATTCTTCAATACCTACAGAGATTCTTGTAGTGAAATGTAAAAGATTCCATTCTTTTAATAGAGATCCCAAAGTTTGTGATTTTTCTTTGGTTAAACCCAAATCTCTTATCAAATCATTCAGATCTGATTGACTAATGAAATGTAGTTTGTCAGAAGGAACATACGTCAGCTCGCTTGAAAATGACACATTTATATCTTCCTTGTCCGTGAAATATGCAGAAGAATTTGAATGCATTGAAGTTGGAAGCTCACAATCAGTTCTTTCCAACGGTTTACTTACAGACGGAATGTCTGCATACCTTACTTTCTGTTTATTTCTTTTTGAAAACCCTTCAATTTGTACAAGACAGAAGTAACAGTCCGATTTGGCGGTTCACGCCAAATAATTGGCCTTTCTGACAAGACTTCAGAGAAATTCTTGTTAATTTGACATAATACGAAATACGGCGTATATGTGGTACCCATGTTTTATCTTGCCAAAATATTGTTCATAACATCTTTGAATTAATTCAGTTAATGGCTTCTTTTGCGATAGTGTAACATATAATCCACAAACATAACTAAAACTGTCCGGAGAATTTTTACAGCCTCTTGCACGGTTTTCCATTCTTGAAAATCACACGCAACACAACTTGTGGAGCACTGCTTCGACAATTTAGTGACATTTCGTTTGTCTCTTGCCAGACCGCATCAACAACTAAACAACACGCACTACGCCGGCTGCAACCTTCATATATGCACGCATCGATTCCTGGAGTATCCATTTTAGTATATTCCGCTATGACTAATATATTAGAATTCTCTATTTCTCTTTGGAATGCGTGACGTTGTATTCTTTGTAGTTGCCGCTGCCCTTCACGGTATAGTCGCCAACATGCTCGGGCTTGTTACAATACTTCTTTAATTTTAAATTTTACGTTAATCTTAGTGAAAATAGATAAAAAAATTATTTTGAAAATGTGTAGTGATACCCTATGTTAGAACATAGTTTTTAAGTTTAAAACAATGCGAAATACTAAAATTATAGACTGTTAAATTAATTATAAAAATCGTGCCGGCTAGTGTTATGTTATAAAATATGACGGATATCGCGTACTGGTTTTTCCATATCAAATTTTTCTGCGCGAAACCAATGAAATGTGTTAGAAATATGTAACATTTTGGCGGGATATTTGAGTAAGTTTTATTCTGAGATAAGGTATAGTTTTGTTGAATATAGAACGACAATTTTTAAAACTCATACATAAATACGAGGTATGTCTCAGAATTAATGAGAATGAATTATTTGCGCTAAATGTGACAACGACTGCAGCCGATTGGACTCGACTACATGTGAGTGGAGGGGCTAACAACGCAATCACAACAGGTGCAAACCATTTAATCTAGTGTTAGTGGAGTGATCGCGAGTTGTTTACCGTTAAGTTTTAATATCACGTTACATGTAAAATGTAGGCAGATATCGAGCAGCGATATGCAATTAAATTTTGCGTGAAACTGGGAAGAACTGCTTCAGAGACTACAAATGTTAAGAACGGCATATGGAGATGCTGTTTTGTCGTCAGCACAGGTTTTCAGATGCTACAAGGTTTTCAAAGATGGTCGCATGGCCGAAAAAAGCTCGCATGAGCATATCCCGAATAAAGCCCATGCTTATCGTCTTTTTTGATTCGCGTGGAATTGTCCACAAAGAATTCGTACCGCCAGGCCAGACAGTGAATCAAACTATTTATTGTGAGGTCCTTGAACGTTTGATGATAAGGGATTTGCGTGTGCGTCCTGACATTGCCAGCTCGTGGATCTTGCATCACGATAATGCCCCCAGTCACAGTTCATTGTCGGTTGGAGAATTCTTGGCAGAGAAAAACATTCCAGTACTCCCACACCCGCCCTACAGTCCAGACATGGCTCCATGTGATTTTTATCTTCTTCCGGCGCATAAACGGCAACTGAAAGGCTCCCATTACGGAACAATAAACAACATACAAAGAGTCGCGACGCAGGTTCTAAACAGCCTAACGGAATAAGACTTCCAGAATTGTTACCAGGAATGGAAAACTCGCTGGAGACGCTGTGTGCATTCCCAAGGAGCATACTTTGAAGGGGACAATATTAATTTGTAGATACATTCAATAAAACACTTTAAAATTAATCATTCTCATTACTTCTGAGACATACCTCGTATATGCAAGCAATATTAGTACCAGAGGTAGCACTAGACCCCACTGGTATTAGCATAATATAATAACTTTTTCAAAAACCGTAATGTTTGAAAAATCTGCTCCGTAAAGAAATTCACACATATGGAGAAAAGTAAAATTATTTAAATTTTTTTATAAACGCATTTAAAAAAAATTCGAGAACAATGAACTTGTGGAGTCTTCAGAGATACTACGGTATTATGATGGTTAAGTGATTTTGCCATTTGTTCATAGTAACACGATGTATAAAGCATTAAACACTAAACTAAGAGTGGTGTTATCCATTTAATTTCGATTCAAAATTCTACATGCTTATTCGAGAAACCTTTACGTTTATCTTACAGTTCTGATTTAATTACATATATCCATTTCTTTCATGAAGGACACCAATCCAGATGTGCATCCAAGCATTCAACTATATCGAAATCCGTGTGGTTGCGAAGAAGGGGTCGATCGCCATACTGATGCTGTAGGTATGTATCTGAAATTTACAGTGATTTCTTCAAATATATTTTAGTTGGTATAGTATGAAATAAATTCAGGAAACGCGGAATCAAATTTTTATTCACACATTTTTACATCAAAATTGATGTTTAATCATAATTTGTTTTTAAGTAATGTTATTAATTTTTATCTAGATTTTAAGAAAACTTTATATTGTCGAACTGACAGTAAAAATTTAGAAGTAGAAAAATAAAAAAGATCATAAAAAGCAAAAGAACAAATCGTGACACTAAAACGAAACTCTATCTATCAATTCAATAAAAAGAAAATCAAAGACAAATATGAAATGAGTACTAATGAAAGCTCTGCAGAAGAACAACTGTGCTCCATCGGTAGCGAACGTTACATCGACAACGGTTGAGGGAAATTCTATATTTAATGTTATGTTGTTGGATGTGCCACTTGCTAACAAACTTGACAGAAGTCAGCTAATCAATTCTTGTTTATATGTTTGGAGTAGTCTTGGCTGCTAATATATACAGGTTTGGCCCATGATTATCTTGCATGCGGCTTTCCGTACAAAACACAAAAGGAGTTGCTACACCGTACCTACCTAACAGATATACATGCTCGAGCCGACAAGTAGACCTTCAGCGAAACCATATTAAATTCAATACTAAAAATAATAAATCTGAAGGAATTCTTCTAATAATAACTTAAGATACTTTTTTTAAGAATATTACGAATGGGAATAGTACCTAAAAATGAAGATAACAACCCTTGCAACATGCACACATGCATTATATTGGAATCTTATGATCGTAATGATCGTATCGGCCTATCGTCGAGCTTCGAACAGTACGTGCCCACCACACACAAATACTGGCAACAACGTTCGTTTCAATACATGGACTTTAGCTCGCATGCAAGGTAAAAGCAGACCGAACCTGTATACCGGGTGGTGCAATAGTGTGTCGGCGGAGCTTAGTGTGAAAACTAATAACGCTGCAGCAATGAGACTTACGTACGTATGTAGTATGCGACTGTGCATTTTCTAATTTTATTTACAAATATACAGGGTGTTCCAAATTTTCGCAACCACATTCAACTTTTTTATTTTAAATACATTGCTATACTTTCTAGATATTATAATGATAGCCATTCAAATTATCTTTGCAATAATATATGGATATGTGCACTTCAGACTGTTCGTTTTGATTATATTGATAATATTGTTAAAATCTTGACAGTTGCAGCATCTAACATTTTAAGCTGTAGTCTGTAAATGGGTAGAATGCCTCACGTAACTCTTGTGTTACTAATTTATGGACTAACACGTTATTTGTTTTGAGGTTGAACAAAGTGAATAAATATACAGGGTGTTAAATATGTCGTGTCTAAGTTATCGATCTTTATTGGTTATTTTCTCGTTTTTTTTAAACCTAACCTATAATATTTTTATAAGTCAGCATATCTTTCCTTGTTTCTTTGTTTGTTAATATATAGTCATTTACTGACCTTTCATTTTTACTTTTGACCTCTCTCGTGTACATGTGTATGTCCTTGTGTGAGAAGAATGAATTCATGATTGCTAAATTGTTTTCTCCTCAAAAATATATTAGTCTAGTGCCATTTCTGTTTCTGTGGATTTCGCCGAATGGTCCTATAACATCGCTATCTCCTTCTTTTCTTTTGCCTACTCTACTATTGAGGTCGTCCATCACTATCAATCTATCTTCTATGTTTTCTATAGTGTCTGATAAGTTTTCCCAAAATTCATCCTTTATGCATGTCTTTTCGTCTTCCCCTGGTCCGTACACTATTACTATTGTTATAATTTCCTGGTTCTTCCACTTCATTTCAATTTTCAAAATTTTCTCCGATACATATTCCCATTTCCCAAGTTGGTTTACATGTTGACTGTTTATTATGCAGCCTACACCTTCCGTAGCTCTTTCTTCCGGTATGACTCCGCTGTAAAGCAGTATATATCCACCCTCCATTTCTGCAATACCTTGCCCTTTTTTCTTTGTTTCACATAGTATATCTAGATTCGCCTTTTCAAATTCCTGAATAAGTGGCTGCTAATAACATTTGTAATTATGGGTGTTTAAAATGGCTGAAGAAGATCAGATTTATAATATTGCCCGAATGAACTTATAACGCGCCAAGGCGTTCGATACTATCGATCACACAATACTTCTTTCAAAGCTGAGTTCCCAGGGTCTTACTTCATCTGTCATTAATCTGATTGCCTATTACTTGGATAATCGTTCCAATTATGTTTACTATAATGGATTTCATTCTAACACTTTCACAGCTTCTTCAGGTGTCCCACAGGGATCAAACCTGGGCCCACTCTTCTTCCACGTTTACATTAACGATCTACTGTCTATTCTCAGCTGCCGCGTCCTAGCTTATGCTGATGACTTAAAAAAATTTTCAAGGATCTCATCAGTCTGCGATTATGAAGCCCTACAGAGCGATCTACGTGTTACTAACAGTTGGTGCTAGCGGAACAATATAAAAGTCAGAGTTAATAAATGTGCGGTTGTTCCGTATACCACAAGAAATGGGCCATTGATATTCCCCTACATATTAAATCAAACTCATATTCCCAGGCAAACACAAATGAGAGATCTTGGAGTGTTATTCGATAAACTTTTGCAATTTTCTGATAATTCGATATGCAACTCCGTCTCACGTGCAGTCAGTTTTGTTGTCAGATCGTGCCGAGAGTTCATGAATCTGGATACATTGAAAACACTGGTGCGACCCAGACTTGAGTATGCCTCTATAATTTGGTATCCTTGTTACGTTTACCAAAACCTACTAATTGAGAGAGTACAAAAGAGATTCTTGACGTACCTTTCATACAGGGCTCGCGGCATTTATCCTCCTAGAGGTGTTGACTATAAGATTCTACTATTGGAACATGACGTTAGTTCCCTCTTGGAACGTAGAGAAATCGCAAGTGCCAATATTCTGGTTGGACTGGTTAGGATAGTAATAGAATTGATGCCCAAATATCACTTGAACGGTACGCGTTCAAGTGATATTTTTGTGGTGGCTCGAACTAGGCCAAATGTTTGGCTAGGAATGCCAACCAACTATGCCCTGATCATTTTCACTTACCTTTTAATCAAAAACCTCACTCTAACAACAAATTCTCGATTCAACTCAATTCTTTTTCTTTTTAGGCTTCTTGCTTTGTATTTCATTTGCTCTGCAAATGTCTGTAATACTGTTCATTTTAATTTGTAATTTAAATGCATTGGTTATATAATAATTATTAAATATTTAATGTTCTCCGTCTAATGTGTTAATATTTTTGTTCATTATTACTATTGTTATTGTTGTTATTATTATTATTACTACTACAATATGAACCACTACTATTTGTACCCATCAGATTTTGAATATTAGGTTTTCTGTTCAAGTTGTTCGTGTGTTTTCCTTCGTATATCAGCTTGATGTGTTCTATAACTTAACATCTCCATGCTAGAGATTTAATTTTGCAGTGCATTTCGCATTAATGAGTATATTCAGTTTTCTTTTTATCTATATATAATAAAACACAAGTGTATAGTTTCAAAATTATTATAATGTTTAACACACTACATATGTTTCGCCACACTGTGGCTTCATCAGGTGGATGAAAATCTTCTGTTAGATTGTTGCTTTGTATTTTGTTTTATAGTTATAGAAAATACTATCAAGTGTAAATTGTTGTCCTGTAATTGGCATGTTGGCTGTTGGACAAATAAAGACCATTATCATTATTATTATTAACAACTACTATCACTAGAGGTTATGGAAAATGAGAGGAAATTTCTAGAAACACCAATTTAGGCTATAAGTCACTTTTTTGTATGGAGAACACAACAAATACACAGAGAGAGATTTTAGAAACACATACATACACACCAATAATATAGACACAGTTACAAATAATGAGATGTGGCCACCACACGACTTTCCTAAAAGTATGAGCGTTTTAAATTTTAGAATTTTAAGAATTTTTTTATACAAAAATTATTCAAAATCCTATTACTAGTACTTCTATTCTCTTAATGAATTTCCAGTGAATGCATACATTGCAAGATATTCGAAAAAAAGTGCTATTATATATTATATTTTGATTTAAAATATTTTTTTATACCAAATGCATATTTTAAAAAAAATAAAATTAAGAAGAAATAATCAAAAACCAATTTTATTTTTCGATATCCTGAATTGATTTTTATACAAGGAAACCAGCCCGCCATCATTCTTGATTTTAGGATCTTTTACTTTCTTATACGTAGTATAAAGAAGTATTGTGATGATGAACATTTTCGACCTCGAGATTTTACAGATGTCCACTCCACGTTTTGAAGTCCCCTGATACCGAAAAAGTGATTTTTAAAAAATGTCTCTCTGTCTCTCTCTGTGTATGTGTCTGTCTGTCTGTGTGTGACCACGGTCAAACCGCTGAAGATATCAATTCCAAATTTTTTATTTACGTGTATAATCTCCCTCTGAGATCAGATTAGTTTTTCAGTAAAATCGGTAGACCGGAAGTAGTAGTTTACTTCTGTGAAAAAATTGAATTTTGCCAATATTTAGTTAATTACTAAGTTTAAACAAATTTAACGGGTGTTTTTTTAAGAGCTCTAGGATTTGATGTAAAAAAAAACACAAAATTTAGAGAAATGTATGAAATCTTTATTGGAGTCGATAGAACGATCTATATAATTCAATGTTTAAAGATGATTTCATATAAATGTTGACCGCGGCTACGCCTCAAATGGTTCATACGCTGGGTCCAATTTTGGCATACTCTCTCCAACATATCGGCCAGTATCTCACGAATAAATTCTTCAATATTGGCTTCCAGTGTATCAACCGTTGCGGGCTTCTCCCTATAAACATGAGCCTTAAAATAGCCCCACAAAAAATATACTAAAGTAGTTAAATCGCACGATCTAGGTGGCCAATTGACCGGCCCCAAACGTGAAATAAACTGTTCACCGAACTCGCCTCTCAATTGGGCCATTCTTTCGCGTGCTGTGTGGCTTGTGGCACCGTCTTATTGAAACCACATGTCAGCCAAGTTCAGCTCTTCCATTTTGGGCAAAAAGAAATTGTAATCATCGCACGGTAGCGCTCGCCATTCACCGGCCCATAATCCACACCAAATAGTGCATTTTTCGGGATGCATTGGCAATTCTTGCAATGCTTCTGGCTGCTCTTCACACCAAATACGGCAATTTTGCTTGCTCACGTATCCATTCAACCAGAAATGAGCTTCGTCGCTGAACACAATTTTTCGATAAAAAGTGGATCTTCATCCAACCTTGCCCGCGCCCATTCACCAAAAGTTAGCCGTTGCGATAGGTCGTGTCGCTTCAATTCTTGTAGCAGCTGTATTTTAAAAGGTTTTACACCCAAATCCTTCCGCAAATTTTTCCAGGTAGTGGAGTAACAGAGGCCCAATGGCACAGCTGCGATATTTTCCTCTGTCCGCACTCTACGTATGCATGTTGGTGGTTTAATGTCCAATAATGTAAATTTGGTGCGAAATTTAGTCACAAGATTCCGAATAGCCGCCTCAGAAGGTCGCCCAAACTGACCATAAAATGGAAGAAGTGCACGATGCAGAATAAAAGCACTTGGAATAGGATTTTGAAAACTTCTTGTATAAAAAAATTCTTAAAGTTTATAATTTGAAACGCTCATATGTATAAGAAAGTCGTGTGGTGGCCACACCTCATTATTTTTACTGGTATTATTAAGGTATTGCGCGGAACGTATCCGCCATATAAAAAGAAAATCCAGTGTATAACTCTATTCTTTCTAATTTCAGGTTTGATACTTGATCAAGCTCTAGATCGAAAATGCAAATGCCATCAACACCGCGATTCTGTTGGTTTGCTTGAACTAAAGAAAAGCTTACACGAAGTGGATAAAATCGCAGAAGAACTGAATCAATCGTTGAGTGGGAGACTTTTGGCAGAAGCCAGCGAGTCTAGTAAAAAGTTAAGCTTTAAATTATTGGATGATGGAGAGCTTCCAGGTGAATCAGGAACAGTTGATCTAGACGTGGATCAGAAGGAGGAAGAAATTAGGGAATATAGTGAGCATGACTCCCCAATTAATCAACAGCATTCGTCCGACAATAATTCAGACGAAACAAGACCTGGACTAGTGGACACGCCACCACTGAGGAAGATCTCGGACATGAAAGAGTTAAAAGAAGGAATGTCCAGCAACGAAAATTATGATTACTCTCAAGGCAGTCCCGAAATCACAGACAGGAGAAACACACCTCTCTTCACATCAGATCTTAATCAGCCAGACCCCTCAAAATTGCCCAAATCAATTAGTGAATTTTTCGACGAGCCAGAAATCTCAAGTATAGATGAGAACGATCGGGAGCCACTGAGCGAAATATCCAATATGGAGGATGTTGAGAAGATGGAAGGATCGTTGGCATCTCCATTGGCCACAGACCAACTCGTCAAGAATATCTTATGCGAATTAGATAAAGATTTGGACGATTTGGGAGACACGAGCAAGCAAATAATCGCCGTAAATTGCCAATGTATTTGTAAGAAGGACACGAAAAGACCAGTCGAGGTAAAATGCACTTATTTAAACAGTCTTTTTTTGTACATATACTGTACAGAAACCAAATGTAGTGTAACACTCAACTATAGTTTTTCTAATGAATACGAAGTCAGGTTTACATGACGTCAATTCCAGAGACGCATAGAGGACATCATGAATTCCGATTTGAAAATTTTCACGCGCGAATCAAAATACGTATAAAGAAATAAGTACTTACTAAGTAACAATAAATAAAACATATCACACATCCTGACTGTTCACTGTTAGTAATGCGCATGTCCAACCAAATTCTGGTTCTGAAATAGTTCGAAATCCTGAAGGTCCGAACAGTTTTAAAATTGGAATTTTAGGGGAAGTTGTACTACCAACATTAGTAATAGAATTATCAATTGTAATGCATCTAACTACCAAAATTACGACAGGATTTAAAAAGTAATGAAAAAGTTGTTTATAAGAAATAAATGTTTCTACATTTTGTAATGGATATTTTTTTTATAAGCTGTTATCAATAATTGGCACATACATTTAATGCACATACATTAATAAATATTACATAACTATAAAAACACTCATAATAAACCAAACAAATAACATAACAATGCATTTTCAATGTTCAAAATCAGCCCCTTTTCATTTCGTTCAATTATTCATTTAAAGTAATAGATGATGCCCAAGTTTATGTTGGGTTAACTGTGAAGTAGTACACTGCTTGAATTCTTTTTGGAGAGTATTAAAATTGTCAAACTTTTTGGTAATTTGAATTGTGATGCCTGCTTGATTTACCACTTACATCAATCAGACTTTATTTCTCTTAAATCTGAACGGAAATATACAAGAACGATTTCTGTCGTTTCTGCAAACAGAAAATCATACTGCTGGTGGCATTAGCAAATGTTTATTGGAAGAACTAAGGAAAATTAAATTGGGCCAAACGCCTGCAAAACTAATATCCCAAAGCGACGATGGCGCCTCAGTAATGAGTGGTAAAAACAAGGGTATTCAGGCAAAAATTAAAGATATTTACAAAAATGCAAATTATATTCACTGTTACGTACGCCAGTTAAATCTGATAGTTGAACGGGCTGCCTCACGTAACAAATAAGTGAGAGTTTTCTTTTGCAATCTAGATGGTTTTTGTACTTTTTTTACAAGATTCCCAAAGCGTACTGTTATACCGGATGAGGTTGTGAAAAATCGACATCCGCGGGCTGCACCAACCAGATGGAACTTTAAATCAAGATGTGTTGTGAGTGTCTTCAGATATAAAAGAGATCCTATCACATGTCTGACGCGGTTCATAGATGATGCATCTAGTGACCAGTCGACAGTAAGGAAAGCTGTAGGCTTGAAAAACATTTTAAATGATTATGATTTTAATTACTGGTTATATTTTTTTAATAAAATCATGCCGCATTGCGAAATTCTCTACAACCAATTACAACATAGTCAAATTGAGAGTATTAAAATACAGTCCTGTGTGTCATCATTTAAATCGTCAATTGAGCATGTGAGGAACTCAACTGATTACGATTATTACAATGAAAATAGTAATAACGATGAAAAAGAAGAGGAACATTCCCGACAATGAACAGAAGACCCCGTTATGAAGACAAGCACAAAATGGTTGCTGAAGAAGTTTGCGACATTATTATAAACAATATTGATGACCGTTTTTTGTTTAGTGATCACCTATCTATAGCTCTTCTGTTTCAACCACACTTATTTTCAACATATCAAAATTCTTTCCCCGAAACGGAATTCCAGATGGCCGTGAAGACTTATAATTTTGGAATCAATTGCTTTTAAGCATGAATTGGTAGATTTTGGAACTGCTTCATCTACTCTAACATTACTGCAATGTTTCTATGTAAATAATTTAACAACTACATTTGCCGAATCTGTGGAGCTATTGAAAATAATTTGCACCATAGAGATGACAACAGCTGAAAGTGAACGGTGTTTTTCTACTTTGAAGAGAATAAAAACACTTTCTAGAAATACCATGCAGGAAAGCAGACTATGTGCCCTAGCAATGTGTTCCATTGAAGAATAATTACTGACATCAACACCATACTTCAATGAATTAGTTATTAATCATTTTGCTGATCGTAAGGAACGGCGAATGGATTTTATTTTCAAACAAGTTAATTAAATAACATATTGAGTTTATTTCTGTACTTAATGTACTGAAAATAAGTAAAAATAAGTTCGATGAACCGAATCAAATAAAAAAAACACTCTAATAATATCACAATTCAAAATAAAATAAAAACCAAATATTCGAACGACTATAAAATAAAACTAACCTACAAGAACTCTTAAGTTAAATATAAACGTAACTCGAAAACGGAAGCTCAGAGTTTATCAAAATTTCAAATACCAGTCCATCAGCCAGAACTGTAAGAACTGTACCGAACGGTTCTTGAATTACGAAATCTGGAGACCGTACATTGAACTAACAGTTCTCAGAATTTGTACCTCCAGAACTGCATGGTCCGAACAGCTTTTTTTCAAATGACATGCGCATTAATTCTAGAATTGTTCAGAACTGGGGGTCTGAATAAACTTAATAAATCGTAAATGAACATAGACCAATGATTATCTGGAATATATTTGCTTGTATATACCTACCACATACATTTTCTTATAGAAATTCGGTGTTAAAATTTACTCCAGTAAAACCGTCAGATGCTTTTTATCGCTAATCTTAGTACATGAACTGTGTAATAAATAACGTGCATTTTAAACTCGTCCAATATATTCTATGTATTTAGACAACCCGACATACACATCGTTCGATAATTTTCGTCAGGTTAAACCGCCCTTAAAATTACTTTATGTTATTTCGTTATTATTCATACTAATTTATCTAACCCTTAAATAGATTATCCCTCCGATTGTGGAATCGAGTAATACACGAAAACCAGCGACCAATTTGCGGTCTTCTTCGGCACAGAAATTGAAAGAGAGAAAGAAACGAAAAAGCGAGACATCGGATATAGGCAAACCATCTTCTCGCACTAAAGCAACTCGGAAGTCATCACAATCGTCGAAGAAAAGTTCAAGCGGAAGTACTCCTCCTCCAGTATTTTCCGCATATGTTGTGCCAAATAATTCAGAGAGAACGAAACCAATGTCAAGTCAACAATCGTCACACAGTACCATCAGAAAAGGTGGTATCCAACATTTGACCAAAGATGTGGTCGATCCAAATGTCAAAGAATCTCTGATGGGTGCTTTCGACTTAAGCGAACAGGCATCAGCTTATGAGGTACCTTCGAGAATATCAGCGTTATATAAAAAGACACCTCTGGCATCACCGAGAAGGTCAGCCAGATGTTCGCCGGTCGAAAACTCACCAACACCAACTGATGATCCGCTAACCAGTCAATCAGAAGAAAGCGTATACGTGTTAACACACGATGTGTCCACTCAAATCTCCTTAGAATCTGTCCAATCTGAACGAAGGCAATCGGTTGCAAGTTCTCGTCCTGATAAGAAAGCTCCACGGGTTACCATATCCATAAACCACGATGATCTCAAAGTTAGAGGATCGATGAACGGCTACTCCAAGAAGCACAAGAGGGTAGATTCGAAAGATCAAAATCAGCAGATTTCCCAAGACAACATTGACATAATCGTGAGTCCATCTTTGTCCGAAATGGTAACAGAACAGAAAACTGTAACGAACCTTGAAACCAACAAGACAGTAGTTCTACAGCCAGTCATGGTTTATTACGAATCAAAAGGCGTGCAGAAGAGTTTGGAAGACTGGGCTGATCCACCAGTTAAATTGCATAAAATGGCTACTTGCAATGACGTCGAAAGTACTTCAACTAACGAAACGGATTATGAAAGTTTACCATGCAGAAACGCTCCATGTGGAGATATACCCACATCCTCAGAGTTCCTGCCCATGAACTCCATTAGAGTGTTAAACAGAAATTATGACCTAGACGAGCCAGCGTCACCATCTCCAACCCACCATTTAAAAATCTACAGAAGCCCAAAGTACAACTACGCATCATCATCTACAGATACGACTGATTCAAAACTGGAAGAGTCCATATCAGAGGGTGAAATTAAGTGCAGATGCAGCATCAGTGCCGGGGAGCTACATATCTGTTGTCCTAAGAACGGTTCTAAAGTCAGGACGGCTTATCTAAAAAGGCATCCGGAAGCACTTGTCAGACTGGAATATCCATCTGATAATGTACATTTATTACGGCACAGGAAACTTTATGAGAATTGGGTAACGTATTACACTTCCAAAACATCTACGACTAATGGATCTGACACGACCGACGTGTCTACGGACACCTAGAATGTGACTGTAAGCATGTATGAAATGTTTGTGTTTTACTTAAGTGAAAGGAATATTTGTATTTTAGTAATTACAATCAATAAAAGTATCTTATTTATTTTGTCTGCATGGTGTTTCTTTCTTTAATAAAGATCTGTCAATATTAGTATATAATACTATATTTTGTACCTTTATTTTCAAATTGAAAGTCTCCAATTATATCACTAAATTTGTAAATGTATTTGAACAAGTAAATTAAATTCGACCAGCTCAACATGTATTCTAAAGTTATTTAGACTGACTAGACTAGAATTTACAAAATTATGTAGCATAATTGAATTCATGGGACAGTTTGCCAAATTCAACATTTATTTTGTGATTTTTTTAATAAAAGTTACTGTTCCTTAAAGTTTCTAGCACCCATTCAATCATACATTGTCAACTCAAGTTTATAATTTTTATTAAATTTTAAATGTCGGTCAATAATTCCTTTATCCTCCTAATCATTACCTACTTATATTCTGTTCATAATCTCAAACGCTACACAAATTGCACAAATGTTTACTAAAGATTTCCATGGTTACGAATCCAAATTCTGCAAACATAAAATTACTGCGCCCTCTATTACGCATTCAATGAATTAAATGTGAATGTACAAGAACACGTTTGATATTTTTAAATTTCTCAAAATTATTCATGTAAAAAAAGAGGTGCTGTATACACGAGTTCTCTTCAAAAATATGATACTTGTGGCTGCTGAATCTGATTGAGAATTAATTATTTATTTAATTATGAAATGTACGTAGAAATACGAGGCTATATAGTCACCGCTAGTAAATTACAGATTTCTATAAAAGTAGTATTCCAAACTGTGTAATACCATATTTATATAATAGGTAACATTGTTCGTATTCTTTTTAAAACCATTTTTCAAGTATGCATTAGGGTATCAAACAGTGAAAATTTAAATTTTTAATGCAAGCAAAAGATGTTTTGAAATCTCATATTTTAAATAGATATATTTATATATCAGAGTTACATCAATAAATGTGTCGTCTCTAATAATTTTGTTGTACTTGCCAATTTGGTTGCATATACTACAGGCAGTTTAAATTAAAAAGTCATATTCCAATATACATATAAATTACTACATTTCCGATCATTAACTGATTAAAATATAAATTCTGCACGTAAAGGATAAATATTGAAAAAAGTAAATTACTGAATTTACTTTAAAACTGTCCCACATTTCAGATTAGTTCCAAATTTGGCCACAATATATTGATAACGGTGTCGGTAGGCACAATCAAGTATCAAGTGATTTAGACGAACGAAGAGGTGGCTAAGAAAAAAAACATGGCCGCGATGCCAAAATCCGCTGATAAACAAAATAAACCATGTACTCCTACAAATTTGAATTGGTTTCTAGTTTCCTATTAAACGAAAACATTCTTCGTTTTATAAAGTGATATAGTAATGTGTTTCTGCATCGAACGACCTATTCGTGTACAAATAGATTAAAGTGGATGGGAAACAAGTTGTTTCTAGTGTTCATTGACCACCTGGCTTTAGACAACTGTCATCAGACCTTCCTCACGCGAAATAAGATGAAAAGAAATTGGCAAGAAAGTGGTGTCTTTGAGAAAAGCCGCTATAAATCCAGCTTTCTATTATAGTATATTTTTCGGTAGTGTACCCTCCAGGAGTCAAACGGATGCCTCCCGCGGAACACTATCACTTCTTAAAGTCCATGGAATCGCCTTGCAATGGAGACATGGTCAGTACAGTTCACAGTGGCGGTTCAAGAAACCCCATTCCACCGGCTCTGTGGACGGCCCTCTATGACTATGACGCCCAGGGAGAGGACGAACTCTCCCTGCAGAAAGGGCAGGTCGTGGAAGTTTTATCTGAAGACGCTAAAATATCGGGGGACGAAGGCTGGTGGACGGGTAAAATCGGCGACAAGGTAGGCATATTCCCAGCCAACTTTGTAGTCTACGATGACCCCATGAACCATGTCAATTCGATAATAGCAGACATACATCCCATAGAAATTGACTTCACTGAGCTGGAACTGGAAGAGGTTATAGGTGTAGGTGGGTTCGGTAAAGTGTACAGGGGCCTCTGGAAATGTAGAGAGGTCGCTGTGAAGGCTGCACGCCAAGATCCGGACACTGAACTTTCAGTGACTATGCAGAATGTGGTTAAAGAGGCGAAACTGTTTTGTTTACTCAAACATGAAAATATTGTGTCTTTAGAAGGTGTGTGTTTACGGGAACCTAATATGTGTCTCGTGTTAGAATATTGTCGTGGTGGTTCATTGAACAGGGTTCTGACTGGTAGAAAGATAAGACCGGATGTTCTTGTGGACTGGGCTATACAAATTGCTCGTGGAATGCACTATTTACATTGTGGAGCGGTAATTTCACTTATACATAGGGATTTAAAAAGTTCAAATGGTAAGTATTTTTGCTAAAAAAATTATGCAATTATTCATAATGTAGAGTTATATATAAGATTATAAATATATATTGTTTAATAATTAATGTGTTACTAATTTTCTTATAATGAGTCTTTTTTAAGTTTGTGTATATTTATTTTATGTGAAAAACAAAACAAAACGAAAGATTTTTTTCCCATTATGTCTAATAACCTGTAATTTCAATTTAAAACTTTTGAATCATAATATAAATAAAAGTTGCTCTAATTCTATATCAGCAAATCAGCAAATTCCTAGCGATTTTTTTTGGGATTATGCTAGTATACTTATATTCCAAAGATAATAAAATATTTATCTTTATTTACTTACTTATTGTAATTTTCTTTATCTAGGTACCATATCATAAACTATAGGAAGGTGTGTAATGGAGTTTTAAAATGTTCATAGGCAGCTTTGAAATTATTCATTGAATTTTATAGGAAACAAATTTGTGCATATTTTGAATAAGAAATTAATTTTTTCTTTTATCTTCCAATTTGTTTTTCATCTGTATTTTATATTGATATAAGTTTGGTAAGTGTATAATTGTGAACCTATACAATTATATGATATACATATGTACTACATACATTTTATATATGTATGTTTAATAATGATGTGGTTGAAACCATTTGTCATAAAAATGTAATATTTTCAATATGATTCCATGTCAGGTTAAATCATTCATTAAAGTTTACCCCTATTTTGATTGCATGTTGTTTATGTTTATAATAGAATAGTCACCAAAATATAAAAAGGGACTCTGACACATGCTCGGGCAAGTTATTAACAAATAATAAAAAGATCAAGGGTCCTAAAACACTTCCCTGCGGTGTACCAAGTTTCTTGCCTAACCATCATTTTTCAGTCTTGTAGGGAAGAAACTCCGAGTCTATTTGCCAGATTTGAAATTTTTTCATATATCGAAGACTATTAACCAAGTTGAAAGCTACTGTGAAAATCAATTAAATTAGATAAAACTTGGTCAAAAGTCATGGTGACATAGTGTAATTATATATATTTCTTAAGAAAATAATGATATTTTTCAACAACTTTAGAAAAAAAACTCAAGATGGATGGTTAAAAAAAGGACAAGAAATTTGGCAAAATTTGAAGCAAATTTTTCGCTACTTGGTGGTGATGTTAGAAACATCAGCCTAATAATTTAAAACTTCTATTCCGCAAAGAATTTCTTCAAAACCTGTTGTTTGTTTATTAGGAAATTCCATAAATATGTAAACGACTACGTCTATTATATAAAGGTTTTTTTAAGCATTTGGTTCGTTTTTTATGGATACCATTCTAAATTTAAGAGAAAATTAATCGTGATAATATGTACCTACCTTGTTCCGATTCCATTGCTGAAAACTGAAAACGATTATGCTATAACTACCTAGTCTCTGAATTATTTGCATTTAATGTATTGTCCTTTATTTGTCAGCAATTATTCTAGAACGATACTTTAATGAACTTTAAAACCCAACTGCACAAATTTATGGGCATTTGATCATTGCTTGCTTTTATGATGATTCTTATAGTAAAATTATTATCTGAGACGTTTCAGTATCTGAGAAAGAGTGAATGTTATGGACGTTAATATTTAACATTAAAAGCAGACACTCTACATTATTTAATTCTCACGAATTGGCAATAAAATTGCATTGAAGAACGAAAGTATTTTTCTTTTACTTTATGATTGTTGTCTCTGCTGAAGCTATAAAATAACAGAGAAAGCCGAGAATAAATATGAAGAGTGGTTCTTTAATTAGTGATCATTTTTGTAAGAGTGTATAATGAAGGAAATTACAATAAGTTTAACCTGCAGGGTTGTAGATGGCTTAATTTTTACGCACCAGTAGCTACAGTGGGGCATGGGTGGGATTCTTGTGACTGATGCTATAAGACAGATGTAGCCCGTTGCAAGTTTTTGTGCGGCCCACCAAGCATTATAATTTTTATATGGTAAAGTAAAAAATTAGGAAGGCTTTTTTGTTTGTTTTTATTGTATTATTATTATTTTGTATAAATAAAAAGTAACAAAAATTAGTACAAGTTTTTGAATTGAAAAATATTTTGTGTACCTAACAGAAGAACTTGCTGCATTAAAAAGTCACATACGTATAAGTAAGTCGTGTGGTGTCCACACCTCATTTTTTTTGCTATTGTGATGACATCCACTTTGTTTTGCAAAATATGTGTGTTTCATTTTCACTAAAATTTTTTCCCCTTGCGATTAGGAAAATTAAAATGTTACGCTGTTTTGACAATTGCATGGCCATCTATCATATTTAATAATAATTGTGAGTTTAGACTGCAACCAAGCGTTAGCTATCGGAATCATTAACTGGCGATCCCTTGCAGAAATTTTTAATTTAATGGATTCGATAAACGAATGAAGAATTAATTTAATTTCATTCTGAAACCGGTCGTAGATACTAGTAAAGTAATTGCTAGTAATAAAGTTTTAGTAGGTATATAAAAAATTCAAAATTCGGAACGGAAGTAGCAATTTTACTCTTATCAAATAGCAGTTTTTTGCAAATATTTCGCAAATTATGCATTCTATACAGATTTATTATAAGTGCTTAAGTATTTAGAACTATACTTTGAACAATTCTTTTATAAAAGAAATTTTTAAATTTGGACCGGAAATAATACTTCTGTTCATATGTTAGCAGTTATTCGCAAATATCTCGAAAATGTTTCTAAATAATTCTTAAGTCACGTTGTTTTGTACCACCCATTAAGAAGAATGAGAATACAGGAGTTTTCAAATTCTCCATATTTATTACTAATTTAAAACATTCTTCAACCTGTCTTTGAACTGTGCTTTACTTCTGAAGAAGGTGACTTTGTCTGTCGAATTGCGTGTACAGTTTTTAACCAATTGCCTTTGTATGGTGATACTATGCTCATACAACTTGTATATAGCCACGTGTCACACATTGAAATGCAGTTTTTTGCAAATACATATACTCCAAATTATGTATTCTACACAGATTTATAGTGGAAAAGTATTTACACTTTAGGTTGAAATAATTTTTATATAAAATCGCGTCAAAATTCAGACCAGCAGTAACACTTTTACTCTTATCCATAAACAATTTTAGCAAATGTCTTTCAAATTATGCAATCCACACTGATTTATTATGAATATCAAAGTATTTAAATCTTAATTTGGGACAACTATATATAATACGAAGGGAACACTGAAAATTTCGGGAACCAGCAATATAGTTGGTACCTGACATATGTTTTATGCAAATTCGGCCAACTTACACACTTACGATGACAATTAGATGTTAGTGATACAGTAACAAAATGAATTTAACATGAGAACACTTTTGTGCGATGATTTATTATTATTTTCGAAGTGGTTTATGTCAACAAGAATGTGTCCAGCGAATTAATTCTGCTTTTGGTAGTGAAGCACTATCTAAAAATACAATATATCGCTGGTTTCAAGAATTTAAACTTGGACGTGATAGTCTCAGCGACGAATTGCTTGAAGGTCCATTTTCAACGGCTGTTGCGGCAAACGTCGATGCCATTTGTGAAATGATTGAGTTGGATCGACATGTGACGTATGCTGAAATTCGTGGATTTTTAGGCATTAGCAGACTGCAATACACACAATTTTGCATGATCATTTAAATGTAAAGGAACTGCGCGCAGGTTGGATACCACATAATCTGTGAGCAGACCAAAAAGAAGCTTGTGTGAAGTAGTGCAAAGAAAAACTGAAACGCTACCACTAAGGTTATCAATACTCGTTTTTAACATCGTCAGTGCCGATGAAACATGGATCTACTCATATGAACCTGAAAGAAAAAAACAATCTTCTGTATGGGTATTTCAAAGTGAAGCAAAGCCGATAAAAGTTGTTCGAGCGCGCAATGTTTCTAAACAAATGATTGCTCGTTTTATATCAAAGACTGGTCACGTGGTCACGGTTCCTTTAGAAAATCGTAGCACTGTAAATGCTGAATGGTATACTACTACAGTCCCCCCCCCCCATGACTTCTTTACATTCCCCAAAAATAAAGATAAAATGCGCGGGGAAAGATTTTCATCACCTGAAGAGGCAATTGAGACGTATGAAACACATTTCAAGCATTCCAACTTCTCTGTGGGATAAATGCATTACTAATTGGTTTTATACGAATGTAGAAGTTTTTAGAACTTATGGGTCATTATTTCGAAAAACAATAAAGTACTTCAATCTGTTATAATTTTATTTATTTATGATTTTCAAATTTTCAGTGTTCCCCTCGAATATACATAAAATATCAAAATTCGGATTTCCACTCTTGTCTAGAAACACCGTTTTGCTAATATCTCTTCAATTATCAAGTCTAAAAGAATTGTTTTCTAAAGTTAATGATATTGTAACGAAATGAGTTTACATTAAATAAAAGAATCAGATCTCTCGGCGCGATAAAAACGAAATTGTCACACGCAAAAAAGAGGCAGACCGGGCGACGCCGCGACGTATAAAAACGCTCTTATTTACACACCACCATAAATCATCTCGGCGCGGCGTATAAAAACGAAATGCAAGTAAAACAGTGAGTCATGAATGTCTATGGAATATTCTTCAAAACATGGAGAGAAGTATGGAATTTACAGGAATGCTCTAGTAATCTTCGCATGTGTATATGAGGCGACTGGGTCACCGATGGATTCATTGCGAGATTCATTGCGGGATTCATTGCGTGATGAGTAATTGCGGAGTTTCGGGAAAGTAAGTCCTTAAGTAGTCTCGAGTGCGTAGAAATAAATAGTGGTAGTCGAAGAATTAATTCGGGATTAAGAAACTCCGTAAGAAATAGCCGACGCGCCTAGTAATAAATATAAGAAAATAAATATAAGTCGTTCGGTAAAAATAAATATAGTGGTGCGTGTTACATAAATACGGACATATTAGTAATAGAAATAAATACAAGTGTTAATGTTAAAATTTATTAATAGTAGTTTAAGTGTGATACTTTAGTTATATATTTTTATATTGTTATATAATTTTAAGTATATAAATATACAGACTGTTTTAAATAAATAATTGCACGAGTTGTTTATTGGAACCCGAAAACGTTACAATATTTATATTTCTTTGATTTTTTTTTACTTATAAGAAAGTCGTCTGTTACCAACATTACATTTAATTTCAATGTTATATTTATTTAATTTTCTTGTTTTTATCACTTTTATCCACACCATCTGAAGTATACAAAATATATTTCCCCATAGCTTCCTGTAATCGTATCTGGTTATAGGGAGTTCTATTTAATTTATTAGTTATTCACAACCTCGTTCACAACTTAACAGAGCGTCATATATACCTACTGAATCAATTTAAGAAATTCATTCTCGCCATGACAAAACACCAACAGTTCTAGTCCCAGTTCGTATGTACTACGTATAAGTATGTATAATTAATAATGTAAATTGCTGAGACCTAAATTTCAAATATTTGCATATGTGTTGGGTATGTTAACCTACTCGTGTTGCACAATAGGTGATCGTGCGAATGTCTTAAGATAGCGAAAGTATTTTGATTGCCAGTTCTCATTGGCTACGCGCTGCAAAGTTAATTTGGAATGTATAATACGCTAACCTTTTGTCGTCGGAATTTCCTTTGATAAAATTAATATCTAATTATCCAATTCATCTGATAGTGATTTATCTCTGTGTTTACAATTAGAAAGGATAACATTTTGTGTCAATTTAAATTGAAAATATGGTATAATATCCGCTAAAAATAGACACTTAAACAGATTGTATTCAAAAAAGAACTCAAAGATACTTTGTTGTTATTGTTTGTGATTCAATAGGAATCAACAAACACCTTCCTGTGATTTTAATACAAAATTGTTACATTCAATGATGATAGTTTTGAAAAAAAAATTAACATGAAAATTTTCAATGCACGAAAATCAACAAATTAAAGCAGTTGTGTTGAAAATTAACTCTCTAGGCTCGATGCAAATAAAGCTCGTTTTACATTTATGAATTTAAAGCTGAATTTCTTTTTTAATTTTAAGTTCATTAAATTGACAGATGTACAACAATCATATTTGTAAGCTCTTCTTTAGAGAACTTCATTCATCAACAAATTACGTCTGTCAATTGAGTAGCAGCTTATTAAATGTGTTTCATTCAGTTGTCAATTTTGCAACTAATTCCACGCCATACTATACCATATTCATATAAAACTAAAGTATTTTAATAAGCCATATACAAGCTGTTCCATTTGAAAAACAAAGAAGGCAAAATTGTGTGACGTAAGTTTATTCAGTTTTCTGCACATGCAGTTATTAATATGAAAACAAATCATATATGCATGTTTTAGGTCCTTTTACTGTGAACAACACTACAATAAATTGTGGCCATCTATTCTTGAGAAATATATAGGCTGTTCCAAGTACTTCCAACTATAACTAATGTCAGTTTGGTAACTTACGGACCATTCTTTATAATACAAAATAAATTTAAAAGGTGCTGCCAATGAACGGCTTCCAAAAGAAAAAAAAACGTCATAAAATAACTTTACTCATAAAAGCCTCAATCTGCCTTCCCCACGGAGATGACTCAGCCTGTATATAATTTTGTTAGTTTGTATGATTTAGCAACCAAGCAAAGTTTGAAAAGGACTCGTCAGAGTTGTTACTAATCGTGGGCAGTGCAAAAATAGAAATGGTAAAAAACATAGTAAAACAGTGTACCTTATTTGTAGCATTCGTGAAATTATTCTTGACTTTTTCATTCTCAGTAACCGCCGAAGGAGTGAAAGAACCCTCAGTAAAATCGACACTGAGAGAGCAGGTTACAGACCATGAGGCCTATCATGGTATACATTGCATCGTGAATCTGGCCTAATTTAATATGACATGGTATAAATTATACCTTTTACTGTCTTATACGTAAGTATAAGGAAGTATTGTGACGACGAAAACTTTCGACCTCGAGATTTTTGCAGATGTCCACGTTTTGAAGTCTCCTGATACCAAAAAAGTTGTTTTTAAAAAATGTCTGTCTGTGTGTGAGTCTCTCTCTCTCTCTCTCTCTCTCTCTCTCTCTCTCTCTCTCTCTCTCTCCGTGTATGTGTGTGTGTGACCACGATAGCGGTCAAACTGCTGTAGATATCCATTCCAAATTTTGTATTTACGTGTATAATGTCCCTCTTCAGATCTGATTAGTTTTTCAGTAAAATCGGTAAACCGGAAGTAGTACTTTACTTCACTGAAAAAATTGAATTTTGCCAATATTAAGTTTAAACAAATTTATAAAGAATTCATATGTACTCGAAATGAAATTTGAGAAGAATTTTATTGAAAAAGTTTTTCGAAATTCCTACCGGAAGTAGGTCTTTTTCTCTTATCGAAAATCAGTTTTTTTTGCGAATATTTCGCAAGCCATGCTATTTAGATAGGTACGTTACGAGCATAAAAGTATTTAGAACTTAATTTCCAATAACTTTCGTATAAAAATTTTTTTCAAAATTCGGACCGGAAGTAAAACTTTTACTCTTACCGCATAGCGATTTTTTGCAAATATGTCGTAAATTATGCATTCTATATATATTTATCAAGACTATAAAAGTATTTAGAACTTAATTTTCAATATCTTTTGTATAAAAAAATTTCAAAATTCGGACCAGAAGCAACACTTTTACTCGTATCGAATAGCGATTTTTGCAAATATCTCGTAAATTATGCATTCTATATATATTTATCAAGAGTACAAATGTACTTAGAGCTACATTTGGAATAATGTTTGTATAAAAGAAATTTCAAAATTCGACAGGAAGTAACACTTTTACTCTTAGCGAGCAGCACTTTCCTTCGAATGTCTCGCCAAGTATGCTTCCTATAGAGATTTAGTAAGAGAATAGACGTAGTACAGTAGGATTTTGTTTATTTTTTCAGAAGATAAAAGTATTTAAATCTTAGTTTAGAACAACTTCTGTATAATTTGAAACGCATACACGTATAAGAAAGTCGTGTGGTGGCCACACCTCATTTTTTGGATTAATTATACTGCCAATAGCTGATGTGTAAATCAACAGCAATACATTTGACGATTATATTTCATAATTTCCAGGTTTCGGTGTCCCTTGTTTTGACGAATACCGGAACTATTTTCAATTAAAATTAAGCGTTTATTAATATTTACTTTTGAAGGCTAATAATTACTGCTTGCATCGGCTATATTTTGTGCCAACTATAATAAAAAGGAACGTAATATGTCTCTTTCATAGTGAAACAGTTTGGTTTAGTCTTTTTATTATGTGCAGCTTTACAGGGTTGCCACTAAGTGAAAAACCTGGAAAAGTCAGGAAATTTCGATGGTTCTAAAAAGTCTGGAAAAAGTCGGAAAACATGCAAAAAACCAATAAAAGTCGGGAAATTTATTGAGAGTCCGGGAATTAATACATTTTTTTCTACTGTATTTTTAATATTCTAAACATTTTAATCAAAAAGTCTTACTAAGAAATTCTCCTGAAATTTTACTGGCTTTATAAAAATAAAATAAGCCATGAGAAAATATAAGAAATTAAAGTAAAATATTTTTTTATCAAGAGCTTTTGCTATTAAAATAGCAAGAATTAAAAGAAAAAGAAAATAAATATGATTTGATTACTACCTTAAATACGAATTACTATTCCGTGCTCCATAATAAAACGATGACCAATTAAAAAGCAGATAAGTTTCAGTCAAGAATCTGGATATAGAAAAGTAATTACTTCATGATAAAAATTGGTACATTAACTGGGCGGGAGATGAGATAGCGCCAGCGTCATTTGATATTTTTTGTTATGTTGTGGTTATATGTCATTCTAAACGTTTCAAATTTGACGTATTATGGCAATCCTTTCATGTTGTACATCATATTAATTATATGTTGATATTCATCACGAGTTTTATGATTAAACATGTACAAGAGAAAATGAGTGAGCTGTGGTGTAATAAAAACTCATAGGAATATATTGCGTTAGAGTGATTTCATGTATTATATTGTGTAAGTATAATAAACAGAGATTTCTATCAATAATGAAATCTAAAGTATAATAATATAAGTCCATATTCGTATTTTTTAAACGTACAAGCTGAAGGTATGTGTGATATGCCCAATAGTTTTGTGTATTTTGCTATTACATTAATAACTTATTAAATACGCATATTCTAAAAATAAGCTTATTTTAAATTCCGCGCCAATATGCTGCTAGCGTCATCTTCGTACACGTTCATTCATGTGTGAGAAGGATAGAAGATCTTGGATATTTTTCTATCAAGTAGTTGCCGGTCTGGGTTTGTTTAGCCTGTGCATTATATGACACTAAATTATAATAAATATAATGTTTACAATAAAAAAAATTGCTGCCCGATATTTATTGGCCGCTACCGTACATTATAGACAGAAGTGTAAAATTATCGACTGATATTTCAATCTCATAAGTAAAAATTAGGATTAGGATTAGAAGATAAATAATTAAATGTAAGTGAACATTTTTTTGCCACAATTGCTGAAATTCTGGAACCCGTTTGCTGGAAGTATCAGTATTCCAAACCCTTGGCATCATTTCTGTATAAAGACTTTAGAAAGGGTTGTTAGAGTGTACCGATTTTGAAAAGGCTGAAATAGACAGAGACCTGATTGATAAAGTTACGGGAAAAACTAAATCAGAAATAAGTTGTAGGATAAATTATTTATTTACATGTATTATTTTAACTTAATAGTTATATATTGTTTATATATTTACGAATATGTATCAAGTTTATTTTTATTTTGTGTTACTAAATATTAAATGTTTTTTTAACATGTTAAACTTTGAAGAAACAAGTTTTTTATGAATTGGAAAGTACCTAATTGATTTACATTTAGTAATGAGTATGGAAAAATATTTGTTGCGTCACGGATAACCTGGAAAAGTCAGGGAATTTTACTTGAAGATTTGAGTGGCAACCCCGTGCGATGATTTTTACAACATTTTAAAGTTATTGCCGCATCCTGACAGTAACAAAAAACAAACTCTTGAGGTATAGAAGTACGGATTTTAATAATAAAGTCGTGCAAGGGAAAGGCTTGTGAATCTACGACTGAACACGGAGTGAATCCAATCTAGTTTCAAACAGAGCGTTAACCTTGTATGAGTTAAATAATGTCAGTTATGTAATAAAAACAAGTGATCATTGAATGTGAGGAGACCAGTATACTCGACTGTAATTTAGTGTGTATTTTTTTTTGTTAGTCTATCCATATTCCACACACGTACAAAGTAGAGAGCTTTGGAGCGGCTTGTACTTGACATTAGGAATTAATGATATACCTAGGTAGACGTTTCATTAAAATTAATACGCAGAAGAGAAAATATGTGATATAAAGATATAATATAGCGTGTTGTAAAATAAATGTAGCTAACTAAGGTTTTTATATAAATACTCATAGAATATACATTATACCGTATGTGTCAATTTTCATTAGGTATAGGGATTCAATGTTTACGTGCGATTTATACGTATACAAGTAATAAGTGGCAACTTGGCACCCCTACTGTCCGTCACCAATCCCGGCAACAATCCACATCACAACGATTTTCTCCGATCTTCCCACTTCTCCCGACCAGATTTTACATTCAATGTTTAGCTGCGAACACGTTGCGATCTAGTCTGCAATAAAAGCCGGCTTATTACTGGAACGGGAAACATCAAATGACCGCCGCGATCTCCTGATCAAGTAGTTTATTATTATTTTCAGAATCCTTTTTTATTTACCTTATTTTTAATTTTGTTAGAATTACGCGTTTGTTTGTGTCATGCAGCGTGAACGCAGCTTAATAATTCTCTGCATTCACTGAAAGGAAAAAGAAAAACAAATCCTTGCAACTCGAAAATATTATTTCTGAACGCATTACAAACACCCAAGCCGGTGGTCGAATAGTTACTGCTAACCACGCTAACTTGTATTTAGGAGCATGCATCGGTCGTGCTGGCATTGGAAAGGAAAGAAGGGGTACTATGTTGCCACGTACTGTATGGATTAATCGCCTATGGCTAAAGAAAATTGACACATGTTGTATGTTTCTGTTGATTTAAATGCTATGACTGAAAGAACTTAAATCCTTTAAATAATATCAGAAATTAAAAGTATGATTTAATTAAGGTTCTTATTATTTTAAGAAGTCATGATTTTCATTTATACAAAAATTGTTAAACTAAGGAAAAAGGATTGCAATTTACAAAAAACGAAAATGAATAAACGTCAGAATAACACGATATCTCTTATTAATATACAAAGCACATGTTTTTTTTTCTAAAACGAAAATTTAAAAGTCCATCTGAAGATTAACTACCTAATTTAGCAAAAGATAAAAATGTTTTTCTTAAAATTCAGTAAGGTAAGTATTTGTTATTATTATGTTTAGAAAGCAACATTTATTTAGGTAGTTTTTATTACCCAGTCAAGTCCATATGATGAAAACGTTTCACAGTGCGATATATTGTTAATCTAGCAGGACAAAAGTGAATTTTGCGAACTATTTGCATAATTTTCAATAACCTAGTATTATACCAACTCTTGATAGTTCATAATACTAGGAAATATTAGTTTAAGAATTGTAATGTAATCCAATAGTAAATACAGCCAGTATAAAGATCAAGTACCTTCTGTCAGTCGTAACGTACCTTTTATTTTGTTAAGTTTTTACGTGAATTGTGTGATTACCACTATACTGTAGAAACTTTTTTTTTCTTATTAAATACACTTATTTAGTGTAAATTTGCAACATTCTTTTCTCTTTAACGTAAGTTGTTTGTTTGTAATAAATTTAGAAAACACTACGTTTTTCCAAGGCCAACTGTATCTAATATCGCTACGCGATATAAGACCGTCTCATAACGAGATTTCTCTGATTCTTATAGCCTTAAAATATTGATCCTTATGTGGCGCCATCTATCCAATGCACAATAAAATGCTTGGTAATCGCTGGGCATTTTTTAAAATCACGTGATGAAATTATGCAATATGATTGGATTATATCAAATCAACAGTTATTGACATTTGACTGATATGACATTTATTTTGTTTATTCCATATTCTTTTCTACTTAAATTATTCTAATACTACACATATTCAGTCATTTCATTTAATGTGTGCTACATATTTACTATCAATATATTTTGGAAGTTACGTCAAGTACCAATAGAAAAAATAAGAGTCGATCGCAATAACTGATATATTACCACTACAAACACACCTACAAATAACACACGTACATAAATACCCAAACATGAAAACAAATCGTACTTGCTACTTCGAAGATGACGTCATGACAATAAGTCAGATTTCTGACACGCCCTTATACTTGCATCACGGTGTTTTTGTCATTTAATTTAAACATTATCCACCTATGTATCTAAAAAATGTAGTATACAACACGCTTTGAAAATAAACTCTTATAAAACCTATCATAGTTACTAGTTTTGAAAACCCAAGTGCGAAACGAACGAGGGATTTTCAAAGCCGCTAATTGGTCTGACTATAGCTTTTTTGGACTTCTATCATATAACCTATTTTTCTTCACTATTTATTTAATTAATTAATTTAAATTAATTCCATTAGTGTCAAGTCATACTGTTCTATTTTAGTAACTCAAAACAGTTGTCCCATATTTGCTTCTTTTACTATTGTATAATTTTAAACATTATGAAACGATTCATTCACTAAACATTTACGTAGACATTTCCACACCTCCCTGTCTCATAATAACGCAGAGTGGAACAGAACCACAACCGACCGTTCGCTGTAAAAAAACTACATGAAAAAAAAAGCATGAGAGAAAATTACTATTTGCGTTTCGGGCGGTAAATTTCAGATTTTTTTTTCTTATTTGGATAATATTTAAAAATATTTTATTCACATGCGCCCCCTTACTCAGAATTTAAAAAAAAAACATTAAATACCGAAATTAAACAAAATATCTCAACTATTATAAAAAAAATAAAAAAAAGTAAGATGTTGCATCTCTTTAGAAGAGCATTTTAAGTTATAGGTATGCTACTTTCAAAAAGGAAATAGGTTTTGTAATTTGTTTAAAAAAACGGAAATAATTTTCTGATACTTTTATCTCTCTTGCACACGTGGCCACCTTTCGCCTTAATAATTTGTCTATTTTCTCGCAGGGTTCGAGGATATATATCAATGGATATATATCATGATATATATCCGATATATATCCGATATATATCCAAGGTATTTTTGTGATATATATCAATGAAAAAATGTTTTATTTTGATATCAATTAGTAGATTTTTGCTTTTGCATTTCTACTGTCTAAATATTAATGCGTTAGCAGAGCCGAAATAATTTTCACCCATTTCTAACCATACACCATAAAAGTAAGTTTTAATTGTTAAATGGCAACGTTGGCAACACTGAATAGCTAGCAGAGCAGCATCACACCGGCGATTGTGATTGTTAGTTCTTCCGATCTGTTGGCGCCAGTGGAAGTTGATTGCATCATTGCAAAAACTAAATAGTAAGCTTTTTTGTTTATTCTGTGATTTTTTACAAAGACAGTAATTGACATGATGCGTAAACGATTTTACTTCATTTATACTTCTTTACTAACTGTTGTTAAATGATGAATTTTTAGGTTATGTTTTTATTGTTTTTAAACAGACATATTATTAAAGTTACAAATATCAGATACCTATTCTTTGTTTTTTAATCATATGCCGGTTTCTGTCTCTTTCTAACACATTGTTGTACAACAACAAGAGAGAGACAGGCACAGGCATATAATGTCTGTTTGTCTGTCTATCTGCGGCTTTATTCAGAGAGTGGTTTTCAAATTTGCAACCTCACCAGCTGTACATATACTAAAATGTTTTAAAAAGAAAAGTATACGACTTTTGCCAGTTTTTGTCAAATGCACTTTACACTTTTTTCTCACATTTCCATGGTTTTAACTGCAATTATTGTCCTTTCTTAGGAATAAATAAACCATACCAAAGCCTCTTCATTCAGTCTGGGCTGATTTTCAGCTAATAGCAAAACCCAACAACACGGGCAAGTGGGCGAAATGTAAAAAATGCGCCAAAGAATTGCAAGGGATTCCGGAGCGTATGGTGAAACATCGAGATATATGTATACGAGAAGGCAGCTCTAACTGCACCACACGCCCTGATCCAGAAAGTACGCCCCGAACAAGTTCTGTCGACATTGAATCAACACCACAAAAAAGGAAAAAAGTTGTCCATATGAAACAAACTTTAATTGACGATAAAGTAATATCTACTTCAACAGAATTGTCTAAAAATCTTGACACAAAAATTGCAGCATTTTTTTATGCAACAAATACACCATTTAGTCATGCAGATCACCCTCGCTTTAAAGAAATGATTACGGCATTAAGAGCAGGATACAAACCACCGTCCGCATTCCAGTTAGCTGGATCACTGCTAGATAAAGTACATACGTCTGTTGTAGAGAAAGACCAAAAATGTTTACGTGAAAAAACCGTTTCCATGTCCTTAGATGGCTGGTCGAATATTCACAATGAACCGATTGTTTGTTGTAGCGTCACAACAAGTGAAGGAGATTCCATTCTCGTCGATACTATTGATACGTCAGGTAATTCGCATTCTGCTGAATATTTGACAACTGTTGCTCGGCAATCAATAAAAAAAACTGAAGAAAATTTCGCAGTTAAAGTACGCAGTTTTGTTACTGACAATACTGGAAATGTCACTAAGATGCGACGTGAATTGGAAATGCAAGAAGACATTGACATTATTCAATATGGATGTAGTGCACATATGTTAAATCTACTTGCTGAGGATGTAGAAATTAAAGGTGTCACTAAATATGTCATAAAAGTCGTTAAATATTTTAGGAATAAACATTTGCCAGCAGCGTGGTATAAAGAAGCCAAAGGTAAAAAATTGATCATGCCTATTGTCGTACGCTGGAACTCTATTCGTGATACAGTACGATCATTCCTTGAAAATCGCGGAATTCTGGTGCAGATTTGCCAAAATCATCGAGAAGCGATTGACAGTGACATTTATCGAATTGTCAACGACATTCAAATTGCCAATAATTCGTTAGATTTGTTAGCAAGACTTGTTCCGATAGCAAAAGCCTTAGATCGCTCCCAACGAGATGAGACGACGATTTCAGTAGCTGTCGAAATTTGGAACAATCTAGAGAAGGATTTATCAACTCAGCCTACTCAAGTGAAATCTGCTTTTAAGAAAAGGCGCGATATGGCGTTAGGTGCACCACATTACATGGCAAATATTCTTGATCAAAGATTTGCAGGTAAAAACTTGACCCCTGATCAACGAAACTTAGCATTTGCGGAATTGGATATAAACTTTATGTCAATGGTCACTTTCATAATGACCCAATCATCAATTTTTCCGCAATATCTTTTTGGGTCTCAGTTTAAAACAACGCCACCAATGGATTGGTGGAAGCTCTTGGACTTGAATACCACAGATGTTCGATGGCAGCAATGGGAATACAAAAAGAAATTTCTGGATATGTGTGAACAACTTTTGACTGCTACTGCGTCAACAGCAGGTCTTGAAAGGATTTTTTCAAGTTTTGGTCTGGTGCAATCGAAGCTGAGAAACCGTTTGGGAATTGACAAGGCTAATAAATTGGTGTACTTGCTTAAACGCCTCAACAAGTCTTCAACAAAGAAAACGAACTTGGATTGGATATTGGATCCTACATACGATGAAGATGATGTAGTGGACGGCGATATGATTACCAGTCCTGATACAGAATCAGAAGATGACATACCTTTATCTTTCTTGCAGTCAAAACGATAAACAGCATTTTTTTTATTATTTTATTTGACAATTAATAGTTTATTAAAATATAACTAATTTAAGAACTAATAAAAGACTTTGATTAGATTATATTTTCCAGTTATATTTGTTTATTGTTTTGTTATTGTTTATTGTATTGTTTCTTGTTTTGTTACCTATAAGTAGTTAGGTATTTCAGAATAAGACGACTAATGAATTTTATGTTTTTGATTTTTTTCTAATTTTTATTTAATTTGTTAAATACCTCAATATAAAAGACAACCAAATTTTGTTTTTTTTTTTAATAAAATTTAGCTTGTTTATTAAACACATGCAAATAGTATACATACACAATAAAGGTTAATTGCCCAAAATATCCCTAAAATTAAAGGTAGAACTGTTTTACGTTGTATAATATAGCTGCTATACAGAACGGATATATATCAATCACATTTTTGATATATATCGGACATATATCATAAATATCCAATATTTTGATATTTATAATAAATATCGGATATTTTCGAACCCTGTTTTCTCGACACTTTACTTACCTAGTGAACAACATCACCAATGATGTTATCCTTTTACGTTTACTTTTTCTGACTTAATTATTTACGTGCATCTTGAATTCCGAAAAGAATTTAAAAAAAAGCCAAAGCATTTTAATGACGATGAGAATACAATGGTAAGAAAACGAGTTTACAAGTATAATGATGATCATTATCAGGACAGGCGAAGCCAATTATTGTAATGTTTCTTGTTTTACGATTTAGAAATAATAATTTCCTGTTATTCTCGTTCTTGAAGTTCTCCACGACGACCACTATTTCCTTCGGTTGATCCCATAATAGTGCACCGTATACACAGAGAGAGAGATGTATTGCTAGATTAAAGTGTCTGTTTATTCGAGTAACAAGCAGTAAAGTTTTTCTTCCTAGACGAACAGGAAAAGTAAAATGAAGAGCATCATATTTCGGCATTCGTAAAACGAAGAGAGATGGCAACAAACACATGTGGATAGATACATGTGTAAAATATGTAGTTTATATTTATTGTTATGCGGTATCTTTGAAAAACAGCTGGCATTTCTTTGTCATAAAAACATTTTAAACCTCTTCAAGACATATTTTTCATTTACATATTTATTTTTTGGTATAACCTTTAATTGCTAAATGATAATAATGATATACTTTATTGTAATAGATCTGATTTCCAGATATTTACATTGTTAAATCACACATGGAACACAAAAATATAACAATACTAGCTGGTCCGACAGACGTTCTGCCCTTTCCGGTAGGTGGCGCGATGTGTTTGATTTGGTTACCGATATTAGAAAGAGAAGTGATGTCAAAATTCAATTTTACAAAAAGAAATTGCACCATCTATCGAACGGCAGCATATATAGTCTATTTTAGGAGCATTAATGATATAAATATGGTCTGAGAATATCAAGCAGATTGGTTGAGCCATTACAAAGTTATTGAGGAACGTATAGACGCACTAACGTTTATATATACACCCTGTCGCAAAATAACTATTCCTAATTTTCAGAAGTGATATAGAGGACATTAAACGTTTTTATAAATAAACTAGTGTCCGGAAATTATTCAATATCGAGATAAAAAAAATTGAATCATAGCAACCTTTGAAAAAAAACAATCATTTTCGTAGTTGTCATTTCACACATTTCGAGCGAAGAAAATTCTTACGCCGGTCACAGGTTACATCATTAATGGAAGGTTTCTGTTAATATTTAGGCTGGGATGGTTGACTATTTTGTAGTGGAACCATATTTACTGCCTGCACGGTTAGATGGTCATGTGCATAGCATTTTTCTGGAACATACTCTACCAGAATTGCTTCAAAATGACCGAATTAATTACGAAAAAATATTGTTTTTCACCATGATGGTACATCAGCACCATCACCATTTGGATTAAATTGCTGAAATTATCGGCCACGAGCTGATTTGTGAGGTTTAGTCCAATAGGTTCTTTCTGGCATTTTTTCCAGAATAACCTGTACTCGTCAGCAGTGAAGACCTGGTTAGAAATGTAGCAGTTGGCTGGAATGACTGCAGCAAATTCTGCTGGATATTGTTGTGCTGCATTCGAATCCCGATACGCTCGTTTCATCTGACGAAGTAAATGGTGCTTCATAAATCTTTAAAGTCTTATTTGTAATAACACCGATATCAGTTCGAATCCTCTTTTACTTTCTTATACTTAGTATAAGGAAGTATTGTGATGACGAAAATTTTCGACCTCGAGATTTTTGCAGATGTCCACATTTTGAAGTTCCCTGATACCAAAAAAGTGGTTTTTAAAAAATGTCTGTCTGTCTGTCTCTGTGTGACCACGATAGCTGTCAAACCGCTGTAGATATCAATTCCAAATTTTGTATTTACGTGTATAATCTCCCTCTTGAGATCTGATTAGTTTTTCAGTAAAATCGGTAGACGGGAAGTAGTAGTCTACTTCAGCGAAAAAATTGAATTTTGCAAATATTTCGTCAATTACTAAGTTTAAACAAATTTATAAATAATTCAAATGTACTCAAAATTAAATTTTAGAAAAATTGTATTAAAAAGTTTTTCCGAATCCCTACCGGAAGTAGGTCTTCTTTTACTCTTATTGAATCAAGTCATGCTTTCTAGGCAGGTACATTACGAGTGTAAAAGTATTTAAAACATAAATTTAAATATCTTTTGTATAAAAAAGAAAAATTCAAAATTCGGACCGCAAGTAACACTTTTACTTATATCAAATAGCGATTTTTTTGCAAATATATCGTAAATTATGTATTCTACATATATTTATTAAAAATACAAAAGTATTTAGAGCTGGATTTGCAATGTGTCTTTTGTATACATGAAATTTCAAAATTTCGGACCGGAAGTAACACTTTTACTCCTATCGAGTAGCACTTTTTTTCGAATATCTTGCAAAGGATGCATTTTATAGGATTTATTAAGAAAATAGAAGTACTTATAATAGGATTTTGAATAATTATTGTATAAAAAAAATATAATTTGAAACGCTCATACGTATAAGAACGTCGTGTGGTGGCCACACCTCCTTTTTGAGTTTGATCTTCTATACATATCACTAATGCCTTTTCCACTTTCTATTGTAACATCACATATGAAATTGTACTCATACTCGTTCAAGTTCCAGATGCTACACTTTTTCTAACGGAGTCTTCAATTTCTGTTGTCTTTATTGTGCATTAATTCATGGAGTAGAATTTAGCAACATTTTTTACTCTTTCTCGTAGACAATCTAATATTTTAATTTTTGTTTCTAAAGAAATAACTTTGGCTTTACTTGATTTTTTAAAAATCTTTTGGTATTAGAAAACATTAAAAAGTTTACATAAATTATACATATGTCAAAAAAACTATAAATGTTGGAAACTTACAGTAGATATTTAAATAATAAAATAAAAAACGCACAATGACGTAAAGTTTTGCTGCTAAAATGACACTGCACTACTACTTCACATGAACCTGATAGCTTTACTATTGTGAAATATGTAATACGTGGATTTCCCGTATTGTCAAATGTAGGGGAACCCCCGTCCTTAAAAAAGAATTCAGATAACGTATATGTATATACAGCCGAATACATATATATAAAAAAAATTAAAAATAATTTTTATCAACAGTGTAAATCCGAAATCGTGTAAATCGGGGGGGGGGGGGGGGGGTAAGTGTTGTTTGTGAACACTGGCACTATTTGGGCGGTGTTGACTTTTATGCGCAAAGTTCTGGACACTCACGGGTTGTAAGGCCGTATAGGCTTTATTGGTTATTTAATCGGCGATAGTTATTTCGAATAAAACGCACAAACTCCACAAACTTGGTATATTTATGCAATTTTTTTAATTCAATTCAAAGTGGTACAGGTAACACTTTGAATTGTTAACTTAAACTTAAATCGCACTGAAGAAAATACAGAAGATTTACGTATAAAAAACTGTGTTGTTGTTAACTGTTGAAAAACTATTCAGGAACTGATTTTAAATTTTAATCCCCTTGAAGGGAGAGCGAGCTTGTGTAATATTTATTTTGAAGCTTCTAAGTAAAAATACTGCAAACTGAACAAAACAATTTCTTACTATCCCATGTCATATTCAAGCTATAATTCACAACAACAATTTATCACAACAAAACGGGTAAATTAAAAAAAACAAAACTTTCAGTACTTATACTTAGATAAAATGTACAGCTGTCGCTGCGGGACACTTACTCTTCAAAAAATATACAGTGGTGGGCAAATGTATGGAACCAAGTAAATATCTCTGGAGTTTCTAGAGATGTAGAAATTAAATTTGGTGTGTAGATATTACACTATATTTTGTATTTAGTTCGAATGTTTTTATCGCAATTCAACTTCCAGTTTAACCGGAAGTAATGTCAGCTTGAAATTTTTAAATAGAACACCCTGTATATTATTTTAGTTTTGAATAGAACACTTTATTGCAAGTACAAAAATAATGGGTTCGATATGTTTTATTTCATGGCCAACCGTGATATTAACAAAAAAAAAATTATTTTTGAATGAAAATGTAATAATATCTGGTAGTCCATGTAATAATTGTAGCAGTGACAGTTATTGTCAAAATAAGTAGTATTTTAGTTTTAACGCAAAAATGGCTCATTTAAGCGAAAGAGAAAGAATTGAAATACTAATGATGATTGGATTTGGCGACAGAAGAAGAACGCATCAAGAAGTTTGTGACCTTTTTAACAATATTCATCCGAATAGGCAAATAACACGTTCGATAGTTACAAAGACTTTGCAAAGGTACAATACAAATGGCACCGTCGGAAATTTAAGAAAAAGTGGACGTATAAATACTGCTACAAATGAAGAAGTAGCTCAAAATATTGCTATATCTTTAGAGGAAAATCATAATTTGTCTACTACTGAACTGGCCAATATGCACGAAATTAGCCGTCGTTCAGTAGGGAGGATATTAAAACGAGAAAGATATTACCCGTACAAAATTCGCCTTGTTCAAGAACTTTCCGACGACGACTTCAACAGACGGCTAGAATTTTGTGAATCAGTTATGGATATTTGTAACCGTGACGATAATTTTGTACAAAATGTAGTGTTTTCTGATGAAGCAACTTTTTGTTTGAACGGTACAGTTAATCGACACAACTGCCGTTACTGGTCCCAAAATAATCCTTACTGGGTACAAGAAGCTCATACGCAACACTCTCAAAAACTGAACGTTTGGGCCGGTATTTACAATAACAGAATTATTGGGCCTTTCTTTTTAGAAGGAAATTTGAACGGGAACATGTATTTAGAACTTTTGGATGCACAAATAATTCCGGCGCTGGAGGAAAATGGACAACTGCCAAATAATATCTGGTTTCAGCAAGATGGGGCACCACCTCATTACGCTCGCATTGTTCGAGATCGTTTAAACAGGACATTTCCTAATAGGTGGATTGGAAGAAGAGGTGCTATAGAATGGCCTCCTCGATCACCAGACCTTAATCTACTGGACTATTTTCTATGAGGTTTTTTGAAGTCCAAAGTTTATTTTAATCGACCAGATAATTTGCAAGAATTAGCTGAGAGAATAACTCAAGAGATTCAAAGAATTCCACCAGAAACAAAGGCCAATGTTACAATGGCATTTAAAAATAGACTGGCCTACTGTCAAGAGGTAAATGGTGCTCAGTTTGAACATTTAATACACTAACGGTATCCTAACGCTTTGTCGTAGTCATGTTTTATCTTACTATGTTTAGCGCCCTTTTCAGTAATTTAAGTACTGTTGTACTCAATTTCAGTTTTGGTATCTAATGTTATTGTTACATTTGTGATTTACACTCGCAAAATACTAGATCTTACCATTGTAACAAAAATCACTCTTTTGTTAATATCACGGTTGGCCATGAAATAAAACATATCGAACCCATTATTTTTGTACTTGCAATAAAGTGTTCTATTCAAAACTAAAATAATATACAGGTTGTTCTATTTAAAAATTTCAAGCTGACATTACTTCCGGTTAAACTGGAAGTTGAATTGCGATAAAAACATTCGAACTAAATACAAAATATAGTGTAATATCTACCCACCAAATTTAATTTCTACATCTCTAGAAACTTCAGAGATATTTACTTGGTTCCATACATTTGCACATCACTGTATAATGGTTATAGAAATTTATGACATGGCATAACATTTGTAATGAAGGAAAAGTTAAGTGAATAACGAGAATGAATCTAACAAATAAAAGACGTGGAAGTTGTAAATCACAGTTTCAATATTCGGATGTTATGTAAAGGTAATGTAAGGATATATACAGAGTATATAAAAGAATAAGTTTAACGTTTGCGCGGGAGCAAGCAGGTGTATTTAAAAAAATAATTCGGGAGTATCTGAGTTGTAAGCTAAATGGAAAATTGTACTAATATTTAAAAATGCTTAATCTGGAAATATAAAAACGATGAAAGTTATAACTTAGCGGTTGCCAAAGAAAGTTAAAATTTTGACTTCTAAACTGTAAATACAAAATGGACGTATTAGTATTTCACAATTATTTTGCAAGATAATCTTATGGAAAATCCAGTAGCATTAATATTACAACATTACTGTTTTTAACAGCCGCAGAACATAACTCGTTATATTTACATAAGTAAAAATACAATAACTGAAAAGAAATGCCGTTAGTGAAAGTAATGTCACCAAACTTTGGACGTGTCCCATTTGAAATGTTCACAATTAATATGTTCTCCGCAAACATGGTATACGTTGGTATCACACGAATAGTAAAACATCCGTCAGGCGCAGGTCTTACCTGGAGGCGTATGTCGACCTCCGTGAACCGGATTTTCTATATCTCTGCACACGCACCACACGCCACCGTCATTACGAAATCGAAAACGTTACATGATCGTAGAGATAAGTGGAAAATGTACATTTCGTTGATCGAAAAATGATAATGGAATTATCTAAGCGTGTCATTTGGTCAAAGCGCTTATATCTTTACGAACTGCTGCGACTGCAATAAATATTGGTATACTTAAGTACCTATGCTGATTTGTCGAAAAATCCAGGCCATATATATACACTTGCTATTAGAATATAATTAATTCTAACTTTTTTTTTACATGTATATACGTCAATTGAAAGACGAGCTTAAGTATATGTACGTGATTCTAACAACAGCGATTAATTTATTGATTACTAAAAGGATTTATCTACAAGAGGTGTGGTTTACAATCTCTTCGTATTCGTATATAGAATACAATAATTAGAATTATTAAGTATTACAGATGCAATCAGTAAGACGACTTAGACTATTAACTTTCCAATGTCACATAGTATTTCCCATGGCGTTCCCTAGGGGTCAGTTTAGAGTCCATTTTTTCCTTTTTAAATAAGTAGGTCGACTTAATTCGTTGTTGTTTTCTTACTCAGAATTGCAGACGGCGTTGTGTTTAAGGGCTGATATTGGTACCCGAAAGTATCAATTATAAATTACAACGCACACATCTTATTTTTTTAGATGTGTGTATTCGGACAGATCGATAAGTATTTTGTTATTTGACTCTGCAGACGGTATTTGGTGAAACATGTTATATAAATAACTAATTTAAATAATATATTGTTTTTAATATTCAAATCACTGTTCAAGCAAAATAGTAGTAGTATCCAATCTCGAGATTGTTTTAATTTTAAATAAACGTATACGTATAAGAACGTCGTGTGGTGGCCACACCTCCTTTTTGAGTTTGATCTTCTATACATATCACTAATGCCTTTTCCACTTTCTATTGTAACATCACATATGAAATTGTACTCATACTCGTTCAAGTTCCAGATGCTACACTTTTTCTAACGGAGTCTTCAATTTCTGTTGTCTTTATTGTGCATTAATTCATGGAGTAGAATTTAGCAACATTTTTTACTCTTTCTCGTAGACAATCTAATATTTTAATTTTTGTTTCTAAAGAAATAACTTTGGCTTTACTTGATTTTTTAAAAATCTTTTGGTATTAGAAAACATTAAAAAGTTTACATAAATTATACATATGTCAAAAAAACTATAAATGTTGGAAACTTACAGTAGATATTTAAATAATAAAATAAAAAACGCACAATGACGTAAAGTTTTGCTGCTAAAATGACACTGCACTACTACTTCACATGAACCTGATAGCTTTACTATTGTGAAATATGTAATACGTGGATTTCCCGTATTGTCAAATGTAGGGGAACCCCCGTCCTTAAAAAAGAATTCAGATAACGTATATGTATATACAGCCGAATACATATATATAAAAAAAATTAAAA
The DNA here is from genome assembly GCA_963170755.1 of Amphimallon solstitiale. Classification (NCBI taxonomy): domain Eukaryota; kingdom Metazoa; phylum Arthropoda; class Insecta; order Coleoptera; family Scarabaeidae; genus Amphimallon; species Amphimallon solstitiale. The sequence continues at coordinate 88,384,008 of OY720678.1, read as the reverse complement.
ATAATTTTTATCAACAGTGTAAATCCGAAATCGTGTAAATCGGGGGGGGGGGGTAAGTGTTGTTTGTGAACACTGGCACTATTTGGGCGGTGTTGACTTTTATGCGCAAAGTTCTGGACACTCACGGGTTGTAAGGCCGTATAGGCTTTATTGGTTATTTAATCGGCGATAGTTATTTCGAATAAAACGCACAAACTCCACAAACTTGGTATATTTATGCAATTTTTTTAATTCAATTCAAAGTGGTACAGGTAACACTTTGAATTGTTAACTTAAACTTAAATCGCACTGAAGAAAATACAGAAGATTTACGTATAAAAAACTGTGTTGTTGTTAACTGTTGAAAAACTATTCAGGAACTGATTTTAAATTTTAATCCCCTTGAAGGGAGAGCGAGCTTGTGTAATATTTATTTTGAAGCTTCTAAGTAAAAATACTGCAAACTGAACAAAACAATTTCTTACTATCCCATGTCATATTCAAGCTATAATTCACAACAACAATTTATCACAACAAAACGGGTAAATTAAAAAAAACAAAACTTTCAGTACTTATACTTAGATAAAATGTACAGCTGTCGCTGCGGGACACTTACTCTTCAAAAAATATACAGTGGTGGGCAAATGTATGGAACCAAGTAAATATCTCTGGAGTTTCTAGAGATGTAGAAATTAAATTTGGTGTGTAGATATTACACTATATTTTGTATTTAGTTCGAATGTTTTTATCGCAATTCAACTTCCAGTTTAACCGGAAGTAATGTCAGCTTGAAATTTTTAAATAGAACACCCTGTATATTATTTTAGTTTTGAATAGAACACTTTATTGCAAGTACAAAAATAATGGGTTCGATATGTTTTATTTCATGGCCAACCGTGATATTAACAAAAAAAAAATTATTTTTGAATGAAAATGTAATAATATCTGGTAGTCCATGTAATAATTGTAGCAGTGACAGTTATTGTCAAAATAAGTAGTATTTTAGTTTTAACGCAAAAATGGCTCATTTAAGCGAAAGAGAAAGAATTGAAATACTAATGATGATTGGATTTGGCGACAGAAGAAGAACGCATCAAGAAGTTTGTGACCTTTTTAACAATATTCATCCGAATAGGCAAATAACACGTTCGATAGTTACAAAGACTTTGCAAAGGTACAATACAAATGGCACCGTCGGAAATTTAAGAAAAAGTGGACGTATAAATACTGCTACAAATGAAGAAGTAGCTCAAAATATTGCTATATCTTTAGAGGAAAATCATAATTTGTCTACTACTGAACTGGCCAATATGCACGAAATTAGCCGTCGTTCAGTAGGGAGGATATTAAAACGAGAAAGATATTACCCGTACAAAATTCGCCTTGTTCAAGAACTTTCCGACGACGACTTCAACAGACGGCTAGAATTTTGTGAATCAGTTATGGATATTTGTAACCGTGACGATAATTTTGTACAAAATGTAGTGTTTTCTGATGAAGCAACTTTTTGTTTGAACGGTACAGTTAATCGACACAACTGCCGTTACTGGTCCCAAAATAATCCTTACTGGGTACAAGAAGCTCATACGCAACACTCTCAAAAACTGAACGTTTGGGCCGGTATTTACAATAACAGAATTATTGGGCCTTTCTTTTTAGAAGGAAATTTGAACGGGAACATGTATTTAGAACTTTTGGATGCACAAATAATTCCGGCGCTGGAGGAAAATGGACAACTGCCAAATAATATCTGGTTTCAGCAAGATGGGGCACCACCTCATTACGCTCGCATTGTTCGAGATCGTTTAAACAGGACATTTCCTAATAGGTGGATTGGAAGAAGAGGTGCTATAGAATGGCCTCCTCGATCACCAGACCTTAATCTACTGGACTATTTTCTATGAGGTTTTTTGAAGTCCAAAGTTTATTTTAATCGACCAGATAATTTGCAAGAATTAGCTGAGAGAATAACTCAAGAGATTCAAAGAATTCCACCAGAAACAAAGGCCAATGTTACAATGGCATTTAAAAATAGACTGGCCTACTGTCAAGAGGTAAATGGTGCTCAGTTTGAACATTTAATACACTAACGGTATCCTAACGCTTTGTCGTAGTCATGTTTTATCTTACTATGTTTAGCGCCCTTTTCAGTAATTTAAGTACTGTTGTACTCAATTTCAGTTTTGGTATCTAATGTTATTGTTACATTTGTGATTTACACTCGCAAAATACTAGATCTTACCATTGTAACAAAAATCACTCTTTTGTTAATATCACGGTTGGCCATGAAATAAAACATATCGAACCCATTATTTTTGTACTTGCAATAAAGTGTTCTATTCAAAACTAAAATAATATACAGGTTGTTCTATTTAAAAATTTCAAGCTGACATTACTTCCGGTTAAACTGGAAGTTGAATTGCGATAAAAACATTCGAACTAAATACAAAATATAGTGTAATATCTACCCACCAAATTTAATTTCTACATCTCTAGAAACTTCAGAGATATTTACTTGGTTCCATACATTTGCACATCACTGTATAATGGTTATAGAAATTTATGACATGGCATAACATTTGTAATGAAGGAAAAGTTAAGTGAATAACGAGAATGAATCTAACAAATAAAAGACGTGGAAGTTGTAAATCACAGTTTCAATATTCGGATGTTATGTAAAGGTAATGTAAGGATATATACAGAGTATATAAAAGAATAAGTTTAACGTTTGCGCGGGAGCAAGCAGGTGTATTTAAAAAAATAATTCGGGAGTATCTGAGTTGTAAGCTAAATGGAAAATTGTACTAATATTTAAAAATGCTTAATCTGGAAATATAAAAACGATGAAAGTTATAACTTAGCGGTTGCCAAAGAAAGTTAAAATTTTGACTTCTAAACTGTAAATACAAAATGGACGTATTAGTATTTCACAATTATTTTGCAAGATAATCTTATGGAAAATCCAGTAGCATTAATATTACAACATTACTGTTTTTAACAGCCGCAGAACATAACTCGTTATATTTACATAAGTAAAAATACAATAACTGAAAAGAAATGCCGTTAGTGAAAGTAATGTCACCAAACTTTGGACGTGTCCCATTTGAAATGTTCACAATTAATATGTTCTCCGCAAACATGGTATACGTTGGTATCACACGAATAGTAAAACATCCGTCAGGCGCAGGTCTTACCTGGAGGCGTATGTCGACCTCCGTGAACCGGATTTTCTATATCTCTGCACACGCACCACACGTATGTGATGATGAACAAACGCTATCATTTCTTTTTTCCGAATACTTTCTCTGTCTAACACTGACCCATCCTCGCGCAGCGAAAAATTTCTCCCACCGGCCAGCTCTCGTCCTGTGTATTGTAGTTACATGTTGGGAGAGCTTTATTTTGCATTCTAGGTCTCCAATAGCTGATTGATAAACAACTAAATCGTGACTAAAGTAAATCCAGCATCAACATTTTCCCTTAACTTGCCGGGCTGTGGAATATACATTGTCTGGTGAAAATATTTTTTCCAAGTTATGAGACTATAGCACAATTCAGAAGTTAAATCCTCTTCTTAATATGCTAATGAAAATAACACTTCTGCACACCTCTTCGTGCTTGTACATTTCTTTTTCATACTCGGGGCCTTTGAAATTAATAATTTAAATGCAATCATTAATGTAACAATGCCGAAATGTCCACAGGTTGTTTCTTCGACACCTCTTATTTACAACACATAAACTGACTGTTAAATTATAATACAAATAAATTACGCCAGTTGGATTTTCACCACCTGCCATAAAGTGCATGACGTTTGAAAATACTTCGAAGTTTTGAAAACTTTCTAATCCTTAAAGTTTAAATAAAATCTGATCTAGACAACATTTTTAAAAGCGGAAAAATTGTCCTTGAGCCGTAGAATAATTTAGTATCATAGCTTCAACCTTCTATTTCAAAAATTGAGGATGCGTTTTTCATCAAAGGCGATTTTACACTACTCACGTTCCGAAAAATGTGAATAAAATCTCTTCTAATGAAGATTTTTCAAAACGGAAAAAATGTAATTTGTAGGACATGTTGTAATATAATTATGCAAAATTACAGCATTCTACCTTGAAAATTCACGATTTGCTCAGAAGGGTCACACCTTCATTTTATGCAGTTTTTGGCACTTTGCTTTGGTTTCGTGCACCCTATTTTGATGCACATCCTAGACTTGCCCCAGCGGTCACTTAAAAGAAAATCACGTAAATCAGCACAGTAGTTCCTGAGAAACATAAGGGTAGACAGCCCCTATAACGTTAAATGAGCGTGTCAAGTATATTAGAGATGTAGCGCTACCGCGCTACCTCTAAATAATTATGCATTTAGCATCAGGGCGAGCAATGTGAAAATTGCAGTCTTTCGTGTGTACAAAAATAATCAGTTTTAAGTTTCTGTTTTTGTGGTTTTGCATTATTGACGGTGTAATGTTGGAATGTTACTGAGAAAGACAAGTAAAGAATAGTCGAAACGTTTAGAATGTTTTTTATGTTATTTTGATCATTGACAAATGTATTGGATAAAAAATTGCTAATACTAAGAATTAATTATATTTGTATTCAATAAACACGGTCGAGATATAGAATTTATTCTATTATACAGCATGTGTCAATTTTCATTAGCCATAGGCGATTAATCCATACAGTACGTGGCAACATAGTACCCCTTCTTTCCTTCCCAATGCGAGTTGCAAAGATTTGTTTTTCTTTTTCCTTTCAGTAAATGCAGAGAATTATTAAGCTGCGTTCACGCTGAATGACACAAACAAAAGGGTAATTCTAATAAAATTAAAAATAAGGTAAATAAAAAAGGATTCTGAAAATAATAATAATAAACTACTAGATTAGGAGATGGCGGCGGCCATTTGATGTTTCCCGTTCCAGTAATAAGACGGCTTTTATTGCAGACTAGATCGCAACGTGTTCGCAGCTAAACATTGAATGTAAAATCTGGTGGAGAGAAGTGGGAAGATCGGAGAAAATCGTTGTGATGTCGATTGTTGCCGGGATTGGTGACGGACAGTATGGGTGCCACGTTGCCACGTATTACTTGTATACGTATAAATTGCACGCAAACATTGAATCCCTATACCTAATGAAAATTGACACATACGGTATATTATTTATATATACCATCTTCTTGCCGGCGACCTGCGGATACAGCTTACTATGAGATAAAACGACGACACCGAGAGTTTGTATGAGTTAGTACGAGAAAGCAATATACAAATTGCAGTACAGCTGCTATCTATCCTTGTTGCCTTGATTAAACGAGAGTCAGTCTAGCCCGTGTAGCCTCAGCGAAAATGAATACCCTCTTTTCCAACACTACACTCGACCAAAAAGCAGTTTGTATATTGCTTTCTCGTACTAACTCATACAAATTCTCGGTGTCGTCGTTTTATCTTACAGTAAGCTGTATCCGCAGGTCGCCGGCAAGCACATGGTATATTCTTTATATACAACGCGCGTCAGAAGTGAAGCATAAATTCATTTATAGCGGACATATATGATTTGCAGAAAAATCCTTCAAGGGCTATAGCAATTTTGTAACTTTTTTTTAAACGGTGTATCATATTTTTAATGACATATCCGGGTAGTTAAAAAAATTCTTGTTCTACCAACATATTTATGTTAAGGGGGTTTTGTATGTAAATTTAGCAAATAGTATAAGTCATGAGATACTCGTATACTGAGTATGTATATGAAAGTAAAATGCGTGAAAGACATAAATAATCTTTATATATACAGGATGTTTCTTAATAACATGCTAATATTTAAGGGGGTTAGTCTTGGGTCCATTTTATGAAAAAAACGTCATATGAACATATGTCCTAAATGTCTTAACTTTTGAACTGTAAGGTGGTAAAGTTTAATAAAAAAAAATTCGATCACGTACATCTCGTTGGACCACTTATGAGAAAAAACTATTTATGTAACTTTGAACAACAATTTATTTAAGAGAATAACATAATCTACATATATTTTGAACTGAAAATAAAATCTGCTTCTTACCTACCAAATCGTTTTTAATCCTTATAAATACCTAATTTCATAACATCGTGCACATGAATGAATTTTATTTTTTTAAAACCGTACGTCAAACAAAAAAAACAAGAGACAACATTTGCAGAAATGAATGGGGATTTAAAAAAAAAGTACTTTAAGAAAAAGCAATGGTGTAACATGTTTCTTTAAAAAAATTAAAGAAGAACCCGTACAGACACCACAGGTAAAAATTATAAAATTGATTGTACATCAGAAAATGCATCTTGATGCATAAAAGGCGTGTACAAAATTTCACAAAAATATCTAGGGTAATACCAAAGTTAAAATTTTTTTTTTTAAACTTTGGCACCCTACAGTTCAAAAGTTACGACATTTAGAACATCTGTTCATAAGAAGTTTTTTACACAAAATGGACCCAAGAATAACCCTCTTAAATATTAGCATGTTGGTGCGTCTGTTAGTGATCGTATAACTTCTGAAGGAATTCACCGATTGAAGTCCTATTCTCACAATATATGTATTTGTTTTTTTGAAACGATGATTCATAGCCATGCTAGGATCGGATAGGTGGCACTGCAGTCAAGTTATTAACAAATTCTATATTTATGGACCAAAATGTCCCATAATCACAAATATGTTGGTTTAATGCCAAAAAAGAAAAGTACAAAATCTGGGCCCGATAGGTGGCGCTGTGGTCTAGTTGTCCCTTAATAAATTTTAAAATTTTAGTGAAAAACGTATTTGTAAATAGAAATTATTATAAGCAACTTTTTTCGACTATTTTAATTAAGGTGCTGTGGGTAATGCAGGTTACAGCAACAGAATCGTAATTGAGCTTATTCATATACAATATTCTATAACTTGTGTAAAATGGCTCATAGATGCAAGAAAGTAGGTATTTTTAAATAGTAAACTTTTAGTATTTTTCGTAACATGTAAATATACTTCCATTTAATTTTCTTTTAAAATCTTTAACTTTAGCGAATAGTATGTTAAGGACGATACGTTGAAATGTCGAAGTAAACATTACATTCACGTACTGAATGATATCTCTATACTAATTAATTCCATAAAATAGGTCTTTGATCATTAATCGTTGTTTCATAACAATTTTTCCTAAGTTTGTGCAATTTTTGGCGAATACTCGCAATACATAATATTCTTAACTTGCAGAATTGAAGTTCGAATTTGTCAATTACATTACATGTTTTGCTAATATCAGAACTATTTATGTGATTTTATTGTTTTAATGCTAATACATAGAAATAAAACCCATCGGTTGATTCATGCAAGGTTTAAAAATGTTGTAAAAGTAACTGTGTTTTTAAAGTAAGAAATATATTAATTTAATTTTTTATTTTAAATATACAAGATTGAATTATACAAGGTAACCAAGTGAATGAGAATACTATAAATTAGACAAGAGTAAACTTGTGACAGTGCATGTTGGCAATTGATCAATATTGTAACCCTGGAATGTTGTAGATGTGTGAGAGTAGGAATATCATTACAGTAGAGTCTCGATATAGTGAACACACCATATAGTGAACTATCCACTGCAGTGAACAGTGAAATATTAGTATTGGCCTCGAAATAGTGAACAAATTGTACCTCGCTAGAGTGAGTTGCACAAGCACATACACAGGGACTTCCCCGGAAAGCGTAAAAGCGTACGTATGTGTAATGCGTTTATTCCGCAGTTCAGATTTAGCAGTTACTCGGGGAGTTTCGGTGTATTGCAGTGAATATTTTTGTAATACAAGTTAACAATTACGAAGACGTACTGTGAAGTGTACATTGTGTTTATGTTTTCCAAATGTCTCACGCTAAAAGGAAGCATCTAACATTGGAAGAAAAGGCAGAAATCTTAGAATCATTGCAACAGGGTGTTGCATCTGTACTATTATCCAGGAAATATGGAGTTGCTAAATCGACAATAACTTCGATAAGAAACAAAAGGCGTATGATTTTGAAAACGATTGTTAGTACGTTTAGTGGGCCCGGAAAAAGAAAAACGTTAAAACTATCGGTTTATCAAAAAATGGAAAAAGCTCTTTACAAGTGGTTTTTGAAACAAAGAGAACGACACACGATTATAACCGGAGAGATACTTAAAGAGAAGGCAAAGGTGCTTCATGCAAAATTTTACACAGGTTCCTTTCATGCAAGCAACGGTTGGCTGCAGAAATTTAAAAAAACGCTACGGCATAAGGTTTTTAAAACTTGCAGGGGAGAAACTGTCATCCCAGCCAGAACTAATCGCTCCATTTAAAGAAAAATTATCCGAAAAAATAACAGAACTTCAACTAATTTAGAACAAATATATAATGCGGATGAGTCAGGTTTATACTGGAAACTCTTACCTGATAAAACTTATGTCTCGTCGTTAGAAAAAACAGCTCCTGGAAGAAAAGCAGAAAAACAAAGAGTAACATTCTTAGCTTGTACGAATGCCTCTGGAAAACACAAAGTCAAGTTGCTAGTCATAGGAAAAGCTAAGAATCCTCGAACACTCAAAAACTTCAATCGTCCTGTTAATTATGACCATTCCAAAACAGCGTGGATGACAGCAGAGATTTTTAAACGTTGGTTTAAAAACAAATTTATTCCTGAGGTAAGTTTGCAGATGTTTTTATGCAGCGTCTTCACATGCAGTTTTAGGTAAAAGAGTTTTTAGAAAGTCAAGGTTTGCCAATAAGAGCATTATTATTGTTAGACAATGCTCCAAGCCATCCACCAGTAGAAGAACTTAATAACATTGATGAATGCATTACGGTAATGTATATGCCACCGAACGTCACCCCATTGACCCAACCTATGGATCAAAATGTGATACGTTTGGTAAAACTATTTTATCGTAAAAAATTGTTATCTGACGTGGTTACCAAAAATGACATTGGAACAGCGTTAAAAGCCGTAACTCTAAGAGATGCTCTTATAAACTTGAATTTGGCCTGGGAAAAATTAAACCCAACAGTAATTAGAAAATGTTGGCATAACATATTACCAGAAACAAACGATTATGATGATGAAGAAGAAAACATTCCGTTAAGTGTTTTAAAGTTACGATTGAATGATGAAGATCCAGAATATGCACAGTCTGAAGTTATGAATATCTTAAACCTCATAAACTCTGAAGTAAAAAAATTAAATGCATATCTACTTGCATAGGTTCTTAAAATTAATTTACAGGTTTATGATCGACATGATGTTCAAGTTTGGAATGAGGACCGTCAGTTAGAAAATGAGAAAGATGAAGTCACAACTGAAATTGAAAATGAAGACAGCGATGGCGATGAAACTGTGACTGACAAGTTGATTTCCACTGATGAAGCACTGAAATCTTTGAATACGGTTTTTCAGTGGGCTGAAGAAAACCCAAATGAAATAGAATATTCTCGTGTAATTGCCCTTCAACATTTGAGAACTAAGTTGGTTCAAAAAATGTACAATAAGCCAACAAAGCAAACAAAAGTAACAGATTTCTTTCAATCCACTGACTAACTTAATTTTGCATATGTATTTTTTTTTCTAGTGTATTACATAGTTATTAAGCACTATTACTGCTATTCATTTTTTTATTTTATTATAAGGTTTAAGCATTAAAATCTGAAGTGTTAAGTTAATAAAGTAATAAACACCTTGTAAGTATTCCTATTGAGCGTTCTTAACTGCACTCCAAATAGTGAACAACCTCGGTGGAGTGATAAAGCCATGCATTAATTAGTTCACTATATCGAGACTCTACTGTATATTGACATGTTTTGTTTTGTAATAAACGCTACCTTAATATCCTTTAGTGATCTTCAGTATCCGCGACAATATCCTTTGTTTCAACGGAGTAAATATTATTGCTTTCACTTTATTTCTCCTGATAGTGTTGTCAAATTGTGCGTTATCGTGTTTTTGTATATCATTGTTTTGTTATGAATAGATTATTATTATGATTAGGTACATAAGGCTGTGACAAACCATGAAAAGAGACAGTAGTTCCAAACACTTGAGGATTATTTTACATTTGCCGTAAATAGTTGTTTAAATTTTTAAGTATAACAATATTTATATTTATGAATTATGTTGATATGGTTATTATGATCATCTTACATCAAGTAATTTTGTCGAAATCGCTTAAGATTGTATCGCCTAATGAATATTTAGACTATCTATTTCGCGCTAGGTTTGATGATAAAGAAAAACAAACATCTAGTGCTCTCTTTCATATAACACATTTCCCAATCATCTATCTGTATCTATAGCAAAGCTTTCCTTTTGCAAATGTGCACTACTAATCGTAAGTACGTATTTCAAAGTGATTTTAAATGCTCGGTTTTCTTTGAGCAATATCTGGAACGTTTTAAAATGAAAACAAAGTGTGTTTTACCAATTATATATACATACACAGAAATTTCCATTTGATACATTGTTACTATTATAATTCCTTCGATCCGTGAGAAAGATCTGAAATGATAGTCATTAACTGCCATTTAATATCTTGTTAAGCTCCAGTGCTTTAGATGTTTGAACGTTTTATTTTTCATCACTTTATATCGCAAGCAAAAAAAAAACATTCCTGACGACTAGAAAATAATAATTCACATTAACCGAGAGGTAATGCATAACACAACGTTATAATTAAGATTAACGTTACATCGAGAAAAAGAAGTACATACTACATACATATATAAAGGTATTATAATTAGAAAATGCTAATGAAGAGTTTATAAATAGTCTGTATGGGTATGGCCGTGAATATCTCTTGAATAATGGAAAAACGTAGGAGATAATGTACTTTTCTTTGTTGTTTATAGAGGCGAGTCGTAAAAATGTGCTTGTAGTTGTCCACTTCGGAAATTTAATCAACTCGGATGCTAAAAGATGAAAGCAGAAATCTGGGGTTTATTAAATTTCGGTCAACACATTTTTACGCTCTTTTATACTTCTTTGACGTACTATATTCGTTTTTGTTTTCCGTAGTATAGAATAATATATTGAGCATTTTTGTATATTTCTGCCGAGTTTGTTACAAAATATAAATTAAATAAGGTTATTTTTAACTCTCTCAGGGATAAACAAATGGATATAAAAACATCCTTAGAAGGACAGAAAAAAAATGTTGAAATTAAATAAAAAAGAATTATAATTTATCAATACATCCATTATTTAAACATAACGTTTGCTGAAAAAAAAAACAATTTTACCACAACACAAGTGAGGTACGAGGGGCGTTCAATGAATCCTCGATATCGGGGTAATAAACTAATTAAGTGGGTAATGTTATAACTCTATTAAATAATTACATTATGTAAGGGTATAAATACAAAATTTTACACAATAAACTGATATATAAATTTCAGTACAATCAATCCTTTTACGTAAATTATGTGGCTTTTCCTGTATTTAAAATTTATGGTAGCGCTCATTTTTATCTACAACGTCTAAAGTTTATGGGCTTTTTTGGCATATATTGTTTAATTGAACTTGCTCTTGAACTTAATCATAGATTCATCAGTTTTAAGTTCTTTTGTGGGAGCCATATTTCTTTTCTGAAATATCCCTGAGCAACTGCCACACTTTATACAATTCTGATTCACGATTAGAAAATGGTAACGGGGGTAGTCGGCATTTGCGCATGACATTTTACAAGAATATGAATTAAACTGTGAAATGTAACAAAAACTATAAGTATAGCAAAATTACCGTAAATTCATTCTAGAATTGGTAGAGACGAGAAATCAATTAACTGTCCCATAAGAAGTGAATTTAATTAAGAAATCATAGATTAACTACGTAGCCTACTCACAGGTGTCCCTAGTTAAACAAAAAAGTAATTTAATTACGATTATTTAAAAACTATAAATTGAACAATACGTACTAGTAAGCTATTGCAAAATACTAATAAATAAATAGTATTCTACTATTAATATGTGACCAAAAACATTCAATATTTAACCAAAACGAATTCTTGAAATAATAACGTAAAATCAGCAACCAATTATACATATCCTATGTACAGCATGGGAGGCAACAGAATTTTTATTAAAAATGAATTGCAAACCGTTCGGAAATGTTTCAGAGGCAACTTAAGTGTATGTAAAATATACATAACATATACATACATACAACTATACCAAACGAAAATACTGTATAGAACAATGAACAATTTTTGGAATTTATAAATTTCATAACAAAAGTCTAGGACGTGAAAACAGTGATGCGGGCATGCGTTGGTCCAAATTGTAAATTACATAACATGATAGGGCATACGGGCTTGGTTATATCGTTTTTAAAGTAAGTTACATGAGACAACCATAAATCTAATATTTTTACAAATGCTCTTTTTTATTTCCTCCATACGTCTGTTGCGACGGATAGGAAAGCATTTTGATCTGTAATTTTTTACCCTAGAGATACAGCCTTTAAAATGTTGAGCAATCAGCTAATTGTTTAATGTCAGTAATGAAAGGCTTTTAATAATATTAATATTAATAATTGATTTTATTTCTTATACTTCATACAATGTAGCAAAGTACAAAGTAAAAGAAATACGGCACATATAATACAATATAAAATAAAGTTATTTAAAATAATTAATAAAACCCTGTACAATATAACAACGGAGGAAGATAGTCCTTCAATTTTATATTAAAAACTCGTAATGCGGGACATGCTCTGATTTCATTTGGCAAAACATTAAATAATTTACAACTCACAAAAGCCAGGATCTTCTGAAAGGAAGTCATTCTACGTGCAGGAGGCAAAACACGATCATCATGGCGGGTTTCATAGATATGCGGCAAACTTAAATCAAAGCTGCTGCGATTTCTATATACATAACATAGAACCTCAAACATGTACACATTATAAAATGTAAAAATCTTATTGACACTGAACACATTCCTACACGAGTCGCCCTGTCGGAGATTAATAAAAAATAGCTTTGGCCCGAAGACAGAGCCCTGTGAAACACCCATATGTACATGAGTGCTACCAGAAAAATTCCCGTCGATGCTCATTCTCTGTTTCCTTCCCGACAAATATGACTCGAACCACTTCAAACAGACACCATTTACACCGTGTTTACTAAGCGTATGCAGTAATATTAAATGGTCAACAGAATCAAACGCTTTAGACAAGTCTATTAGCATAGTTAGACATAGAAGATTGTGGTCAATCGGAGTGCTTAACAAATTAAGCAAATTGATTTACCTGGGAAAAAGCCATGTTGATTTTCGGACATGAGTTTAAAATGAAGAAAATAATTCATTAGTCTTTTATTTACAATAAATTCATACACCTTAGAGAAGACGGATAGTATACTTATAGGACGGTAATTGTTAATATTATTTAGATCGCCCTTCTTGAACATTGGGTATATTGTTGGGCCTGTTTCTCTTTTATTCTCTTCACATACTTTTAATATTGTTTTCCATTCAACAGACTTTGAATATGGTGCAATTAAGGGAACAGTTTTCGACTAGCAGCCTCGTTTAAACACGAAATCGCCGTTAATCAAATTTGAAATACATGCATAAGGTGATTATCATTGTAAACGCAGTAATCGTCCATATCGCACGCGTGACTACTAGTAAACACATACCGGAGTAGTCGTACACAAATTATCTTTGGTCAGGAACTTTTCATATTACTGTTTATACATTTTCCTATAACTAGGAAAACACATAAACTATATTGTCGTGACGGAGTAGACTATTGGAATACTCCAACATTAAGCCAAATGTCTAACAATGGCCCAGGTAACTAAAGATGCAAAATTTGCAAAATGCAAATCAAATATGTATATATAAATGAAGCATGTAACAAACAAAAAGCTATATGGACGGTCATCAACAAGGAAACAAATAAAACTAGAAATAAAGGAAAATCAGATACAAAACTCTCTGCAAACGAAGTTAATAACTAATTTACGGGCATTGGAAAACAGATCCTAATAAGCACGGAATCAGATACACAAATACAGAAGTACCTAGAAAATATGAGGCTAGATAATAGAGATTCGTTCTATTTTAAAACTATACAGAAATAGAAGTGTCGGATGTAAATAAGAAATGTCAAAAACAAACAAATCACGGATGTGTATGACGTTACAACAAATATCATTAAAGAGGTAGAAAATAAAATAACACCTGTTCTGACAACAGTTTTCAATAAGTGTGTTCGCGAAGGTATCTTTCCAGAACAACTGAAAGTAGGAAGAGCTGTTGCAGTTCATAAAAAGGGAGATCCGAATGATTGCAGCAATCACATGCCCATCACTATTCTGCCTGCAATTTCCAAAATTTTAGAACGGTTGATAGTAGATCGACTACTAGAATACTTTGAAAGAAAAAACTATATATCTAATGAACAGCATGGATACAGGAAAAACAAATCCACAGTGCCTGGAATACTGGAGGTGATGGAGACTGTAATTGACGCCTACGATAATAAAGAATGATGTGAACATGTGACATGTTGTGACCTCAGTAAGGCTTTCGATATGGTAAATCACCAAATTCTACTACAGAAACTATACAATTATGGTATTAGTGGTCCAGCACATGATCTACTTGCCTCTTATTTGAGGGGAAGATGCCAGAGAATGGACTTAAATGGAGAAATGTCAAATACCAGACCAATTCATAATGGGATACCACAAGCATCGATATTGGGACCAACTTTATTTGAGATGTATGTTAATGATTTCCCAAAAAATATAACACCTAAACAAAGTTGTCTCTATGCTGATGATACATTTTACGTAGTAACTGGAAAGTCGATTGACGAAATTGGAAAAGAGAGCAAACGGGTAATGGAAGAAATAACAAAATGGTTCCAAGATAATGAACTAAAATTAAATGAAGAGAAAACCTCAGCATCTCTGTTTCTCAGCAAGAAATGAACAGTCATCCCACGCCATTCGATATCTGGGGCTCACGATTGACAATAAACTCACCTGGGACATGCACATATCAGAATTAGCTAACTCGCTAACGATAGCTATATATACCATAAGAAGACTGAAGACTATTGCTACCCATGCCGCGTCAAAATCTGCCTATTTTGCGAACTTTCACAGTAGGATAAGCTATGGAATTTTGTTTTGGGGCACATCACCTGCAGCAACAAAAATCTTCTGCTTGCAAAAAAAAGCGATCAGAGCTCTTTGTAATTTGAAATATACGGATGGTTGTAAGGAACATTTTAAACAAGAAAGAATACTTGCCTTGCCTATTTATACTTACATGTATAAAATACGTTAGAAAGTACCAAGAAAAGTATATATTGAATGGAGGGCATCATAATTACGAAACCCGCCGCAGAAAAGAGTTTCAAATTCCATATCACCGCCTGCAAACGACACAACGCTATGTAGACTATTGGGGGCCCAAGCTGTATAACAAAATCAAGAACCATATTGAAGAGAGGGACAAATTATTCATAAAAAAAGTGGAGGATATTTTAAGTTATCACAGTTCTTATTCAATAGAAAGAAGAGTTCTTAAAGTGTGACTTAGAACATTAATGGCTTTTAAATACTTAGAAAGGTGCATTATATACACATTATTGTTTTGTTGTTGTTTGTTTTATTGTCATATACAGCTAACTGTTCATATTTAATTAATTTACTGACTTTCTTGTAATGGTAATTACAACTTTATAAAGTAAATATGTATTATATAAAGGAACAGCTATACATATATCACAAACTCTACGCTTCTTATTTAGGATGAAAAAACATAAAGAAATATTTTGGATTCAATCTTAAAACATTTCCTTTTGCGGCGTAGATACCGCGAGTTTGCCATATTTTTCTTTTTAATTACCACAATTAAATAGATATCGCTCGCCTTGGAGTTGTCTTTTCATATAGAATTTCCACATAATTTTAATCCAGTTCCCACGCCATTCTAAAGTCTTCACGCAAGAGAACATCTATCCGTTACATCTCTTCGCGGAGCGAGTAGGTACTGGCGGCAACTTTAAAATCTCCTTATATGCACGTGTGTATGCTGCATTTTTGTCATTGTGCAACTTTTGCACCGCGTACGTAATGCAACACCGACGGGTAGTATTGCTCAAGCGTGCAGCAAAACACTCACGTTCCTTGGTCGAAAGTATACAAACAAGTACTTCGAGTTTGTGGTACTTTCAAGTTATAACAAAATGTACACCTATACTACGACAATAGATCACATAGATCTATTAAGTAATACCTTTACTTAATAGAATAATATGTTTATTTTATTGTTCAACACGTTACAATCTATTACTACATGGATAAAATTTAATATTGGACAAACACATACACAAAATGTCCATAAAATGCGTAAGTGATATAAAACAAGGGTCCCCAGATACATCCTTGTGGAACTCCACGGTGAATTGATAGCATATTAGTTATTCGTCATCTAACTGTACCCGCTAACATCTGTTGCTGAGGTAATTGTTTAGTAACTCAACCGAGCGGTTATTTATCCTTCACAGGCTGATTCATTTTCGGCCCTAACCATGAGGATCTCGCTTATTCACTGGGCAACAAATTTTCGAAAAGTTCATGCTTCCAAGCTGAAAATTGTCATTTCTTAATGAATTCAATGTGCTGAATACGAAAATGACTAAGAAAAAGCTGAATTGGCTACGGGTTTTCTGTAATATGTACGCATATTTCAGAAAAAGTGTACTTATGTCAATATTATAATACATGGTAAGAAAACATTTACGCATATTTCAGAAAAAGTGTACTTATGTCAATATTATAATACATGGTAAGAAAACATTAGTCTGCTTCCGGCTTTCGACTTCTTTTGGCCTGCCGTTTGTAGTGGACTTGTGGAGCATCTCTACTGATTGTCCAACAATTGACGTAGACCATTTGCCTTGGTACCGTTGCTCCATGGTGGCAATGTCCTGATGAAAGCGTTCGCCGTGCTCATCGCTGACCTGCCCGCAGTTATCAGGAAAGAAATCTAAGTGGGAATCAAGAAAGTGGATCTTTAAGGACATATTGCAGCCGAATTCATGAAACAAAGCCAACATATCCTCAACCAGACACTTGTAATTTTCTGCCTTGTCATTCCCCAGGAAGTTTGCTGCCACTTGATAGAATGCATCCCAAACCTGTTTTTCTTTACCTTGAAGAAGTTCCTCAAACTTGGGGTCTCGGAAGAGCTGTCTAATTTGAGGCCCCACAAAGATGCCCTCTTTAATTTTGGCTTCACTGAGTCGAGGGAATTTGTCATGCAGGTACTTGAATGCTGGTCCATTCTTATCCATGGCTTTTACCAAGTTTTTGACAAGACCGAGTTTGATGTGTAAAGGAGGAATGATGATTTTGTGTGGCTGTGCCAATGGTGGGTGCTGTACATTCGTTTCTCCAGGCTTAAAAAATGCTCTCGGAGGCCAGTCTTTCTTGATGTAGTGCAAATCGATTGCTCTGCTGTCCCACAGACAAAGAAAACAGCAGTACTTTGTATATCCCTGCTGCAAACCCATCAACAGAGATACTACCTTCAGGTTAGAACATATCTGCCAGCCATACTTGCTGTAGTTAATCATCTCCAGTAGCTGCTTTAGATTGCCGTAAGTCTCTGGATGGAAGCTGGTTCCCATTATTCAACAAAACCGCCTTTAGGCTCAGTTTTGAAGCGTCTATAAACAGCCGCCATTCGTGGGGATCATGTGCAATACGGAGAGCTTGTAGTAGACCATCAATATCGCAGCAGAACACAAGGCTTTCTTCTTTCTTAAAGAAAGATTCGAAGAGCTGATGGCGAGTGCGAAATGAAGTCACTCGGACATTCTGTTCCAGAAGATTCCACTGTCGAAGTCTTGAGGCCAGTATCTCCGCTTTGCTTTTCGACAGATCCAAATCGCGAACAAGATCGTTCATTTCATCCTGGGTAATTTTATGTGGTGCAGATGTTTCGTCAAAGCACGAAAAGTCATCATCCTTACTGCCACGTTGAGGAGAACTCGCCGACGCATGGCCATCCTCATCGTCTGAACTGATAGAAAAATAGGAGGTTCTGGAATTGGGAGTCCTTCGCCATGAGAGACAGGTCGCAGAGCAGATGGTATGTTAGGGTATTCAACTGTCCACTTCTTCTTGGTGATGCCTCCAGAAGCTGGTCGTACCATACAGAAATAACAGTCGTCAACGTGATTGGTGGGCTCCCTCCAAATCATGGGCACAGCAAATGGCATTGCCTTTCTTTTGCCATTAAGCCACTGTGAAAGATTTACGGCACAAGTGCGGCAGCATACGTGTGGGGCCCAGTCTTTGTCCTGGTCGCCTATCTTGCAACCAAAATACAAATGATACGCTTTCTTAACTGTTGCACTGATGTTCTTTTTCTGTGCAGCAAATGTCACTTCTCCGCAAATATAACAGAAGTTATTTGCACTATTAACACAGTTACGAGGCATTGCTACTGTTTAGTTACTTTACACTATAGCAATCACTTATGTATGCTAGAGCTTCGAAAAATATGCGCGAATGAACGGACATTGCACGAGTTAACTGTCACGTCGGCCATTTATAAATAAACTATAATTAGCTATTGCTTGATATTGCGCAATCAATTTCGCAATACTCTCAATGGAAACTTACAGTAAATGCTGCATTAACTTCTTTGCATGGAGGGGTGATGCAATATGACGCAAAATTTCGTAATTTCTCACTAAATTGCATTACATTATGCAATAGCATCTATACAATGGACAAAACGTCAATATCTCTTGAACTTTTTTCAATGTGATATTCGTGTTCAGCACGTTGAATTCATTCAGGATTGGGTACTTTCACCTAAGAAGCAATTTCACTGTTGACCAGTGTTATTGAATACAGAGTATGTATAGGTTTAAATTTTGTGTTTGTTAGAAAGTGGACCTATGACAAATGATGTTCGTTTTTACTTTCTTATACGTAGTATAAGGAAGTATTGTGATGATGAACATTTTCGACCTCGAGATTTTTGCAGATGTCCACGTTTTGAAGTCCCCTGATACCGAAAAAGTGGTTTTTAAAAAATGTCTGTGTGTCTGTGTGTCTCTCTCTCTCTCTGTGTATGTGTGACCACGATAGCGGCCAAACCGCTGTAGATATCAATTCCAAATTTTGTATTTACGTGTATAATCTCCCTCTTGAGATCTGATTAGTTTTTCAGTAAAATCGGTAGACCGGAAGTAGCAGTTTACTTCAGCGAAAAAATCGAATTTTGCGAATATTTTGTCAACTACTAAGTTTAAACAAATTTATAAAGAATTCATATATACTTAAAATTAAAATTGAGAATAATTTTATTTAAAAAGTTTTTCGAAATTCCTACCGGAAGTAGGTCTTTTACTCTTATCGAAAATCAGTTTTTTGCGAATATTTCGCAAGTAATGCTTTTTAGACAAGTACGTTACGGGTATAAAAGTATTTAAAACATAATTTTCAATATCTTTTGTATAAAAAAAAATTCAAAATTCAGACCGGAAGTACCACTTTTACTCTTATCGAATAGCGATTTTTGCAAATATGTCGTAAGTTATGCATTCTATATATATTTATCAAGAGTACAAAAGTATTTAGAACTGGATTTGCAATATTTTTTGTATATATGAAATTTCAAAATTCGGACCGGAAGTAGCACTTTTACTCTTAGCGAGGAGCACTTTTTTGATTATTGCAAGGTATGCATTCTATAGCGATTTATTAAGCGAATGAAAGTACCTAGAATAGGATTTTGAATAAGTTTTGTATAAAAAAATTCTTAAAATTGTATAGTTTGAAACGCTCATACGTATAAGAAAGTCGTGTGGTGGCCACACCTCATTTAAAAAAAAAAACGGAAAACTATATTGGTCTTTTACCTGTAGCACCTACGTTTGGCCGTGTAGAGAAAAAATAAAACCACATTCTTATGGCCACCTTTAAACCTCTGTCCAATAGCGTACATACTCGGAAGTTTTTATATGACGTTTCGTTTTTTTCTGGCCATCATTAATTTCTTATAGGCGCCATATTGGATTTAGACACCCTCAGAAAGAGTTTTTTTTTCTTCTAACTTTAACCATGTACTACATGTTGACAAAAGTGTTTGATATGCTTGAAGAATAAGTTTTAAGATTAAATTAGGTAGCCATGAAATTTCAATCCGTCAAACATTTCATTTGCCCAGTTTTGTCGGGTATTTTGTACTGCCCAATAGTGTTCCGTATTTCTGTTGAACATTCCAGAATTTGTAAATTTACTTTCATCTGACCAGATGATTTTGCTTAAAAAATTAATCCTTCCCATTAAGAGCGCGCCAAATGTCCTTCAAAACGCCCTGATGGTCAACAATTTGCATTTGTATACATAGATAGCGCTACCATTACCAATTTTTAATAAAAAGCTAAGATGTAAACCCAAACGCTAGTTTAACTACTGACTTGCATTACACGTATCATAACTAAAATAAGTCGAAAAGAGTTACTTATAATATTGTCGTTTTACAAATAAGTAATATTTATTAAATTTTTAAATTGGTTACTCAAAAATCGCATGCAATTTCTTCAGAAAATAGAACACGCTCTAATACGTACGATAAATTGCTGCAACAAATTGCATAGTGTGAACGCGAATTATCGTGCAACTTTTCATAAAACTGGAATTGCTGCAAGAAATTGCACCAGTGTGAAGCCCTCTTAAAATTCCATAACTTTTGCAATATTGCTTACAGATGCAAGAAAGTAGGTACCGCGTAGGTTTGCCATGGAATGTAAAATGTCTGTCTTAAGTTATATGAAATACAAATGATAGTATGACACTTAATGATATAGCTTAGACGTTTTACATTCCATGGCAAACCTTTATCAATATAATTTTTGATCTCGCGATATTTTTAAACAGTACATATTAGTACTTGTCACTGCCATATAAATATACAGAGTGCTCTATTTAATTTTTTTAAGAAATGTTATGTTCAGCAAATGGTATGTAATTCTATGGAATATGCTTCGAAATATCAAAATAAATATTAAATTCACACACTAAAATGGTATCGCTACTAATTGGGCCCATAATAGGTCTTTCATCATTAATCGTTTTTACATAGCAAAAATCATAGCATTTCTTTAAAAAAAACATAAGTTTGTGTTGGTTTGTCGCTGTCGAACTCTCTGTATACATGAAAATATCTCTAAAGTGTAGAACTTATGATTATCTACAATTTTTGTATTCTAATGTTTTCGTTGAATCGAATAGCGATTTTTTGCAAATATCTCGCAAAGTAGGCATTCTATAAGAGAAAAGAAGTACTTAAAATAGAATTCCGAATAATTTATGTATAATTTTTTTTCAGAATTCGCACCTAAAGTTACACACTTACAGCTTTTTTTTAAGAAGATAAAAGTATTTAAAACTTAATCTAGAAGAAAATTTGTATTAGTTGAAACGCGCAATAGGTATAAGAAAGTCATGTGGTGGCCACACCTCATTTTTTTGCTGGTACTCGTGCGTATAGCCGTTTCGCATTGTTATAAAAGGTGTTAGCCTTACAAAATCCATAACATTGTTCACTTCTGTATTGTGGTATTTATCACCGATTTATTTGGATCATTTGATTCATCCTCTAATTTGTCAATACTAGAAAATCGCAATAATTAAATGCATTACGAAAAGGCAAATTCCGAATCTAACTCTTTCAGATATTTTTATTACTTTTCCAAGCTATTTACTTTTTTTAAAAAATGCGTCTAAAAACAAGTTTCGTAGCAGAAACGAATCAAAAGAGGAACTAATAATGGTATTCTTTAATTTGTCAATCAATTTTTTCCATTTTCCGGTCCGGAATACCCAAGTATCTGTTATAGGCGACGAGCAAATACAAAATATGACCTATACATGCTTAGTATTATTTTTTTAACCTAGTTTGTTTTTATATTAATACATCAGTCGACAAAAAAATCGAGGACGAATTAAAATTATCTATATTTTATAATGATATTTTGGCATAATCTGTTTAATTAGAACTACTTTCTTCTAATTGCTTTGTTTAACATATAATTGTGAATAAGTAATTTAAAGAACAAGTCAATAATAGTATATTATGCAATGAGCATAATGAGCATTGTAGACACGAGTAAGAAAATTACAATACGAGGCGAAGCCGAGTATTGTAATGAATACGAGTGTCTTAATAGCCATTAAATGCGAGTTGCATACACTATTTTTTCTACGACCCCATAATAAGACATTATTTTTTGAACATTCGATTTCATAAATTGAGGTTAAAATTTTCCATGCACCTTTGCGAATTTAGCTGGTAATAAATTGTTCGTGGTTACTAAGGCTTGTTCCATAATTTCTGGTGGACTCAAATTTTACATTTCACTGTCATTATCCCTCATTTTTACCGTTTATATTTTCAAAAAAGCACAAATTTTAAGTACTTACTTGTAAATTGCAGAGAACTGTCACATTTATTTAATTTGTATATCTGTCAGATATGCAGTCGCCATATTGAATATTGTTTGAATATTGGAATGTCGCATTCCTATTGGATATAAACTTGTATCATAATGGACATCATTAAAGTACAGGTTCGGCATATCTAATTATACAATTAAAGTATGGGAGTAGAAAAATATATAAATTGTCCGACTCAACCCCATTATGCAGTACAGGTCTTATGGCTATCTATTTCGATAAAGATAGAGTTATTATAAGACTACAAAGATAATAAGAGATGCAATATTGCTATTAAACCTGTACTGCATAATGGGGTTGAGACGGTCTTGGAATTTGAAGTGGCGCCATCTAATACTGAAGGCTCCAAATAAAAGCGAAGCTATTACATTCTAGACAAAAACCACCAAATATTGATGAAAAAACATAGTAATTGGCGTTAATATATTGATTGTTGCGTTGATCTTTCACAGAACGCTTTGAGATGATCATGTCGAGGTTCTCAAATGATGTAGACACATTTTATTACTACTATTTCAGAAAAATGTCAAGTTTTCAAGAGTTTGTAATTTTATTATTTGAAATTATTAAGCGCTGCTATTTTCAGAATACCTAATCTACATATTGTACTTTTTAAATATCATCAAGGAATGGCACCAATTTTCAATGGTAAGTTTTATTTCTTGTCACAAAATTTACGTGTTTTCCTACTATGCTGCCATCTATACGCATTTTGCGCAAGCGGTCCCGCTCTTAACCAATTACAGTATTCAAGTCTTCTTAAATTACCTCCAGGTAGTAAAGTGTGACTAACATGGATCTTGTTTGGTTTAAATCTACTTTGATGTAAATTTCTCCAAACTCTAGACTGGGACAAATTTAATTCTGATGCCATTTCGCGTGTAGTAATTGATGGATTATTATTTATCTAAAAAATACAAGATTAACATGAATTTTGCAAAAATACACCTTAAATTTACCATTTGTAAAATACCCTGTCGATGTTCATTCAAATTCCTGTTGACATGAACATTACGCGGCATAATAAGCGATTCATTCTCGACCAAATTTCTGTCAAGATCTAAAAAAATCGTACGATGAGGTTGTTGTCGTTCTGGATACAATTGTAAATATCTTGTATAAAAAATACTTATCATATCTACATATCTCGTTTCTCTTCGTTGGTGTATGACATTTTTGTATTACCAATGAACGATAAATGAAATGTTTGACGGATTGAAATTTCATGGCTACCTAATTGAATCTTAAAATTTATTCTTTTAATTAAAGCATAATATCAAAACTTTTGTCAGCATGTAGTATATGGTTGAAATTAGAAACAAGAACTCGTTCTGCAGATGTCTAAATCCAATATGGCGTCTATAATAAATTAGATGATGGCCAGTAAGAAACGAAACACCATATAGAAATTTCGAATACACCATCGGATAGAGGTTTAAAAGTGGCCATAAGAATGTGGTTCTATTTTTCCTCTACACAGCCAAACGTAGGTGCTTCAGGTAAAAGAACAATATGCGGTTTTCCCCGTTTTTTTTTAAACGAACATCATTTGCTACAGATCCATTTTCTTTACGAATTTATAACAAACACAAAATTTAACAACTTCGCCAAATTAAAACCTATACTCTATATCCAATAATAAGCGAGATCCTCATAGTGAGAGCCAAAAGTGAATCAGTCTGTACAATGGAAAGTAGGAATTAATAACGAATGGTTAATCATACCGGAGGCTTTAGCGAAGTCCAGAGAGATGAGAACTCTAATTTATTTGTTGTCAATAGCGCGATATATATGTCATCTGTAATTGAGAGTAAAGCTGTTCCACAGGAATATCCACTTGTAAAACCAGACTGATTTTTAGGTAGTATATCATATTTGATAAATGTGCCCGCAACTGGCATACAACAACTCTTTCGAATATTTTGGACATTTTGGGAAGCAGAGAAAATCTAATCAGATCTCAAGAGGAGATTATTTTCGTAAATATAAAGTTTAATATTGATAGCTTTAGCCGTTTGGCCGCTATCTTTGTCACACACAAGCACACACAGAGACATTTGCAAAGAAACTCGAGGTTGAGAATTTTCTTCATCACAATACCTCCTTATACTACGTACAAGAAAGTAAAAAGACGCGAAAAGATGACACAGTAAGTATAAAATCCAAATACGTATTCATTGCTGGACGACACAGATTCTTTGTTTTTCGCTGCTGTATCGTGACGGTAGTGTTGTGTTCTCACATAAATGCCATGAATGGGTTTTGAGTGTTCTGTAAACCCTTGTTTAAACGTATATCTGAAATCAGCAGTAAAGAACTCTGAAATCGCCAGTAAAGTAAATCATTCTTGTATGATTTTGGTGCATGTTGGATTGCATAAGATATCACTAGTTGACAACTGGCAGCGGAACGTGGTAATAATTGAACGATCATAATTAACATTCAAAAGTAAAATACAGATAAAATTTAATGTGTAACTAGGCAGTAATAGTATATTACATACCGAGGTGGAAAGTGTTTTATTACTGTCGAGAGATTAAGTAGTTAACCGAGACGCGAAGCGTCGAGGTTAAATTTATTTCGAGACAGGAATGAAACTTTTCACCGAGGTCATAAATGCCAACATTACGCTTATGGTTGTAAATAAAGTTGTTTTTCCGCTCTTCGCTATGTAAAGAGAACATAACTGAGTTACTATCGAAGACGTAACCTTAGTTATAACGACCCAAAGGAATTAAACACATTACATCCCCATGCTAAACAATGATAGATAGATAAAAATTTCATTACATAGAGCAAGAAACACAATAATAACCGCTGTGGTGTATATTGTGTTGCATATTCAACACAGTTATGAATACATTCATCATGGCTGCTTACTTCCAGTTTGAAAATTGGAAAATCATCAGTGGCTGTCAAGAAATTATAAAGTTGTGAACTCGTTGCTTTTCTTAATCTTTACAATGAGTGACTCGTAATTTTTTTTAAAGTAAAAATGATGACGTGGACGAAAAAATATTGTACGCAACACTGGAGCAAAGTAATATTATCGTCTTGGTAATATCCATGTCTCGACTGTGAAATACTACTTTAGTGCCTTGTTGCACATAAAACTATTGTTTATTTGCTTCGCTTTTATTTGTAAAATATATGCTCTTTTGTTTTTTGTATAAAGATTTGATTTCTAATACTTTTGAAAGCATTCTTTGTGTGAAACAAGTTAATTAGAACGTAATTAGCCAAATGTTAAATTTTTTGCTTTTTATCCATCGCGTAATTCGTTGCGTTTTATGGATTTTCTTTTTCCTTCGGTCGTAAACTATCCTGGAACCGTCCTCAAAAGAGTGAGTAAAAAAAGTGCGCGTAATTTAGTGCGGTCGACTGGAAACTAGACTTTACTGCCCGAACGTAAAATTGACACAAAAGTTTTTCTGGCATGCACATACACACACACACATTACCCGTATATGTTTTAAACCGTGAACATTTTATGACCTTCAACGGTCGCTTCGCGTGCGAACCCTAAGTAGGGACAGGAATTGCGAAGTAACAGCTACCGTGCTGCGCGCACAGCCACAATTCCCTGTGGGACAGTTTCCCTTGATAAAAGATGCCGCCGCTTCGGCTTCAATTTCTACGGAGCAGGTGACACAATTTTTTTCAGTTTAGTGTGTGTTTAAGATATAAACTTTCTATAAAATATAGGTGATCTTTGAATTTATATAAATCAAATCAATATTCTCGAGTCTTGCATACTGGATTAGTGAGAAAATACTTTCAATTTATTTGTGAATTACCTCTCTTCCATATCATAGTTTGTCACTAGTTGGAAACAAAAGAAAATTATTTCGGACTTGAAAAACAACCGATTTTTGTTATATTCTTAATTATCGTCCTATTGTTATTTTAAGCAGCTGGAACAGCTCTGATTTTCGAAATTACATTTCCTTCAAGAATTTTTCCATTAATTAAAAGTAAAATTTTTCTTTACCAGCATGGCTTTATCACTGAAAAATCTGCAGTCTCAAACCTAAGCAGTATTTACAGAATAATAAAGCGCTGGTTGTCAGACTACAAGTGGACAGTCATTCGGCAGAATAGATCATACCATATTGCCTTCCAAATTGAAAAGTTTTGAATTTAGCGACCAGTTAATCCATTTTTGCACTTCTGGAGTCCCACAGGGCTCCACTTTTGGTCCACTATTCTAAAAAATGTTGATTAAGATTTTGACGAGATTGAGTCCATTAAACTTCTGTTTGATGACGATTTTATGTTACGTCTTTCTATTACCAACATTAGTGATGACTACAGACTGATTTCGAAAAATTACATAATTGGTGTTCAATAAACAACTTACCTCTTAATCATGCTAAATGTAAAGTTATTACTTGTGCCAGAAGAGGGGAACCTGTACAGTATGGATATTTACAGGGACATGTAAAACTGGAACGACTTGAGGTGGTTAATGACTTGGGGATTGCTTTTGATGTAAAACTTTCCTTCAGTACACATGTTTCTAGCATGTATAAACAAGTTAGCCAAACATTGGGATTGGGCATTCGTAAAAGTAGAGCGTTTATAAAGACCAGTCAGTATACTTCGCTGGTTAGGTCGAAATTGGAGTATGCCAGCCTTATCTGGTATCCATATTATATTGCTCAAAGCGCCCAGTGGAGCTTGTACAACGAAGATTTGTCAAATTTGTAGCGTACAGAGTAGATGGTGCTTATCCTTCTAAAGACTTACTCCGTCGTATTGAGATCCCTTCACTCTCCTTTAGACGCTTGTACAATAGTTACTTTCCTTTATGAGCCGCTTTATAACAAGCTCGATTCTCCAGAACTATTATCATTCTTTAACTTCCTGGTTCTACAACTTCACCCGTCGTTCTTCTGCTCTTTATCTTCCATTTCTTAGAACGAACGTTTGATTAAATCCCCTGTCACGTAATGTTCTAAGAGGGACCTGCCGCTCTAAAACATTTTTCAGATCTTTTAATTAGCTTGTGTATGCCTTCATAACAGAATGTTTTATCTTTGCTATTTTTCAGGCAAAGAAACGACGTCCTTTACTTCTTTACCTCTAGTAAATTTCTTCCCACGCAGCTCTTTTTTCATTTTAGGGCACAGGTAAAAATCGCTACGGTGTTTCATATTGCAGCGAGCTCCAATCTTTTCCCCAACAGGAATCGAATCAGTTAGTCTGAGGCTTTGGCCTTTCTAAAGATTCTGCCAAAGGATTATAATTTTGGGTTAAAGGAAAAGGGTTTATGATAAAAGCTAGAAATGGATTTTAGGTCACACTTTTTTCAAGATTGTCGCTTGGTTTACTGTAGCAGTGTTCGTTGATTGATGGAGGTGTTTAATATACCGTATGACGTGAAGGAGTGGAAGTTCTTTATTGACTTATCAAAAAGAAGCCTTAAGATAGTGCTTCTGCATAATGTAGGCAATTATGCTTCAGTGCCATTAGGGCATTCTGTGTACGTGAAAGCATGTTACCAGAATTTAACCATGATTATCATTGAATTGAAATATAAAGATATTGAATGGACGATATGCGGTGATCTGTGCTTTCTTCTTGAACAGCAAGTAGGGTACACCACGTACCCTTACTTTTTGGGTGAATGGGACAGTCGGGATAAGGATAATATCTGGATTTAAAAGAAGTGGGTAGTCGCCTAGGAAAACATTAACATTTGGAAACAGAAATGTTGTGAAGGAAAGTTTAGTTGGTTCCAGTAAAGTCCTCTGCCACCACTTCACATCATGCTCGACTTGATGAAACAGTTTGTTTGACAGTACTTTAAATACCTTGGGCACAAGCTTCCAGGTCTGTCGTAAGCAAAAGTAAAGAAAGGTGTTTTTGTTAAGTCCAGATATACGAACACTTTTTCAAGACGAGTTCTTTAACAGTAAAATAGAAAGGAGTGAAAAAGAGGCCTGGAAAGTTTTTAAGGAAGGTCGTCAAAACATTCTTTTGCCAACTTTATGGACTAAACGATAAATGTAACGTGGAAAACGTGTTAACCAAATGTAAAGGCTTGGGTTGTTCAATGAGTTTGAAGGTTTATTTCCTGAATACGCATTTGGACTGCTTTCCTGTCTAGTCTTGGTGCTGTTAGTGGAGAACAGGGAAAAGATTTTATCAATATATCAAGGAGCGTAGATACCAAGGTAGGTGAAACGTCAATATGATGGCGGACTACTATTTGGATGCTGCACAGAGAAGAAACGCATGCTGTTTAAGAGAGGCAAGGTGTCAAAACGAGCTTTTAGGGGAAAAGGAAAAGACAGAACAAGGACATAGAATGGTTGGGATGCTGCACAGAGAAGACACGCATGCTGTTTAATAGAGGCAAAATGTCGAAACGAGCTTTCAGGGGAAAAGGAAAAGACAGCGCAAAGAAAAAAAATAATAATGGATACCTGGAAAAATCTCCAATAGATATAGGAAACCATACACATACATATGTTCGAATTAAAATTTTATACAGAGTGTTCCGCGACTCGACCGACAAACTTATCCCATATATTTCGGCGGTCATTACAATCAGAAAATGTTATATGACCTATAAGTGAATTCCTCTAATTTAGTTAGCCTTGACGAATTGACGTATGTTTGACAAATTAATGAGTTTTGTGCTGTAGGGGAGTAGCGGGTAAAGTGGCTAGGGCGGGTAAAGTGGCCATTTGGTTTCATAGCGCTGGTTAGTGCTGCACCTATGCGGAAACGAAGTTAACTGGTTGACAGTTACTGCCTCATTGCCGTGTATGAGTTTGGATGTTGTGCGTTTCGCAGTTTGAGTACAGTGAAATAGTTTTAGTTTTCTTTATCTCTGAGTTTTGGTAAGTGTTAACTATTTGTTTTATTACTAAATGATAGAAAAAGCATTAACTATTGGCAATAATACTACTGAATTGGCTTGATTTCAGCGTTTAATAGAAGTTGGTTTAAAAGTGCTGTGTCATTTAGGTTAGTCTGTAGAAGTTCTTTTAAGTAATGGCGTCATTTCGGGCAAAGTGGCCACTGTACGTGACGGGTAAAGTGGCCACGATGGCTTTCGCTAATAATATACATTTAATATTGCCGAAGTAGCTTAAATGAATTAATAGCTCGTCCTATACATATTACGTCACAAAAAAAGAAAATAATATATTTAAAAATAGTAGTAATAGATTAAAAAATATTATTTTATCACATAACTATTAGGATTGATATTGTTACAGGTATTTTCAAGATGCCATACACATACAAGAGAAAGTCTACCCAACAATCATGGGATTCAGAATCAATGCGACAGGCAATATTAGCAGTGAAAAGAGATAATATGCCGTTTGCAACTGCAGCAAAGCAGTTTAACGTTCCCAGAAATACGCTGAAAAGAAGAGTACTTGAGAAGAATCAAGATGCCACTGGTGCGAAAAAAATACTAGGAAAGTACAGAAAAGTATTTAACGATAAACAAGAGGAGGAACTAGTTGAATTTATTATAGACATGGAGAGAAGATTTTATGGAGTCACGCAAAATGATTTACGTCGTGCGGCATACAGCCTCGCAGAAAAAAACTACATCCATCACACTTATAACAACGAAAAAAAGATGGCTGGCAAGGATTGGGTGGCAGGATTTAAAAAAAGGCACCCAAATATAAGTTTGCGGACTCCAGAAGCCACTTCACTAGCAAGAGCCCAAGGGTTCAACAAAACCAATGTAACTAAATTTTTTGAAATATTGAAAACAGTCCAAGATGAACACCAGTTTGAAGCTCATCGTGTATATAACTGTGATGAAACCGGACTTTTAACAGTACAAAATAGACATTCAAAAGTATTAGCCTTGAAAGGAAGACGGCAGGTGGGAGCGATAACTTCGGCCGAAAGAGGCCTTCTGTCTACATTAGAAGTTTGTATGTCTGCTGGAGGCACTTTTATTCCTCCCTTTGTCATTTTCCCCAGGAAGAACATGAAGGCAGAGCTTAAAGACGGAGCTCCCCCTGGTTCAGAATTTGCATGCACTCCTAGTGGCTGGATGCAGACCGATATTTTCTTGAAATGGTTCGACCACTTCCTACATCACGCAAAACCTTCACCAGAGTCACCAGTGCTGCTTATCCTAGATGGACATTCCACTCACACTAAAAGTATTGACTTCATAATCAAGGCCAGAGAAAATAACACGACTGTGATATGCTTACCTCCACACTGCAGCCATAAATTGCAGCCCCTTGATGTATCTTTTATGGCACCTTTTAAGACCTACTACATTCAAGAATGTGAGAAGTTCCTCAGGAATAACCCTGGGAGAGCCATCACTCAGTTCCAGATTAGTCGACTTTTTGGCGAGGCTTTTTTGCGTGCAGCTACGCCTGCAACAGCTATTAACGGTTTTCGGAGATGTGGGATTGTTCCTTATGACCCTGATGTGTTTTGTGATGCTGACTTCCTTCCCTCTGATGTGTCTGACATTCCAATGAACGACTGCAACATAGGTGCTAGCCTACAATCAGATGGAGAGGAACCTGACCCCGCACCACAGAAGAACAGAACAGCAGATGAACCCGAAAAAGGTCAAGATGTAATGTTCAATCCAAGAAACGGTGGTGATGATGTCGGTGAAATGGTTCAAGTTAATTTACCTAACAATGACGATTTGGCAGTTGCTGGACCCAGTGGGTTAAATCAGTCCTCTTTTGCTATCAGTCCAAGAGATATAATTCCGTTGCCAAAACAGACCCTGAAAAAGCAAAGGAAACAAAACAGGAAAAAAGGAAAGACAGCTATCATTACAGCCAGCCCGTACAAAAATGAACTGATGGAAGAAATACAAAAGCGAGAGCAACAAGAAAAAAAGAAGAGAAAGAGGCCTGAAGACAAAAAAATTTTCAAACAGAAAAACTTAATCAACAGCTTAAAAAAACAAAGAGACTACTCACTTTTGATGTTGAAGAACAAGAAGAGCTTAAGGAGCAAGAACAAGATTGTACATGTTTTTATTGTAATGACCTTTTTTCTAATTCAAAAGACAATGAAAGTTGGATACGATGTTCTGTGTGCAAAGAATGGGCTCACGAAGAGTGTGCAGGGGTTGAGGGGTACAATGACGAGTTTGTATGTGAATATTGTAAATAATTTTTATTTATTTTTGTAAATAAATACCTCAAAATTAAATACTGAACCTGAGTCTATTTCAGTTCATTTATCGTACATACTTGCTTTTGTTTGACGCAATTGTTCAGGTCGGCCACTTTGCCCGACATAGGAGGGTAAAGTGGCCATTTAGCGTTTTTTTAAAAATATTTTTTTTTACACTAAAATATATAAAAAATCATGAAGAACGCTAGTTTACCTGAAGCTATATTGGATATAGTATATAACAATATTTATTTTGATTAAATTTACTAAAAAAAGAGTACCAAAAAAACATCAAACAAAAAGGTGGCCACTTTACCCGCCTTTCCCCTAATATTAATTTAAGCCATTATGCCGCGTTTTACTAATGCAGAATATGCTGATATGGTTTTCTTGTATGGTTTTTGCGATGGATGTGGACGTGCTGCAGCTGCGTTGTACCTCAGGTGATAGCCAGATCGCATTTTTTCTCACCACATAACATTTTCAAACGTTTTTCGCTATTTAAGAGATACAGGATCTTTCCCAAATCGTGTAGAAAAAGATGAATTAGGGAAACGCTGAAGTAGTTTTAAATGCAGTTGAATTATGTCCCTCTACCAGTATCCGTAGAATATCTCATACAACCAATGTATGGAGAATTCTGCACCATAATGGGTTTTATCCCTATCATTTACAAAAAGTCCAGCATTTACTTGGAGATTTAGAAAATCGAGTACGATATTGCCAGTGGTTACAAAATAATTTGGAGATTACACCACACATATTTTTACGGATGAGGCCCAATTTACAAGGAATGGTAATAACAACACACGTAATTCTCACATCTGGGCGGATCAAAACCCACACGAGACAATCGTGGTTAACCATCAACATCGTTTTTCCGTCAACTTGTGGTGCGGCTTATTTATAATCATCTTATTGGGACTCATTTTTTTGAAGAATGTCTTAATGCAGAAAGTTACCTTAACTTTTTGGAAGAAGAATTGCCGAATTACATGAAAGATATTCCTTTGGAAACTCGTCGTGGCATGTGGTTCCAGCAAGATGGGGCACCACCACATTTTGCGAGACAAATGTCGGTGTTTCTTAATGAAAATTTTCCGGAACGGTGGATAGGACGAGGTGGTCCTGTACATTGGCCACCTCGGTCACCTGATTCGTCTCCGTTAGACTTTTTCTATGGGGTTGCTTCAAATCTCGTGTGTACATTAATGCACACACGAGTGATACACAGCTTGCAGTTCCTCCACATTATTAAATTGTGTTTTATACACCTTATTTTTTATGTAACCCCAAAGGAAAAAATCCATTGCGGTTAAGTCTGGGGAACGTGCAGGCCATGAAATGGGTCCTCGATTACCAATCCACCGATTACCAAATCTATTATTTAGGTAATTCGTAATAATGTGAGCATTATGTGCTGGTGCCCCATCCTGTTGGAAATACATATTCGCAGTTAGATTAAGCGGAATATCGTCTAGAAGATCTTCTATTTCACCTTGAAGTAAATTCAAATAGCGTTCACTCGTTAAATTGTTATTGAAGATAATAGGTCCAACTATTCTTCTGCCGATAATACCGCACCACACATTGAACCCAAAACGTTCTTGATGTCGAGCTTCATGTAGAGCATGGGGATTTTCTGTCCCCCAATAGTGAATATTATTTCTGTTAAATAACCCATTGTTCGTAAATCGAGATTCATCTGACCACAACACATTAAACAGAAATGTAACATTGTTGTTATTCTGATTAATGTACCAATGACAGAAACGAGTCCGCCTCTCTGCGTCTCCTGGTTGGAGTCCTTGGCTAATGTGGACTTTGTAAGGATGATATCGATGCTTTTTTAATATTCTATGGGCTGATGTTCTAGGGATTCCGGTGTTGTTTTCTATTTCTCTTGTGGAAACTTTTGGATTTTCACGCACCTGATTTAATACAATGACTTGGGTTTCCTCATCTAATCTTTTTCTAATTCTTTTCGGTTTACTAAAGGCACCGTATGTTTTTAGATTTACTTCTAATCTTCGAAATAAAGTTTCGTGTGGTTGCCGTCGATCTGGGTACAACTCCAAATAATGATTAGCTGCATTCCTTGAGTTTTTGTGAGCCAATATGTAACTTTGAAGCATATCATATTTCTCTTCATTATTAAATTTCTCCATAACGTGAACAACAATAAACAAGTAATAAAACGAACCAAAACAACAAATGCGGTGATTTTTAAATAAACGAACAAAATAGCAGACTAAATAACACAAAAATAAACGGATACGTAACTTGCTTGTAAATAAATTTGACAGATACTACTTATTGTCTTAATAATTCAATGCTGCCTCTGATGTATAGCCTATGCATTCATAAGGATACCAAAAATTGCACAAATATCATTAAAACTTTGTTATTTCTACAAATAAACCCAAAGTGTTATACTTTGAAATCAGCAAATTATGCTCTTTTTGATACAGTCAAAGCCGCCTACGATTTGTATTTAAAATAAGAAAGTTTGTATAAAAATCTCGAAACGTATAAAAGCTTCAGAGGTTGCAATACTAAATTTGAATTCTGCGTAAAAAAGTACCTTCATAATGTCAAAATAGTATTTCGGTATCTTTTACATGAAATAAGTTAAACGACGAAATTAAAATTGCCGATTTTTAGTTTTTCCCCTATAGCGCACGTATCGTTCATTTTTTTAAAAGTTTTTTTGCTTAAAAAAATAAACCCAGGTGTCACGTACATTTTGTCTCATTTAACCAACTCTCTATCTCTTACCGTTTACGAGATCCCAATGGTGAGCACACTATCTGGGACAGCCTGTATATATTTTTTTAATTAAATTCCTTCAATATCTACGAAACAAAGAGGAATTCACTTATAGGTCATATAACATTTTTTGATTGTAATGACCCCCGGAATATATGGGATTAGTTTGTCGGCCGAGTCGCGGAACATCCTGTATATGCATTTATGAAATGGATGTACACTCTGCCCTGGAGTCGGCATTACAGCAACCAACGCACAGACACCTGTTTCAGTCTACTATGACTTCCAGCTGTGCTCCCATTTCATATATGAAATTTTAATTCGTATATGTATGCGTATGATTTCTATTAATAAATTGGCAGATAAAACACTTAAGAAATATTTTAAAAGAATTACTTATCGCCAGAATATATAAAATACGCCTCCTCCCCATATATTCAAACTCATTTTGTCAAAAATCCTTACGTGTCTGAGAAAAATTGATGCCATATTTGAAATCAGCCCGTCAGACAATATAAAAATCAGTCATTACAAGCAATTTTTCATGACTCAAGTTTTGCAGGCCTGTGTTACTTGAGCTTTAAAAGTTAAAGTTTTACCTGTTTTTTTTTTTATAATGAAATAAATCTTTGCCAGCCCACGATTATTATAGGTAATTTTGTCATTATATTTATTTCATTTGATGTAGTAATCCTGAACTTTAATCTTATAATATTTAAACATCGACAAACATAAACCCATGTCAAACGAGATTTCACATTAACATCAATTAGCGGTTGGTAATTCGAAATGATTACCAACCTAATATGAAACGGGAATGAAACATTTAGAATAGAAAAAAAAAGGAAAAACTTCAAATAATAATTGACAAACAGAAAAGGCATGGGAACCGAGTATCGACATACCACATCCCTCCATAAAAATCTTTTACAAGCAGCGTTCTAATAGCAAAATAATGCATAAATAGTACCTAACTAAATTTAGAATAACCATAACAATTATCATTAATTATTAAGTAATACATGTTTTAATATCCTTCAGACTTGTATACGCAGTTGTGTTTTTGATAGTAACTTGCATGTATAATACCTGCCCGCCGCGATTATAATTTTGAAGTGAACCTAATTCACGCATTATTATTAATATTTTCATACGTATTATAAACTATTTTCAGGCAATTGAACGCCAACTGACCGAGGAAAGAGTAAATTATACACTCGGCGCATTCGAAGCGTAAAAAAATAAAAAGTGTAGCTACGGGCCTGGGGCTTTGGTAATATACATTGTGTGACTTGTAATGATGTTTTCTAAATATCTCAAAACATGCCAGGAACTTAAATCATATTTTTTACTAACCATTATATATGAACGTGTTCAATGTATTATGTGAATAAATGGTGGATGATATTATAAGAACCGCCTTTATATTAGGTAAGTTCACATATGTAGTAGGTGTAGGAACTGTCACGAATAATATTTTGGCGCTTAAATTGTATTTTATCAATCTTCATTCATTAGCTTGGAAAATACAAGTGAATCCAAATGAATTGTATTAATGTAATTCTTAAATTTTGGCAGTCCGAGGACCCCCTCTCGAAGGTATTTTACGTCGTTCTCCAGACTTAATTTCCACGTACTACATTATTATAAATATTGGTAAAAATATGTCGCTTATTATTTTAATAAATGGTCATATATATTTATAGAGATGAACATATTTATTAGGATAGAGAATAAACACATAAAATGAATAGAAATGGTAGTAAAAGCAATTAAAAAATTGAGGTGTGGCCACCACACGACTTTCTTATAAAGCGTTTCAAATTATATAAAATTTTTCTAAATTGTTTTAAATACTTTTATCTTCTTAGACAATAAACATGTGAGGAAGTGCGTTACTTCAAGTCGAAATTTTAAGGATTTTTTTATATACAAATTATTCAAAGTCCTATTATAAGTATTTCTGTTCTCTTAATCTGTATACTGCATACTTTGCGATATATTCGAAAGAAAGTGCTACTCGCTAAGAGTAAGAGTGACCGGAATTTTGAAATTTTATTTTTACAAAAAATACTCCAAATCCAGCTCTAAATACTCTTATACTGTCGATAAATATATCGTCGGTGATCTTGCAAAACCTCGTAAGTCTGATTTTTGGTCAAATACGTATTATACGTTTATACCGGCCAACATTACACGGCGCGGCGCGCCTGTCTATTGAAATATTGTAAGTCTAGACTTACAAGAGATTACATATCACGGTGCACTAATTGTTAAGCGTAGTCTAAAAACACTACTGTATACACATTGAATCATTATCATATTCTGTAATTAATATTTTATAATATGACAATCCGGTCGAATTTCTGTAACCAACAGTGTATATACATAACAAACAAATAATACAACACCCGTCATTTGCAAAATTAGATCCAAACGAAATGACAAAGTCAACATTGATTTTAATCACGA
Organism: Amphimallon solstitiale; assembly: GCA_963170755.1. Taxonomy (NCBI): domain Eukaryota; kingdom Metazoa; phylum Arthropoda; class Insecta; order Coleoptera; family Scarabaeidae; genus Amphimallon; species Amphimallon solstitiale. The sequence continues at coordinate 88,347,144 of OY720678.1, read as the reverse complement.
GTTTCAGCGGCGCGCGAGAAAAAAAGAGAGACATTCAAAAGCGGCCACCAGAGAATAAATGGCGCGCGTATGCAAACAAGTGAACAAAAGGGAACGCACGCAGACAATTGAATCCGCAGGCGACGGCCCGGTCGCTCGTGATCTGTCTCGCTCAGATTGATTTGTTTACGAGTGTCATTTTAATTATTCCCAGACGGTCGGGTACGTGCAACAATACGAAAGAGACCGCAAAAACTATTTATAGTTTTTGGGGTTCGTAGGGTTCGGGGCACCCCGCCTCCACGCGAAAATCGAATTGTTTGCGGACCAACGTTACAGCGGTCGTCGGAAGGTATCCACTTCATCACTTATAATAGTACAATAGACCCGTGACCTTGCATTTGTTGTCCTTTTCTTTGAGTGGATCTCCTCAGTTTGCTTTTATGAAATTGAGGACTCTAGACATTTAAAATAAGATTGAATGTTACAATTACAATTTACGAAGAGGCTGCCAATAAAATTTGAAATTTTTTATAATAAATCCGTCAATACAGTTCTGTTAATAACTGGATGACACTTCTCAGATGACAATTTTAAGACCAAACAAATTAGGATATTTTTTCCCTTTTCTTGTGAACCTCCAAAATTAACAAAAATTAGTAAAACTATAAACTTGCTAAAACACCCAGTCTGCTGGAAGACACAATACCTGATGAACCTCCAAAATTAACAAAAAGTTAAAACAGCCCAAAAAGTAAATAAAAATCTACTTCAACAACAGACAAGACAAAAGGCAAAAATGATCAACACTATTTGGGTTATACCACCTAAACCTCGGCGAAAACATCAACAACCTAAAATATTTAATACACTTAGATTAGTTAAAACAAAACCGATACACCGATAATGATTTTGATTATAAAGATGATAACGATTCAGATTTCGAATTTGAAGAGACGTTGAAGATAAAAACTCATAAAAGAACAAGTTTAGGGAGACTAAAAAAGTTACCCTAGAGTACGTCCAAATTCAAAATTAAAACATCAGCAAAACCACCATCTAAAGTTCAACAGGCGACACCAAAACTCACGAACCTAAATTAGTAGATTCAAAATCAAATGAAAAGAAAACATCACAGCTAAACTTATCAATAACAAACGAATACAATCTGCTTCTTGAGAACTCAATTAGATTTTCAGTGAAATCGGTAGACCAGAAGTAGGAGAACTACTAAGTTTAAACATATTTCTAGAAAATAAGTTTGTATTCACAAGTTAATTTGAAATGAAATTATTTGTAGTTAGATTTTGAATATTTTTTGTATAAAAATTCTGGCTCAAAAATCAGATAGACCGATGATCCCTCAGCAAAGCTTTAAAACCGCGGGACAGGTCATCTTCGTTGCATTATACTGTGGTGCCACCTGCAACGATACACTGCCTCCATTTCGCTTCAAGAAATTCACCCAATCCTCGACAAATAGCAAAGTGAATCTCTCTTCTTTACCGCCTTCCCCCGATGCAACTAATCTTAATAGCCGTGTAACTAATCTTAATAGCCGAAGAGCATATTTTCAAGTGCAGGCTTGGTTAGGCAATGATTTGGATCCTTGGATTGGGATTTGAAGAGGATGGACTTGAAAACATGATGAAGGCGTTGCGACTCCATAACAATGCATCGCACAAGAAAAAAATTAGTCTGAATTTTATGGGTTTTTTCATTTTCTACAATGTTCATATTTGCATCAAAACGCTAAAAAAAAATAGTTAAAATTCATTTTTGGAAACTTTAGCGCCGCCCTCTGCTTTTTGCGCTTTTGCCCACAGAGCAGCGAGTAGATGAGATTATTAGTAGAGAATATTGTTTTCTACAAAAAAAAAAAAAACCGTCCGACTAACCATTTAGGCGCAAAATCGATTCAAAAAACTTTTTGGGGTTACTGAAAGCCCTCAAGAGAGTGTCTCTTTTTTTGGTTGTAGACTCGTTGCATGCCCCACTATCGATTCATCAAATAAAATAGCCTCACGTATTTTCTTCCACAAAAGCCTGACAGATTGTGTGTAACTTACCTTTGAAACAGAAAATCACTTAAAATTTTGTATATAAATATCAACGTTAAATTGAAATTTACTGCAACTTTTATTGTCTATATTTACTCTCATATTCCTTATCAATGAGATCATCTACAAAGATGTTCAATGAAACTAAATAAACAATCAAGTAACAGGAAATAATCCAAACAATCATATAAAAACAATTTCTCATTGAATTTTGTTCCCAAGTTGAGACCCATTAATTTATCGCACTTTAAACAAGTTACACAAGGCTTAATTTCTAGTTTTGGGTATTATAAAAATAGAGATTAAACAATTTTAAACAGTTATAATAAGACAAACATACATTATCATTTCTCATCTATTATTGAACTTGACCTTGCTAAGCGTATATGTCAAATAGTTCTTCAATGTGTGCTAGAAAGATAATTCCAGTGCATAATTTGCCGGTTGATTTATATTACACGTTAATATTAGTTGTTCCATTAAAAACAAGTCGTCTGCCTAACACATGATGGTATCAATTTTCCAGAAATCTAATCAAAAACAGCATGATTTATGTGCATGAGTAATTGGTAAACGGAAAAGACACACATACAGACATATTTATTTGTAAATGCGTATCTACGTCAATACGATGTTATTTTTCTTTTTGTTGGTGACAGAGGAGTTCTTTCTTTATACCAGAAGTGACTGTTGTGAGTGATAATTTGATAATACATTTAGTTGTCGCTAATACAATTAATTGTGATCATAACAAGCAATACAGTAATATTGAGATAGTTGAAAGAAAATTCTGTCAGATATAATTTGTACATTTGGGAACAAATCGAAAGATTTGTATAACAATAAGAATAGTTTGTTTGAGAATATTAATCGATGTCTATAATAATTTTACAATACTGGATGCATAGATTCTATGCTCATATACTAATCTTACGCGAGTCAACGTGGGTAACATACCGGGTGTCCACACGAAAACTTTATATTGAATTATTTCTGGTGTTTTTGAAGACAAAAACTTGAAATTTTGGGTGGTTGTTCAGGATATAGGGGGACAATGAATAGTGTATTTCATACCGCCCCATCGGGTCACCCGCCGCCGCCGGCCACCCCCACTCCAATATTTTAAATGACACCCTGTATTTTTTTTTGGTGGTTTTGAAAGAACACAATTTTCTTGATATTCCTATGATATGTATGAAATACACTATTCATTGTCCCCCTATATCCTGAACAACCACCCAAAATTTCAAGTTTTTGTCTTCAAAAACACCAGAAATAATTCAATATAAAGTTTTCGTGTGGACACCCGGTATATCGCTGGGGTCTCGCATAGACTAGAGTGCCTTTATAATCAGAGTGGTGTCACTGATGAGATTAGTTCTGATAGGTTAACGCAAATTGTATTTTACAGTTACCTTCTTATCTTTATTGATCACGCTTTTTTAAATACTTATCCATTTAATAGGAAAATTATACGTTACTGAATCAGTCCATATTTAAGAACACTGAATTATTTGTTATTTACACACAAAAAAAATCCTATATAGAAAGATCATTCTAAATCAAGCTCTATATACTTTCGCACTTCATAATAAATCTGTAGGTATAGAATGCATGATTTGCGAGATATTTGCAAAAAATCATTTTTCGATAAGACAAAACGATCTACTTCTGACTGGAATTTCGAAAAACGTTTTTTTTCTATAAAATCTTTCTAAAATCCACTTTTTAATACAATTGTATTCTATTTAAGTACATATATACATTTATACGCAAAACGTATATGCATGCGTTGGGATCCACACATACATCTAGTGTGATTACCGACAGTCAACTGACAGACACCGTGTTTCGGCCTTTAAGACCTCGTCAGTGTACGTGCGACTGCAGGTAATGAAATAGGATCGCAACTTATGTCGATGTGCGTGGCAAATGCCCATGAGAACATCACAACGACTTCTGCCATCTATTAGTTTAAAAGTTATTATCGGTTATTTACTCGTTTTATTAAACTCTCGCTCAGCTACGCTTCGCTCGTGATTAAAATGAGGTTTATAAAACTTGATACATACAGTAGATTTTTGATTATCCGGACCATTGGGTTTCCGGATTCAGCGGTTATCCAGATCAAATATGTTTTGCATTATGCATTTTGTTATGCGGAGTGCTTGTGCTTCTATTAGTTCGCCTACTTGTACTTAGGTCTTTGAGGGATTCCCCTAAAACTGTGTGAAGGATTCCCCTGAAACTGTGTAGCATTTTCGTGCGTATTATTTACATCTTGCATACGTCCTTAGTCTTCAGTTTAGTTTAGGCGTTGGCGTAAGAAACGTTATTCTAGAAGGACTGGAAAGTCATCGTGAACTCTATTTTCCAAATATTAACTACCGTGGCACCGCATCGTAAAAGGACGGTATTAACGTTACAACGAAAAAGTGAGATATTACAAAAACTTAGCGTAAGTGGCAAAGTGTTGGCCGGATTGTATGGTGTCGGAACATCAACAATCTCCGACTTAAAAAAGAACGAAAAGAAAATTATAAGGTAAATTTGATTTATATTTTGCTTATTGATCAATTCTAAGCAATTCGTACGATTTTTGTGGTTTTATTCAGAACATGTTTTCTGGACATGGCAAGAGGAGAACATACCCAGATATGGAAGCAGAATTGCATTCATGGTTTGTAAAATAAAGAGGCAAACACGTTGTAATGTCTTCCAAGATTCTATCTGAAAAAGCAAAGCAGCTATACATGAAGCATTATGGCAATAACAAATTCATAGCAGGCAGAGGGGATGGATTTAAAATTTTCAGAAAAGGCATGGCATTAGGTTTCCTAAGGTTAGTGGGGAAAAGCTTTTCAGTAACGAACAAGCAGTGGAAGCCTTTACTAATAAACTTGCCAAGTCAAATAAAAAACCTTGGGCTCTTGCCATCGCAAGTATACAATGCCGACGAATCAGCTTTATTTTAGAAATTACTGCCGGATAAAACACTAACATACTCCAAGGAGAAAAAGGCGCCTGGCAGAAAGACAAGCAAGGAAAGAATAACATTTCTTGCCTGTACAAATGCCGACGGAAGTTCTAAAGTCCAATTGTTAGTTATTGGAAAATCAAAAGCTCCTCATTCATTCAATGAAAACACGCAACTCCCTGTTGCAACTAACAATGGATTAATGACATCGGTTTCGGACAATGGTTTCGTGGGTCATTTACCACACAGGTGAAAACATTTTCGAGAAACAATAACTTACAACCTAAAGCATTATTAATAAAAGACAATGCTCCATCACACCCGAAGAAGGAAGAGCTACGAAGTGATGATGGTAATATTTCTACTGTTCACCTACCACCGAATTGCACTCCATTCAGCCAATGGACCAGAATGCAATTCCGTTAACCAAACTGCTATAATTTTAAAGATATCATCTGATATATCAAAATGTCTAAAGGCCATCACATTAAAGACGCACAGTTCCTTTTACAAAATCTTGGGAGAAGGTATCCCAAAAAGTTCTGCAAAAGTGCTGGAACAATATTCTTTCTCATTCGTTACAGCCTGAGGTGGAAGACTCTGAGGATTGTATTCTATTAAGCGTATTAAGACAAAAGTTGATCGCGGCATCATTAGAATCTGGAGAGAAAGAAACTGAAGACATCGCAACCATGTTAAATAATCTCGCACAAAGTGGTGATCATGAAATGAGTGATAATGATCATTTGCATGCAGACGACGACATACCTTCAGAAGAGGCACATGAGGCATTAATTCCCAAAAGCTCATAAAACACGAAGATGCTTTGGACAGCTTATGTATATGTCTACAATGGGCGGAAGAGAATAACGTTAAAATTAATGAAATAGTAGCCTTAAGACGCTTAAAAGAAGAGATAACAAGTAAAGTCTTGGAAAAAAAATCAAATTTTTGGAATTAAATACGTATGTAGTATAGACAGAATTACAATGTTAAGTTCTTGTTTCTTGTGTTTATATTTGTTATTACCTGTTTACAATGATCTATCCTTTTTTTTTTAATAATTAGGTACGTATAATTATAAATATGCAGTGTTATTTATGTACAACAACGCTTTTTGGGTACTTCTAATAAATGAATTTGATTAAACGGATTTTCGTTTATATGGATTAAAGCCTGCATTAATTAATAAAAAAATGTACTGTACTATTATGTGAATATTACTTTCTTATACGTAGTATAAGGAAGTATTGTGATGATGAAAATTTTCGACCTCGAGATTTTTGCAGATGTCCACGTTTTGAGGTCCCCTGATACCAAAAAAGTGGTTTTTAAAAAATGTCTGTGTGTCTGTGTGTCTGTGTGTGTGTGTGTGTGTGTGTGTCTGTCTGTGTGTGACCACGATACCGGTCAAACCGCTGTAGATATCAATTCCAAATGTTGTATTTACGAATATAATCTCCCTCTTGAGAACTGATTAGATTTTGAGCAAAATCGGCAGACCGGAAGTAGTAGTTTACTTCAGTGAAAAAATCGAATTTTGCAAATATTTCGTCAATTACTAAGTTTAAACAAATTTATAAAGAATTCAAATGTACTCAAAATTAAATTTGAGAAAAATTGTTTTAATAAAGTTTTTCGAAATTCCTACCGGAAGTAGGTCTTTTACTCTTATCGAAAATCAGTTTTTTGCGAATATCTCGTAAGTTATGCTTTCTAGGCAGGTACATTACGAGTATAAAAGTATTTAGAATATACTTCTAAATATCTTTTGTATAAAAAAAATTTCAAAATTCAGACCGGAAGTACCACTTTTACTCTTATCGAATAGCGATTTTTTGCAAATATGTCGTAAATTATGCATTCTATATATATTTATGAAGAGTACAAAAGTATTTAGAGTTGGATTTGGAATATTTTTTGTATAAATGAAATTTCAAAATTCGGACCGGAAGTAACACTTTCATACGTATAAGAAAGTCGTGTGGTGGCCACACCTCATTTTTTTTTGTAGGTAAAATTGGAAATAATGGGGGAAAAATCGGTGAATTTTATACATTCCATTAAACCTATTACAGAGTCATTTCTATATTATTTGTTTACTTGCTAACCAATAAAAACAGTTAATTCATCTTCCTATACTTATTTCCAAGAATTAATAATTCAATTATATTATGTGTTATTGTTATTATTTTGATCATTATCAAAGTAAATAAATATAAGTAGTACGTCTACTAAATGAAATAAAGCAAAGTCGCAAGAGATAAATAAACAAAACAATACGGGGGAATTCATTACGGTTATCATATATCAAATTACGTTGTGTATTTATACATAAATGCTGATTGTTTATCAGTAGGAAATGCAACACACTAATGAATTTGCGGTCTACGTATATAATACGGCTTACTGACCCGTCTAACTGGCTAAAATTGCGCGTCGCCTCCGATAAAACTAAATTTTCCTATCGTGGTGGTATACGGTGCGCGCGGCTGTTTCTGAAGATCCAGTCGCTTTTGTTTTCGTCTCTTTTTTTCGCGTCGACGGTACCTATTGTGAACGGCAGTTGACGAGTTTAAATGGCGCGCCTCTTCGCATCGGTGTTGAAATGTAAACAGGCCCATACGAACCAGCGAGCGACCGCCTGGCATTATGTAATAGTCTTCTCGTCTCGCCTAACATATCACTATCACCACCCATCGATCCGGTATTGAAGAGAGCATGTTTTGCTCAAAAGAGGGACAAGGATGGCGCTATTAATTTGAATCCGGTCGACGAACGAGCGTTTCCTGGCGCGTTCCACGAAATATTTGTGTGGAGGATTTTTTGTTGTTTACTAATTTAATTTGGTTGTGAATCCATATAACCTTCTATATTTATCAATAGGAAAACTTCGTGGGGTCTTCAATTTTTAATGTTTTCGATGGGTTTATTATATATTGTACATGATATAATATTCAATAATGGAAACAGAAAGGAAATTAAGTGAAAGGATTATATTAATTCAAAAATAAACAATGATAATAATAATAATAATAATAATAAGCATTGTTGCCCAGTAGTTTACAAACCAATTACAGGACAATTTTTTAGATTCCACGAGTATGTAAGGGAACGTCCATTAATTACGTGAGGTGTTTTTCATAAACATTTGCTCCCCCCCCCACCCCTCCATATTAAATATTGTCTATGCCTGGGATTGGTTTTGTAATACAAAATGTTATCTGTTATAATAATGTATATTCTTTAAATTAAAAAGTTGACGCGAGATTTTCATTGAAATTCCATTCCAAGTACTTCAATTCTCTCAATAAATCTCTATAGAATGCATACTTTGCAAGATATTGGAGAAAAAGTGAGGTAAAAGTGTTACTTCCTGTCTGAATTATGAAATTTCATGTATACAAAAAATATTGCAAATTCAGAAATGGTTTTTATGCAGAGAATTTCGATAGTTTACAAAATGTCCTTACATGTTTAAATGACGATGCTCAAAGAATTTCTGAGTACAAGGAACTAACATAAATCCCAAATTTAAAAAAATCAGTTGTTATTCCTACAGGAACACTTTGGAAATTTTCCTAAACTAATCACATATTTTGAAAATCGAATCTCAAATTAAAAAATGGATTAACCACATTAGATGTTGCCATTAATAATTTCAAAAGTATTCCAAGTGACTTCGAATGTAGCTTTCGGCAAAAGTTACACGCGGTTTTTAATAGAAATCCAGATTTAATAACATTGCGGCAATTGTGTATGCTAAATACGCTGACATAAAAGAATATTTCCAGTACGCACATATAACCAGTTGCGATGTAGAAAGGACGTTTTCTATCTACAAGAATGTACTTAATTCAGAGAGAACAAGTCTTACAGAAGAGAAAATGAACAAATAATAAGGTATTTTGTATTTTATAGATCACCAGCCACTTGTTATCCAATTATATAAATAAAATTAAAACCTCTTTAAAAATACAATATCTCAATAGTGCGCCCATGGGCGATGAGTCATGGCTCGCTCGTGTCCGTGTCCTAATCATAATATGATTAATATGGATATTTTCCGAATGAATATACAGTCGCCTGTATTTACATATGCCATTATGCGATTATTACAGTCTTTGTTTTTGGCACGTTTATTATTATTATTAAATTTGTATGGTTCTGGTCTGGGCTCTTACGGTCCTTGGACCCCACCGCACCGCGGGGGTATAGTTACGCCACTGGTGTAATTATAACGTTGTTTTTAAACTTTAATCTTATACAGTTTATTGAATTCATTATTATTCATATAATATACAAATTAAACACACATGTGAGATATTTATTTAGGTATTTATAGTAGCGAGATTTAATTCTATACGTTGAGTAGAAAAACCTGATACTGCTGATACATATCTATAAAGATAGTATAATATATGTATACCGGGTGTCCAGTTTAAAATGCAGTACATGGGGATATTGGAAACCGTTGGAGATACAACGTCGGTTAAATGGGAGAAAAGTTGCGTATTCATTTGTCCATGAATAATCCGACATCGGATTTTGAAATTTTTGTTTCATTGGGCAGATACAGGGTGATAAAGAAAAAAATGCATTTTTGAAAATCTTCCATATTTTGTTTCCTAGAAGAGATAAATTTACAAAAGTTGTAAGCTAGGGATAACAAGTCATGAGGATTTTAAAAATGATTAAAAAAAATCTATGTCTACTAGATTTTGCGTGACAATAATCAACTTTTGTTTTTCTTATGGCAGCCATATTGGATTTTGTCATTTTTAATATCTTCAAAAAAAATGCTATTCAATGATGTATAACATGTTTATGTTCAAGATAGTAAAAACATGAAAAATGGAGAAAGTAAGATTTTAATATAGTAGGCCACGGAACTGTGGATATCTTAAGTGTATACTGATAAAAAAACAAAAAATAACAAGTCTCCAAGTACTGTTAAAATATCTTTAACATTTTATGTATTAGTATTCATTAAATAAAGGTGGTTAGGTAGCTGAATCATTAATGTAACAACTGTTCAAATAAGCCACCGTTCATTCGTATGCACAATCTACATCGTGTTAGTACTGCCTCACAAGATTGTCTAACCATGTTCGGTGTCATTCCATTCACTGCTTCTTCAACGGCTTGACGTAATTCTTCCACATTTTCTTCAAGATCTCGAATACACCTTGTTTTTCAGATAGCCCCATACAAAAAAAATCAAGTGGTGTGAGGTACGGGGACCTAGCAGGCCACCCTATTGGTCCTCGGTTACCAATCCAGTTATTGTAATATTGATTATTTAAATAATTTGTAACCAACAAGGAATTGTGTGGAGGCGCTCCGTCTTGCTGAAAATACATATTTTGCAACGTGGCAAGTGGAAGTTCTTCAATTCGTTCAGCAACATGTGTGCGTAAAAGTTCTAAATACCTTTCAGAATTTAAATTCTTATTGAAAAAGAATGGACCGATAACATGGGTATCAATAACGCCGATCCAGACATTAAATCCCCATCTGACTTGCTATCTAATGCCACGAACTAGGTGTGGATTTTCATCGGACCAAAAGATAGTATTTTTACGATTAAACATTCCAGAGTTAGTAAATCGACTCTCATCAGACCATAAAATTTTCGCAAAAAAGTTTGGATTTTCATTATGTTTTTCGATGAACCAATGACAGAATTGTGCTCTCCGTATTTCGTCACCATTTTGAAGCCCTTTACTGGCTCTTTCACGATAAGATTTGAATTTGGCACGCTTTAAAATGGTACCATCTGTTGACCTAGCGACGCCAAGTGTATTTTCAATTACCCGTAAAGACGTACGGGGATTTTCAACTACTGCTTGAAGAACAGTATTTTCATTATTTTTATTGTTTTGCCTTTTTTTGGATTTGACAAAATTTCCATGCATTATCAAATTATCACGCAATCGGCGAAAAATGCTTTTTTCTGGCTGCCGCCTTTCAGGGTATCTATCGAAATACATTTCTGCAGCCAATTCATCATTTCTTCCACACAAAATAAAACACTCTAGCATTTGATATTTGTCACTATTTGTAAAACGATCCATCTTAGGTTTGCACAGTACAGATACTTATAACAATACAATGAGATTAACAATAAGATTACTGACAGTTCAGAATAAACTTCAGAGCTTTTAGAGTTGTTTAATACAAATGTCACATTTATTATCACGGCCTACTATGTTAAAATCTTACTTTCTCTATTTTTCATGTTTTTACTATCTTGAACATAACCATGTTATACATCATTGAATAGCATTTTTTTTAAAGATATTAAAAATGTCAAAATCCAATATGGCTGCCATAAGAAAAACAAAAGTTGATTATTGCCACGCAAAATCTAGTAGACCTAGATTTTTTTTTAATCATTTTTAAAATCCTCATGACTTGTTATTCCTAGCTTACAACTGTTGTAAATTTATCTTTTCTAGGAAACAAAATATGGAAGATTTTCAAAAATGCATTTTTTTCATTTTCACCCTGTATCTGCCCAATGAAACAAAAATTTCAAAATCTGATGTCGGATTATTCATGGACAAATGAATACGCAACTTTTCTCCCATTTAACCGACGTTGTATCTCCAACGGTTTCCAATATCCCCATGTACTGCATTTTAAACTGGACAGGGTGTATACAAGGTGACTGATACTTAAATCTACATGTTAAAGGACAGGGTACTACAGCTCATTTAAAATAGATTTAGCCAAATTTGCCTTATACAAAAGTCAATAGTTTTCGAGATATTGGTTTGTTGTTTTTTTTTACTTTCTTATACTTAGTATAAGGAAGTATTGTGATGATGAAAATTTTCGACCTCGAGATTTTTGCAGATGTCCACGTTTTGATGTCCCCTGATACCGAAAAAGTGGTTTTTAAAAAATGTCTGTGTCTGTGTATGTCTCTCTCTGTGTGTCTCTCTCTGTGTGTGTGTCTCTCTCTCTCTCTCTCTGTGTGTGTGTGTGTGACCACGATAGCGCTCAAACCGCTATAGGTATCAATTCCAAATTTTATATTTACAAATATATTCTCCCGCTTGAGATCTGATTAGATTTTCAGTAAAATCGGCAGACCGGAAGTAGTAGTTTACTTCAGTGAAAAAATCGAATTTCGCCAATTATTCGTCAACTACTAAGTTTAAACAAATTTATAAAGAATTAATATGTACTTAAAATTAAGTTTGAGACAAATTGTCTTAAAAAAGTTTTTCGAAATTCCAACCGGAAGTAGGTCTTTTACTCTTATCGAAAATCAGTTTTTTGCGAATATCTCGCAAGTCATGCTTTTTAGAGAAGTATGTTCCGAGTATAAAAGTATTTAGAACATAATTTTCAATATCTTTTGTATAAAAAAAATTTCAAAATTCAGACCGGAAGTACCACTTTTACTCTTATCGAATAGCGATTTTTTGCAAATATGTCGTAAATTATGCATTCTATATATATTTATCAAGAGTACAAAAGTATTTAGAACTGGATTTTCAATATTTTTTGTATATGTGAAATTTCAAAATTCGGACCGGAAGTAGCACTTTTACTCTTAGCGAGTAGCACTTTCTTGATAATATCTTGCAAAGTATGCATTCTATAGCGATTTATTAAGAGAATGAAAGTACTTAGAATAGGATTTTGAATAAGTTTTGTATAAAAAAATCTTAAAATTGTATAGTTTCAAACGCTCGTTCGTATAAGAAAGTCGTGTGGTGGCCACACCTCATTTTTCAAAATCCACTACTTACTCTTACTCAAATTTCAAATTATAGGAAACAGTAAATCTTTATTATTTTAATTTTTCTATTTCTTTTTGCTAAAAGATGTATTAACAAATACTTCAAAGAAAAAAATAGTAGAGATGCTAAAACTTCCACTTGTGAAGTAAAATTTTATATTTATTTATAAATTTTGATAATACATTAAGGGTACAAATCGTTTTGAAAACTTATTTATTGTATTAATTTTGGAAATAGATATAAATACCCACCGAGAGCTTCGAAATCAATAGAAATTATGTAATTTGGATTGTTCAATAAATAATAGATATAAGTTAATTACTGACTTTTTATGGGATGTATGTTGTCCAAAAAGTTCAAACGTGTACTTGCGTTTAATTTTAATACATTACTACAGTGAACGCCAAATTGAACCCGTAGCGGTGGGAGTAAGTCGGCGCAGCATTAGAAATAGTGGGACAAATATAGTCCAATAGCCTGACTACTACTTCAGTAAGTGAGCGTACGCGTTTCTAAAAACGACTACAGCGCATTCCCACCGTTCGCCATCTAATTTGGCGTTTACAGTAATCGATTTTGAAGCTAATGGTGGTTATTTCTACTTCATAGGAAAGATATTACAACAAATAAGTTTCAAAAACCATTTGTACGCTTAATGTATTATGAAAATTTAGAAATAAATGCCTGCGTACATAAAGATTATTTAAAATTTTTCTTCACAAGTGGAAGTTTTAGCTTCTCTGTTGTTATGTCTTTGAAGTATTTGACATAATTTTTGATACATAATGTACCGTGCCTTCATAATCTTATTTCATTAAAGTAGGCTGTTTTTTAAGTAATTAAGTCATCAATGTGGGATAGGTAGAGTGTCCAGTGTATAGTGTAGACGTGTATATATCGGCTCCGGATTTTTAACCCAATAATAGGGAGAAACCGAGTTAATAATACACAGAAAGGTGACACTGTGAAGAAGAAGAAAAAGTAGAAGTGATACAGAAATACAAGAAGAAAGTAGAAGGTAAGACAATTTATTCAGATTAATAAAACATGTGTTGACTGCCTCCGAGAGGTCGACTCGGGCATTCGACACACACGGATATATTTCAACAATAACAACTAAAGAAAAAAGTACGGTGCTGCGAACCATACCAGAGATTTGGAAACAGAAATAATAAAATAAAGTACGGTACCCTGAAGAGAAGTCGGGCGTCAATAAAATAAATAGAGGCGATAAGAAGAAAAGGCCCGTCATAAGAAAAACTAAAATAGTAAGAACACTGTTGGAAATGGATAGCGATGGGAGCACAACAGATGAGGGAAAAAGAAAGAGGGGACAAAGAGATATAACCGAAATGCTTAGGAAGAATAAAAAGACAACTAAAACAACGGAGAAAGGAGCAAGCGATGACGAAAATAAATTAGACAAGTTAATGGAAATGATACAAGGACTGGTTACACAAGTGCAACATATAGAGGGAAAACAAGATAAATATATGGAAGAAATGAAAGGAATTAAATTGGAAAATGAGAAAATCAAAGAAGAAAATGCAGAACTGAAAAAAGAAATTAGGAGTGTGAAAGGAAGACTAGATAGACTGGAGGGAGTGAATAGAAGAAATAATGCATTTATGCAGGGATTAAAAATAGATGTGAGTGATCAAGGGCACCTAAAAGTAGTGGTAGAAGAAATTATCCAGAAGTACATGGAAATACAAATAGAAATTAAAGCGGTGAAACAACTGGGCCCAGAAACTTGCTTAATAGAACTGAAGAATACACATGATAAGATACAAATGATGAAAAACAAGGGTAAATTAAGAGAATACAAAGAACAAAAGATATATATTAACGATGATATGACGAAGGAGGAAAGAGAAATACAAGAAAAGATACGTAGAAAGGCCAAAGAAGAGAGAATGAAAGGAAAAACCGTCAAGATAGGATTTCAAAAGATAATAGTGGAGGGAGAACAATGGAGATGGAATAGAGAAAAAGAGAATTGGAATAAGAAGGAAGGAGAATTGGAAAGAAAAAAAATCGCAAAAATAATGTCAAAAAACTAATAATAAAGACTAGTAGAAATGAAGATGATGACCCGGGCAAGAAAAAGGACACGATAAAGGAGAATAAACAAAATAATGATAAATATGATAACGATGACACAAAAAAAATAGAAAAGATAAGGAAAAGTAAGGATAAAGAAAACATAATATGGAAAATTGGCACGTGGAACATAAAAAGTATAACAGGAAAAGAAAAGGAATTAGAAAAGGAATTCGAAGAGTTAGAAGTAGACATATTAGCAATTACGGAAACGAAGAAAAAGGCACAGGGAATAATTAAGATGGACAATGGTCACACTTTATTATACAGTGGTGTAGGAAAAGAAAGAAGAGCAGCTGCAGGAGTAGGATGCATTTTACACAAAAAATTAGAAAACCAAATTCATGACTGGAAGGCATGGTCAGAAAGAATATTACTAATAGAGATGAAGGAGAGAAACATAATGAAAACAATAATAGTAGTATACGGACCAAATGAAGACGACACAGCAGATAACAAAAATAAGTTTTGGGAAGAATTAACAGTGGTGGTAGAAGATGCGAAAGGAATAATTTTTGTAATGGGAGACTTCAACAGTAGAGTTGGTATAAGAGACGATGAATACACTGAAGTATTAGGAACAAACGGAGAGACGGTTAGAAATAACAATGGAAGAAGAATGCTAGACTTTTGCATGATACACAACTTGGTAATAACTAATAGTCTTTTCCAACACAAAAATATACACACATATACCAGGGAAGTTAAGAGCAGGGGAGAGAAGTCCATAATTGATTATATATTAGTTGACAAAAAAAATAGAAGAATCGTGACTGATACAAAAGTAAGAAGAGGACCGGAAATAGGGAGCGATCACTTTGTCGTTATATCAAAAATAAAGGAAAAAGTTCAAAATAAAGAAAAGAAATATATATACAAACAGAAAGAAAACCAAAAAGAATTACTTAGAACATACAAACTAAGAAGTAAAGATATCGCTGAAAGTTACCAGAAAAGGATAACTGGAAGAGTAGAAAATGTAGAAATGAATAGAAATATTGAAGAAACTTGGAATACGTTCAAAGAAATTATAATAACTACAACTAAAGAGATATGTGGAGTAAGCAAGAAGAAAAACAAAAGACAAACAAAGTGGTGGACAAATGAAATAAGGTATCAAGTAAAGTCAAAAAAAGGCATGGAAAATATATTTAGCAGAACAAACAGCGGAAAAATACAATATATACAAAGAAGAAAGAAAAAAAGTAAAACAGTTAGTGGCAGAAGCCAAAAAAGAGACATGGCAAGAATTTGGTGAAAAGATGGAAAAAAATAGTAAAGAAAACCAAAAACTATTTTATAGAGTTTTGAAGTCAGTAAGGAATGAAGAAATGTCTCAATCTACACACCATAATAATATACAAAATAAGAAGGGAGATATACTAAGCGATAAAAAAGAAATCATAGAAAGATGGAAAGAATACTTCCAAGAATTGCTAAACGAAGGAGTGGAAAATGAGAATACCGATGAACAACAAACAATAGAAGAAGAAGAGACGGAAGAAATAATTACCATGGACGAATTGGAAGAAGCAATACATAAACAGAGAGATGGGAAAGCACCAGGCTGCGACAAGATTACGGCAGAAATGATTAAAAATATAGGACAAAAAAAGGAAGAGAAGTAATGTTGAAAATATATAACAGAATATGGAGAGAAGAGGAGATACCAAACGATTGGAGGAAGTCATTAATAGTACCAATATACAAGAATAAAGGAAACAAAAAAGAATGCAATAACTACAGAGGAATAACCCTTCTAAGCACTGCAATGAAGATTCTTGAGCAAATAATAGATAAAAGACTAAGAGCAAAACTCGAAAATACGCTACACGAATCACAAAGTGGGTTTAGAAAAGGAAGGAGCACACAAGACCAAATATTTTCCGTGAAGCAAAGAATACAAAAAGCCTATAGAGAGCAGAAGAAAGTATTTTTAGCATTTATAGATCTAGAAAAAGCATTCGATAAGGTACCAAGAGAAAGACTGTGGAATATATTAAAAGAGAGACGGGTCAATGGAAAAATAAGACGATTAATACAGAAAATATATGATAATAACACCAACGCTGTAATAGCTAATAATTTAGAATCAGAAACCTTCAGAACAAAGGAGGGACTCCGACAGGGAGGAAGCCTGAGCCCAATGCTGTTTATAGTTTATATGGACGACATTATCAAAAGGTGTACAAAAGAAAGTAAAAAGATCAGAGTTGGACACATTAATTTAAAGCTAGTCGAAGTTTCACAGGGAGCATTCGCAGACGACATAATAATTACAGCTGACAGTGCGGAAGATCTACAACGGAATTTAATAATATGGAATACGACACTAAATAACAGTGGAATGATGATGAATAAGAATAAAACCAAAGTAATGGTAGTGGGAGATGAAGAGATAGATATGAAAATCGAAATAGAAGGAATTGAAATAGAAGAAGTGAGAACGTTCCAGTACTTGGGAGTGAGAATTGGTGGAAAAGGGACCCAGGACGCCGAGATTAACCAACGAATAGAAAAAGCAATAAAGCTGTATTATAGTATGAGGAGTAAGTTCATTAACAAAAAAGAGATATCCCGCGAAACAAAATTAAAAGTATATAAGGCAATATACCGACCGATATTAGTATATGGATGCGAATCCTGGATATTAAATACAAGACAAAAAAGTAAAATACAAGCAGTAGAAATGAAATATTTAAGAAGAGTCAGAGGAGTTACAAAGATGGAAAGAATAAGAAATTCGGAAATAAGAAAATATCTAAATATACAGTCAGTGTTGGAACATATTGAGCAAAGACAGTTGGGATGGTGGGGACATCTATATAGAATGGAAAATACGAGACAGACAAGAAGGATATGGGAAGCAAGAATAATGAAAAATAAAAGAAGAGGAAGGCCAAGGACGACATGGAATGATGTCATAGCAGAGATTTTGAGGAGGAAGGGCAAAACTTGGACAGAGGCGAAGAGCATGGCGAGGAATAGAAATGAATGGAAAAGATTCATAAAAAGTTAGAAGAGGATAAACGCCCCACACCATTAATATGGTAGAGGGGATTATTAGATTATATATATATATATATATATATAAGTCATCAATGTTGGTGTACATGCTAAGCTTTTGAAAACTTAAAATTCTGACAGCTGTCATATTTAAATTCAAATTATAGACGCATACATGACATAACCAAACTATCAAAATTATGCGTTTGTGTGTGATTACGTGCACTGCGACCAACCATTAAAAAAAAGCATGGCTGTCTCTAACGAGAAAAGTATTTGAAGGCACAGTATGTTGATGTATATTGTCTATACATATTGACTATACACGCACCTCGGCGAACACATTTATGAAATTAATAATAAAAAGAATACGCTAGAGATGAAACTAAAATATAATATATATTATTGCAAAGGCGTGTACAATAATAAAATAATAGAAAAGCAAAAATAATTCTATTAGTTGAGCAAACTTGCCTGACCGACAGTGTATACATTTCAATATTCAGATATTCTAAGACATCAATAAACCTGTACATAATTAATACAAATCATTGTTTGCAAAAGAATTTCTTTCCGATCGACGGTGGTATATGTATATCGTAATATGCATTCACACAGCGACTCTGACTGCAGGCCGATTAGATCTCAGCAGGAGGAGTGGTAGAGAATCGGAAATTTTAAAATACCAACACCGCAATGAACAATGCAACAACAGAATGGAAACGTTAGTAACATTACCATAAACGGGTGTCCGTGCACAAACAGGACAGACACCTTTCCTGTAGAATGAAACGTGGGCATATTAATAGTTCTTCGCGATTTTTAAATATTTCTAGTAGATTAGTTAAATGAAATGTGCATATTATATGTTTATGCCGCTTCCGTTAATCAGTACAAAGAGGTGGAAACAGGCATTAATAGATTTGTATAACTGAAAGACTGGTGGGGTGTGCAAATTGTAATATAAACAAGAGGTGCAGGTATGAATGAAGGAATAACTCTTTAGTTGCGGTTCCTAAGAATGATTGTATTAATCTAAAAGTATAGAGCAATAATGTTTATTAAACTTTAGTAAGCCAATCCAAGTACTAAAAATACATGAGTTCAGGCAATTGTCTAAATTAAGAATAAGAGAATGGAAATAATACAATAATGAGAAGAAATTTTCCGAATTACTACTAAATAGTAGACTTCAGTCATAACAGTCTCGGTAATAGCGAACCACCAGTTATAACGAACATCATTTCAAGTCCCAGTACTTTTTCTCTATAACAAAGTACAAGTTGTGTTAATCCTGCTGTATATCTGAAAGGACTTACAGACAACACTAGTTCTTTATACGTCAATCCAATTACCAGTGAAGAAATAAATAAAATTTTGCAAATCTCAAATCATAACGTACTGTGGATATATACAACGCGTCAACATACATACTAAAACGCATTAGAGACGAAACAAGCACGCCACTGGAAAATATCTCAGGGTCTCTTTCCGGATCAGCTTAAAATTGCCGAAGTGCGAACATTATCGGCCCATAAGTGTTCTTCCAGCAGTCTCAAAAATTTTCGAGCAGATAATTCCAGGCAGAGTGATCCAATATCTTGAAAAGAAGAAATTCTAAACAAGCAACCAACATGGTTACAGAAATTGTGACTGCTCTGGACTACGTCCTTAAGGCATTACACGATAATATGTTTGAGGAAATGAATTTATTAGACATAAGTAGGACGTTTGACACCTTTAGCTCACATACTACTGGAAAAACTTACATACTATGATATACGTGACACTCTAACAACTACCAAAACTAATAAGATCCTATTTCATGGCCAGAGTGCATTTAACGAAATGAAATGGGGTGACTGCTGATTTTCTCGAAATTAAATATGGGGTACCTCAGGGATCGATACTTGGACCCATCTTATTCGTTATACATATGAATGACCTAGGCACGGAATTGTGTTTACCTACATGCACATGATATTTCGTTGTTAGTAAGGGCGAAAGAACTGGAAGAGCTGGAAGCAAAATCTGCTGCTGCCATCCCCATCCAAAAAGCAGAGGGTGGTGTGCACCAAATCAGTTGAATATGAACCTAAACAAAGTGTAAAGTGCAATCTGAAATGGAGATTACATACAGATAGCCTAGCCAATAGACTTAAGGGTGAAAGGGAGGGATGCTGATGTAGGGGTACTGATACAGAGTCGAGGATTTTTTTGGCAGTTAACCTGTGTTAACAAATTATATGACTTTTTCTCGGACTTTGTTTTGTTCATTCATTCACCAACTGGGTTCTCTCCTTTATTATTCATTTGTTTGCTTTTGTCTTATAATGTTTATATCTTCCTTTGTCATTTTGTTAATGTAGTGTTCTTTGTTATATGCACATTCATTTAAATTAATTTGATATATGCTTTGACTTGTACATTAGATTTGATTCTATATTTTGGTTTTTGCAACTGAGAAAATATATTATTATTATAACAAACCGAGCATCATAACGCAATAATTGTGGTCGGTAATTTCTAGACTGCGCAATTTCGACTATTTCGTTGTACAAATGACTAAACTTTTTAGAAATTACTTGTCGCACTACTATCCAACCCCTCTATTCCGCGAAATTTTGAAGAACTTGCCGACATGCGCCTTGCCTATGGTGCAGACAGTGTAATGGAAGAGAAGCAGCACGCTTGTATGAACAAGCAACCTGATCATCCAACCTTTGCTTTCATCCATCGTCGTCGCCAAAGAGAGAGTGGAAATCAAAGGTGGTGGTGGTAGTCCAAGAACAGCTCGTACGGTTCAATTTGACGAAGAAGTTCTATATCGTGTGGAATAAAACCAATCTACAAGTGTTCGTGCAATTGCACCACTATATGGGAACCTCCATGTCGACGGTACACTGTGTCATTCATTCATCACCAACTTCTCTACTCTTACTATTTGCAAGCGTACAAGCTTTAAATCCTGAATATTATCCCCATCGATTGGGATTTTGCTAATGGTTTTTGGGTCACAACGATCCTGATTTCAGGAGAGTAGTATTGTTTTCTGATGAGGCTTGTTTCACACGCGAAGTTTTTGTAAAAACAGTCACATCTGGCATGATGAAATCCTCATGCTGTGGTTTCTAGAAGACACTAGCAACAATTTAGTGTTAATATGTAGGCTGGTATTGTTGGAGAGAATCTTAATAGTTCACTTGATGCCTGTTCGTTTGAACGCAGACTTTATCTGAATTTTCTGCAAAATGTTTTGCCTCAATTATTGGAAAATGTTTCTTTAAACATTAGAAATAACATATGGTTTCACCTTGATGGGGCATCTCCACAGTTTGTTTAAACGTGCGCCAGTATCTCGACCAGGAGTTCCACGTAAATGAATTGGAAGAGGAGATCCCGTGGCTTGGCCTGCGCGTTCTCCTGATCTCAACCCCTGGATTTTTTCCTTTGAGGTTATCTGCAATCGTTAGTTTACGAAACACCTATTCGTTATGAGGAATATCTCCTAGCAAGAATAGTGGCAAGTTGTACACATGTAGAAGCTATTTCCGGATTATTCCATAGGGTCTGTGAGACAATGATGCGATGGTGCAATCTTTGTACTGAAGCTAATGGCCGACATTTTCAAGAATTTTTGTAAACCATCATTTATTTGTCAATAAAACAAAGGCTAACATGAGCAAAAACTTATACAATACATGAATGACATGCCCTGTAGTGCCCCATTCACGGAATTATATATATATGCGGATGATACTTCGTTGTTAGTAAGGGCGAAAGAACTCGAAGAGCTGGGAGCACAATCTGCGGCTGCCATCCAAAAAGCAGAGGGTTGGTGTGCAGCAAATCAGTTGAAAATGAAACCAAACAAAGTACAAAACATGGAATTTTTTTACAAAACATCAAAAGATCGAGGAATAATAATGGACTCCAATCTGAAATGAGGATTACATATAGATAGCCTAACTGGTAGACTGACGTCCACGATATACATTTTCAACAATTTTTGTAAACCATCATTTATTTGTCAATATAACAAAGGCTAACCTGAGCAAAAACTGATTTATTAATGTCCTCCTAAACTTTTTTTGTAAAATAATACCAAAACAATGTTTCCTATTTTATGCTAATATGGCTCATTTGCGGACATATGTTTATTAAACAAAAAATGTTTCTTTCGATGTCCCCAGCCGCCCCTTAAAGGTTGACGGTATGTTTCTAGTACACCCTGTATATTTTCCATATACATATTTTAAAGTAAATCTTAATAAAAACTCCATAATTTGTTCATTTTCAAAAACCACCTAACAACACCGCTAATTGTCTGTGTGTATTTTTGTGTTACAGTTTTACTGAGCGAAACTATAGAAAAAGACGAACTTCAATTCAAGACTCTCAAAATAACCGACTTCGGTTTGGCGCGCGAGGTCTACAAGACGACGAGGATGTCCCAAGCGGGAACGTATGCCTGGATGGCGCCCGAAGTGATCAAACACTCGACGTTTTCAAAGGCGAGCGACGTTTGGAGCTACGGCGTCCTGCTCTGGGAACTGTTGACCGGCGAGACCCCCTACAAGGGTATAGATACGCTGGCCGTCGCTTACGGTGTCGCGGTCAACAAACTCACCTTACCCATTCCGAGCACGTGTCCGCAGCCTTGGCGCGATCTCATGGAAGGTAAGTGCTTTATTTGATTTTGAAGACAGCGATGGTGCTGTGGGAGCCGACATAGATGGTATTCGAATCCAATAGTCCAAAGTCCACTCGCACTCTCTTTTAACGCATTTCGAACACCATGGAGGGCTGCGTATGCCGTCTTATAATCCGTCTTCCTTCCTTGCCGTTATTCCCCCACGTTTCCTTCTCGTGTCCTCATTATTCCTCGACTTTCATTTGCTTCCGGAATGGTTTCTAAACTGTCTAGACGTGACCCGAAGATCGATTAGCTAATGTATTTTTAATTTAACTAACGATTATTGGACGTCGTCGTTAAAAGAGAGTCATAAATTGCATAATAAGTCTGAAAGCAATTTCTTTTATCTTTTGTCGAGGTTCTTATACGGAGAGTGGCCCTGATTGTATTTCCAGCATATGGTCATGTCGCTTTTTATATTATTATTAATAATAAATAATAATAATAATAAAACATTTATTTAAACCATCCGATCACATAGTGATATCGGTTACGTCATAGTGTACAAAAATAGATCACATACAGTTTAGCACATACTCTAAAACAATAAATACGAGGGATATTCGGAAAGTAAGGTCCGATTTCTGTTAAAACATAAACCATCGCAGATTGTTTCAAAAAACTATTTATATTTAATTATTTACATGTTTCTCTATTTTCCCACATAGTTTCCATGTTTGTTTAAACATTTGTCATAATGTTCTACGAGCTTTTGTATGCCTAAGTCATTAACGTCCGCCTTCTGTAAGGATAACGTGCGCACAATATGTGAAATTTCCAATTTTCAGATACAATTTTGTGCAGAGTTGTTCTACCCACATTCGGAAATTCCAATGCTAAAGTTGAAATTGTGAATCGCCGGTCTTCCCGAATCTTTTCGTCCACGGCATTGATCAAATCTTCTGTGATCACTGATGGTCGGCCTGATCGCGGTTCATCATGGACATTTTCCCGTCCGTCCTTAAAAGCTCTTACCCACTTACGCACTTTGCTGTCGCTCATCGCATTGGGGCCATAAACTTCACTAATTTGTCTATGAATATCCGCTGCTGAAACGTTCCTTGCTGTCAAAAACAGAATCACTGACCGTATTTCACAGTCGGCGGGCTGATCAATTGTTTTAAACATTTTGAACGGACACTCTAAGCAACATACTGCTACAATACCTACAGATTGGAGCGTTAATATTTTGTGCAATTAACATTAGCTCAGGATCCTTAGTATTTTTAAGTTATAAAATAGCGTAATATACTCTATTGAGTTTACAGACGACGTGTTCCACATGCCGTTCCCATGACAGATCAGGTTGCAGAACTATCCCTAAAAACCTAGCAGTAACCACATCATCGATTCTTTTCCGACTATGCCCCAAACCAAATATCGGCTGCACAAGTCTTTTCTGGGCAACAAATACGCGATTCACATTAGCTCAGAATCTATAGATTTTTAAGTTTCAAAATGGCTTAATATGATGCACTATTGAGTTTACAGATGACGTGTTCCACATGCTTTTCCCATGACAGATCAGGTTGCAGAAATACTCCCAGAAACTTAGCAGTAACCATGACATCATCGAATCTATGGAAATGTATAACTGTTATTGTGTTCATATTTAGCATCAGGTTGTTGAGATCACACCATTTCTTCATTTCGGTTATAGTTGCTTCTATCATCAACTAGCATAGTAACCTCCGTCTCAGAAGACACCAAAATCAAATTGTCGTCTGCAGAACTAACCATATAACCAGTCTTTATAAAGTGATGTAGATTACTCATATATAACAGAAATATTAGAGGACCCAACGATGACCCCTACGGCACACCAAGGCTCTTTCTCACAAAGTCTCGCCGTTTACATTTACGTATATGTATCTGCTTTCATAAACGAGATAATCAATCCATTTATGTTCTCCCGAATGAATGCTCAATGAAAAAGTGTTGCTGTTCAGAAATCCGCGAAAGATCGAAGAACAACCCAGTAACGTATTTTCCATAATCCAATTCTCTCTTGACATGTTGTATACACTTAATGGTAGCTGTTTCTGTGAAATGGTTTTCCCTAAATCCATGTTGGTTTGGGTCAAGTATTTTAAAATTGAGGTTGTTGAGGCCACACCGTTTTTTCATTTCGGTTATAGTTGCTTCTATCATCAACTTGCATAGTATCCTCCGTCTCAGAAGACACCAAAATCAAATTGTCGTCTGCAGAACTAACCATATAACTAGTCTTTATAAAGTGATGTAGATTATTCATATATAACAGATATATTAGAGGACCCAACGATGACCCCTACGACACACCAAGGCTCTTTCTCACAGAGTTCTCGCCGCTTACATTTACGTATATGTATCTGCTTTCATAAACGAGGTTAATCAATACATTTATGTTCTCCCGAATGCCCAATGAAAAAGTTTTGCTGTTCAGAAATCTGCGAAAGATCGAAGTGTTCAACCCAGTAACGTATTTTCCCTAAATCCAATTCTCTGTTGACATGTTCTATAAACTTAATGGTAGCTGTTTCTGTGAAATGGTTTTCCCTAAATCCATGTTGGTTCGAGTCAAGTATTTTAAAGTTATTTATATATTGCCATAATTCATTGACAATACTTTTCTCGATTACTGCAGAAAACGTGGTCAAAATTGAGATCGATCTGTAATTTTGCACATTTTCTTCACATCCACCTTTATGCACTGGTTCAACACGAGCTAATTTTAAAACACTCGGAAATTCTCCTTTGACTTAGAGGTTTTATAATTTCTGAACAAACCTTTTTATATTTCTGCTGTTAACAGTCAAATCCACAGGACTGTTTATTTTTAACATCATAATTGTATTTTGTATGTCCTCTTCTGATATAAATTAAAAAATTATACTTTGCGGCTGTATAACATTTACTCCCAAAGTGACTACTCATTTTCTGTTCAGCACTGTCTTCAAACCAATTTGCTACAGCAGCACCTCCATTTACCTCATCTCTATTTTCATCTAATATTGCAAAACCATCGCGATTCTTCAATTTACCTGATTGGATATATTTTCAAATTTCCTTACTTTTATTTCTAGTAGAATTTAATCTATTATATAAATAATCTTTATTTGCTACTGCAATTCAACGTCTATGATAGCGTTTTTCAATTATATATTGTATTGTTCTCTATAGACCTGTTGCCCGCACTATTTCATGTATAATCCTAAGATTTCCACTAGAATATTTTAATTCTTGATTAATCCATGACAAAATCAATAGTTAAGTCATTTCTAATTGCATCCTCTTAAAACAAAGTTTTCTGTTATTGTAGAATTGGAATGTGTATAAGAATAATATTTTTTATTTTATTTTAATAAGTATGAAATATAACTAGGTATAACAACACTGCATTGCAAATGAAACATAAAATTATTTATACTCTAGGTGTTACAACGTAGCAAAGGTGGTATTGAAATAACAATTAGGACAACCAGCATACAGAATACAAGAAATAGGGGTACACTGATATGAAATAAATCATAAATTCTAAGTATAGCAGAAAAGTAATATATAACAGAAAATTGAGTAGAACAATATAAAATAAACAAACGAAAGTGTATATATCAAATCAGTCTGATCACTAAGCAATTATTTCTGGTGTACGAAACGCTTTGAATATCATGATAGCCTCTGGGATGTTCAATTTCTTACCTTTGTCGTCAAAATGTAAGATGTATACAAAATCGTTTGATCTTGTGTGATTATTTTCTTTTATGGGGACTGCAAACGACTTAGGGCATTCGTTATCAAATTCTTTTATGTTCTTTAACGTAAATATTAAAATTTCCTGTTTGACCGATATGTCCTCCTCTACAATCGAAACATTCGAGCATAAACTCCAGATTTCTTTAGGGGGTTTGTTTTAGTTTTAGCATTAAAAAGGATATTAACAACTTTTTTGTGGGGTTTAAAAGGTACTTCATTGTTATACCGGGTGGTGCAATAGTGTGTCGGCGGAGCTTAGTATAAAAACTAATAACGCTGTAGCAATGAGGCTTTACGTACGTATGTAGTATGCGACTGCGCATTTTCTAATTTTATTTACAAATATACAGGATGTTCCAAATTTTTGCAACCACATTCAACTTTTTTATTTTAAATACATTGCTACACTTTCTAGATATTATAATGATAGCCATTCAAATTATCTTTGCAATGATATATGGATATGTGCACTTCAGACTGTTAGTTTTGATTTTATTGATAATTTTGTTAAAATCTTGACAGTTGCAGCTTCAAACATTTTAAGCCTTAGTCTGAAAATGGGTATGAATGCCTCACGTAATTCTTGTGTTACTACTTTATGTACTAACACGTTATTTGTTTTGAGGTTGAACAAAGTGAATAAATATACAGAGTGTTAAATATGTCGTCTAAGTTATCGATCTTTATTGGTTATTTTCTTGTTTTTTTTTTAAAATCTAACCTATAATATTTTTATAAGTCAGCATATTCCTTGTAAATTCGCCTTTAAAATGGTACCAATAACATACTACCTATTTCCAGTATTTTTAAAGTTATAACCTTTTAATAGGATATACTCATGTTTATAACATGCAAAATGCGGGGTATTTTGGACTAACACGTTATTTGTTTTGTGGTTGAACAAAGTGAATAAATATACAGGGTGTTAAATATGTCGTGTCTAAGTTATCAATCTTTATTGGTTATTTTCTTAATTGCGTTTTATTGTTATAAATTAAGTTCGGCTAGTGAATTATTAATTTCTGTTTGTTTGTTAGTAGTTGTTACGTGTTGTATTTACCTTGTTATCAGTTATATCGTTTTATTGACATTATTTTTTATTTAGATACCATAATAATTTGTTGTTGTTTTTGCCTTAAAATGAATTTTTCGAAAGAGGAGCTCATAGACATGGTATTTGCTCTTGGCCCTAGAAACAGAAATCCATTTTTAGCATCAAGAACATATGCGATGGAATATCATGACTGAAGAGCACCGGATAGTAAAACGTTTGAAAATTTGTTGATAAGGTTTCTTCGAACGGGTTCAGTGAATTACGTCGAACATGAAAGAAGTAAGACTATGAATACAGAAGATAATGAAGTGACAGTCGTCCAGTCCATTGTGGAAAATCCGCACGTATCTACAAGCATAATTTCGAAACAACACGGGATAGAAGTCACTGCTGTAAAAAGGATTTTAAAAAAACATAAGTTTCGCCCTTACAAAATTCAAAATCATCAAGGCTTATTACAAACGGACTTTGAAAGAAGACTAGTTTACTATGAATGGCTCCTTTTACAATTACGACACGATATAGCTTTTCTAGATCATGTGCTTTTCACAGATGAAGCAACATTTGCTAATTGTGTAATAACAAACAGAAAAAATACCTATTATTATGACACTACAAACCCACATTTTGTTCAGCCCATTTTATATCCACAAAAATGGAGTGTTAACACATGGGGAGGCATTATAGGAAACAATATTATTGGTCCATTCTTTTTTAATAATACTAATTGGGCAATCTACACAAATTTCCTACGAAATAATTTACCATTGCTATTAGATAACGTCATCAGGAGATTGTGCTACCAACATGATGGTGCTGCTGCAAGAGCACATATAGATAGGGTATTCACAAATAAGTGGATTGGGAGAGGAATTTTGGTAAGCTGGCCACCACGATCACCAGATCTCACACCTTGTAATGTCTTTCTGTGGCCAACTGTAAAAAACATTGTTTACGCAACACCTCCTACAACGGCAGAGAACATGCAGCAACGAATAAGAAACGCTTTTCTTCAATTAAGTGAGAATAACTTAGCTCAGAATGTAAAGCCTGGCGTCCACTGCATACGAGGCTGTGCTGTGCTGTAATGTGCTGTGCCGTGCGAGTTTCTTTGAAGCCGTGGCGGGACCGTCCATTGCTACTGTGTATTTGCAAGCGAATTTATTCTGACATGCGATGCTTTCAAGTGTAGAAATAGAGCATAATTTGATGGATTTGAGGGTTTATTTTAAACAATATAGTTATTAAAAGAAAATACAGATTTTGGATTGCAAGTCATATATTAGACAGAAATATATTTGGCGAATACAACCCTATAATACCCTCTTTGAGCGACGAAGATTTTAGGAAATATTTTAGAGTACCAAAGGAGCAATTTTTAGAAATTCTTGAGTTGATACGCTTTGATATCGAAGCGTTCGAAGATCGTAATAAATTTGAGAATTACTTTATCTCTGATGTGGGGAGAGTTCTCTGGCAAAATAATGCAATTGTGCATTAATGCAGTATCAAAATGTTAAATGTTCATTGTTTTAGAAACCATTAAATTTTATTTTAATAAACAATTTAAAAACATTATTTTCCTTAAAGCAAAACAACCATAACAATGTTAGTATATTGTATGTACGTTTTTCAGATAATAGTAATTTTAATTTTACAATGAATGCCTAAATTATCTTATAACAACTATGTTTTGCTTAATTTTGCTAGAGGTTGTAAATTAAAACTAACCTATAATTTACATTTTTGACAAGAAAATAAAAGTACTTCAATTTGTTCGCGCTATCTTCCCATATAATGTCTTCTTTTTTCCTGGTTCTTGTAATCGTTTTCATCCGTTTTCCACAAAACAAAATGCCTCCTAATAACTTCAATAAATTCTTCCATTTTGCTGTATATATACAAAGTACAACACCGCACACAGCTCGGTTAAAATCGGTCACGGTGCGAAGTGAAGCTGGCTCAGCAAGACACCGCTTCTCTACACCGCACAGTATAGCACAAGTGGACGGTTGCCTATTTAAAACATACATGGTCGAAAACACATGCTGGCTCCGCAAGCCACCGCACAGCACCGCTTAGCACAGCCTCGCATACAGTGGACGCCAGGCTTAAGTCTGTCGATACAGAGACGGTTGAGAGCATGTGTGGAGCAGAATGGAAATATGTATATTTGAACGCATTTTAAATTAAGATTGTTTTATTATGGAAAATTTTTAAAATGTAATTCTAAAACTAATGATAAAGCATTTAAAAAACAGGTGTTTGTTAAAATTACTTTGTTTTATTTTCATGGCCAACCATCTATTAGATGCCCCGCATTTTGCATGTTATAAACATGAGTATACCCCATTAAATGGTTATAACTTTGAAAATACTAAAAATAAGTACCTACTTTGTTATTGGTACCATTTTAAAGGCGATTTTACAAGGAAGATGCTGACTTATAAAAATATTATAGGTTAGATTTAAAAAAAAGAACGAGAAAATAACCAATAAAAATCGATAGCTTAGACACGACATATTTAACACCCTGTATATTTATTCACTTTGCTCAACCTCATAACAAATAACGTGTTAGTCCATAAATCAGTAACACAAGAGTTACGTGAGGCATTCTAAAGCTAAGGCTTAAAATATTAGATGCTGCAACTGTCAAGATTTTAACAAAATTATGAATAAAATCAAAACTAACAGTCTGAAGTGCACATATCCATATATCATTGCAAAGATAATTTGAATGGCTATCATTATAGTATCTAGAAAGTATAGCAATCTATTTAAAATAAAAAAGTTGAAAGTGGTTGCGAAAATTTGGAACAGCCTGTATATTTGTAAATAAAATTAGAAAATGCACAGTCGCATACTACATACGTAATTAAGGTCTCATTGCTTCAGCGTTATTAGTTTTCATACTAAGCTCCGCCGACACACTATTGTACCACCCGGTATTTAGAAATAATTCTAGCAATTTCTTCACTAACACTGCAAATATAAGTCAGCGATACATATTGAGATGATTCAATTTTATTGTGGGGATATACTGATTCCAGTAAAAGTTAAGTTAGCTTCTTATTTAATAATAGCTAAACAAAAACACCCTAAAACACCTTTACCACACTAAAACATAAAAAAAGCTAAATACGCATTTCGACAACTGTGTTGTTATCTTCAGTAGCACTGATTAAAAACCGCGATGTCTATACACCGTAGCGTAACAGAGCAACACTGGTGCCAGTATTGTTGTGCTACTGAAGATGACAACATAGTTGTCGAAATACGTATTTAGCCTTTTTTGTGCTTTAGTGTGGTAAAGGTGTTTTTGTTTAGTATCAAGCCACAGGCTCCAAGTTTAGTTTCTTGATACTAGCTGGCCCAGTAGACGTTGTTCTACCCTGTCCGATAAGTGATGCGATGAGTTTGATTTGGTTAAACACCCTAAATTCGAAATCCGAAGAAGAATGATCCTTATATGTCAAAATTCAATCCTGCCAAAACAATAGCGCCAATTATCGGACGGCAGCAGATACCAAAACAATTTTTTTGACAACGTGACCATCTTGTGTACATAAAAATCATTTCGGCTTACAAATACATTATGTGAATGTGCCGTCTATCGGTCATGTCGATTAGAAGTTACACGATCACTAACAGACGCACCAACGATGATATATGTATAAAGATTATAAATATGAAATTTATTAATTATTCAACCACAGCGTTACCTATCATCGGGTGCAGATTTTGTGATTTTCTTTTTTGGACACTAAACCGACATATTTTGAATATGAATCACTTTGGTCCATAAATATAGAATTTGTTAATAACTTGACAACAGCGCCACCTATTGGATCCTAGCACAACATTGAATCATCGTCTTGACAAAACAACAAAATCGGAGCTTTAGGGTATCAAGATTTGATAAGGTGGAAGCGGTGAAGGCAAACATATTTTAGAAAAACTATTCTTTCAACATCGAGCGGGCTAAAAATAACTTAGGTGGATTAGAGGTAGAAGCAATGTTATACTAAAAAAATACTTAAAAACTTAAATTTAAAATTGTGGCAGATATTTATCGCCATCAGTGTAGGTACAAAAAAAAAATAACGAAAATCATTTCTAATTATCCAAATTGTTTCTATACGACTGTTATCGTTTTAAGTCTGTTAATTCCGGTGTTTTGTAGTGGAGCACCTAATTGTGTAAAATAGTATAATCATTTTGACCTCGGGACAAGGTACAACACAGTAGACGCAAATTGATTTTAGGAAACAGCATTTGCGGCCAGGGCGGAGCGATAATTGAGGCGCTTTAAAGTTGGAAAAGTCGTTAAATTCCCCGAAATAAAGCGAACTACTGCGGAAATTGTGGCCGACCCGTGTGGAGATGAAACGAAATTCGAGAGATAACATGTGAACACGACAAATATGCGATACGGTTATTGGCAGTAAAGAAAACGCATTAAACTCTAATCTACTATTGTATAATAATAAAAAAAAAACACAAATATACTATCTGATAAAAAAAAACGAATTACGTAGTAAAAGTTTTTTTTTTTTGTGCATATTTTTACTGTTTTCTGTGTTGAGAAAAATACATGGTAGAAGTTCTGACATGGTTGGACGTACTCCTTGTGGTGGTGCTGTAATTTTAACACTCTCTGTTTCAATTACTTTGATACAAGTGCAGTATCATCTTTTGTTTCCTCTCACTTGGCTTTATTTCACAAAGTTTTATTAGAATTTTCTAACATATGTTTCGGCTGTTAGGCCATTATCAAAGAGTTCTTATCTAAAACTGTTAAAAATGTTAGAAAATTCTAGTAAAACTTTGTGAAATGTAGCTAAGTGTGTTTTTCTCGACAATTAAATTAGTTTATTAAAATGTTTCACCAAGAAGTGTCTTCAACATCAATTAAGGAAATTTTGTTTCTTTTGTTGATTTAGCGATTTGTAAGTGTAATGTTTTCTCTGTTTTATTTGTGAGTGGGATAGCATAGCTTGGTGTAAACATTATGTGCAAAAAGATTGGTCGAAAAGAACGAATTACTTTGCTAGTCAGAAAAGTATGTCCAATCATCCTTTTATTGAATCAGACTATTTTATTGCCATCTCTCCCCATAAAATTGAGGCTGATGAAAAATTTACAAACCAAGGACAAAAATGGCAAGCTTTTCATTATATGAAAAATCTATTCCCAAGCCTTAGTGATGCAAAACTAAAAGAAGGAATTTTTGTGTGGCCAGGCATAATAAATACTGTGACGGAAACAAATTTTGTCAACAAATTGACATCGTTGGATAAAGGTGCACGACTTTCGTGCTTTAAAGATATGAAGAATTTTTTGGGTAATACCAGATCAACCGACTATGAACAACTTGTCCTCTGACGGATTTTCAAGCTTTAAGCTGTAACATGTCTCTGAAAATCCACTTACTGCTGGATTTCTTCCCTCCCAATTTAGGTGAAGTTAGCGACTAACATGGGGAGAGATTTCATCAAGACCTTATGGCTATGGAGAAAAGATATCAAGGAAATTGGACTACAAGCATGCTAGCAGACTAATGGGGCGTGTTTATATGATAATTCTGGATACCAGTACAATAAGAACCCAAAATAAAAAATTTAGAGTAAATAAAATGTTTTCTGAAAATTGTTTTTTTAAATCTGGACTGATAGAATTTTATGGTTTCCAGATTTGGATTCTACAATATCGAATTTACAAAAAAACAAAAACATCATTTGGTTTTAGAGAAAAAAATTCCAAAGTTGTTGATCAGTGTAACAATTAAACCATATAACAATAATACATCTCACTTTAAATTTATTAGTTTTAGCGATTAAATATACGAAATACGCAATTTAAATTGTGCGATTAGCAGTTTTTATCGCAAACGTGTAGTTGTGACGCGGTAGTATTCTTTTTTTATGGTCTAACGCTGGTAGATGTCGGCGGTGTAATTATAAAGATACCCAGATTATGTGATTAACGTATAACCACATGAGTCTTGGACAATTTTGAAAAACCAATAATCGGGGTGTCGCATATAATAACAGTAGCCGACAAATTTAATTTTTTTTAAGTAACTGTTGTAGAAATGTGTGTACGGTTCAAATAGTCTTTAACTGAAGGTATAACCAAAATCCAAATCTTTCAACCACGCCTAGTTTTACAGTTATAATCATACTCCGCTAATAGATAAACAGTAATGTATTTAGAAAATTTGTTATACAGAAGTTATAAAAAGATAAGTACAAAAATCTTTACATTACACCACTTGAATGCTTAATTAGCATCAAGAATACAAAAATACGTAACTGCACACAAAGGAAAATTGCTGATTTATCAAAGTTTTGCATAAATAGAGTTATTTGTTACTTTTATGTTGCCTTCTCTAATAAGGAACCAGCGAAAAGCTCCCTCATGACGGGATCTCACCTACCTTGATATCATTTCTCCATATCTGCAATCTCTTGATGGAACCTTTCCGCCGTTCATCACTCGTCTTTCCTAAATTAGCAGGGAAGAAATCCAAATGTGAATGCAAAAAATGAACTTTTTTTTATAGTTGTCTAGCAAATTTGCCACGATATGTTTGTAGTTTTCACTCTTTTGATTTTCAAATGAAGTGCTGCCAGTTCTAAATCATTCATGGTACGTTCAAAATTCATCTTTGAACATTTTCCTAACTTGTGGACAAACAAATAATCCTTCGCGAACTTTCGCATCAGACAGCTTTCGAAACGTATCCCTTAAGTATTTCATCTAGTGCTTTGGCAAACTGTTTAACCAATCCTAATTTAATGTGTAGAGGGGGTAGAATCACCAAATTGGAATCCTGTAATGGCTCAAATTTTATATTAAAATGCTGGTCCGTGACTGCCATTCTTTTATTTAGTAACGATTCTGAACTGCTCGGCTATTCCACACACATAAAAAACAATAATATTTGGTAAACCCTGCGTGCAGTCCAAGTAATAAGGAAATAACTTTAAGGTCACCAGAGATTTGCCAAAGATGATTGATTGAACATTGGATATTTAATATAGTTGACATACTGTCTTCCGTTTCCTTTGTGTTTGTAGAATGAGCCATTGGAATTCACGGTTTTGAGTTACCATTATAAAATAAAACGGCTTTGAGACTTGTTTTCGACGCGTTGATAAACAATCGCCATTTTGCAGGGTTGTATTCAATACTCATTTCATACAAAAGTTGATTTACATCAGTACAGTAACAGAAATTTCTTTCAACTTTGTAAAATGAACTGAAATTTTCGTGACGTTTCTTTAATACCGAAATTCTTGTAGTGGAATGTAAAAGATTCCAATCTTTTAATCGATATCCCAAAATTGTGATTTTCTTAAGTTAAACCCAAATCCCGTATCAAATCATTCAGATCTGATTGAGTAGTGAGATGTGGTTCGTCAAAAGGAATATACGTCAAATTGCTTGAAAATGACACATTCAAAACATCGTATCTATCTTCCTCGTCCGTCGAATTTGCAGAAGAATTTGAATGCATTGGAGTTTGGAAGCTCACAATCAGTTTTTTCAACGGTTTGCTTACAGATGGAATGTCTGGATACATTACTTTGTGTTTATTTCTATTTGAAAATCATTTAATTTCTACAAAACAGAAGTAACAGTCCGTGACGTAATCTTCTGGTTCACGCCAAATCATTGGCCTTTCCCACAGGACTTCAGAAGAATTATTGTTTTGTTCCACTGAGTAAAAATGACATAATACGAAATACAACATATATGTGATACCCATGTTTTATCTTGACATTTAATTTTGAAGTCATGATATTGTTCATAACAACTTCGAATTAATTCACTTAAAGGCTTCTTTTATGATTTTGTAACATATAATCCACAAACATAACAAAAACTGTCCGGAGAATTTTTACAGCCTCTTGCACGGTTTTCATTCTTGAAAGTCACACGCAACACAACTTGTGGAACATTGCTTCAAACTATAGATGGGTAGTTCGCGAACGACCGATTCAATAAGAACGACTCTTTTCATAGAACTAAATGAACTAGTATTTCCAAAAAGCAGTAAAGCGTGTGCGACCACTGAAACCATCTTTCGGTCAGAGAAATTTAGTTCGCACGGTTTTAAATTCCTTTCTTATATACCTGTACGGAATATATTACTAAAATTAAAAATATACTTTATAAATAATAATTTTTATTTATATGACAGATACATATGTGTATAAAATAAAAT
Organism: Amphimallon solstitiale; assembly: GCA_963170755.1. NCBI lineage: Eukaryota > Metazoa > Arthropoda > Insecta > Coleoptera > Scarabaeidae > Amphimallon > Amphimallon solstitiale. The sequence continues at coordinate 88,311,541 of OY720678.1, read as the reverse complement.
TTCATTTCGTATCAATGCTATTTTCCGAAGCAATTATTTACAGAATAAAATAAAACACATATTTCATATTAGCACAAGATACATAAATAAAAAAAATAACGTCAATGAATGAGCTGAAGAAGTGAATGATAAATTATGATTAAAAAATATAATATTTTTAAATTTTTTGACACCAAACTTCACAGGAACACTCTTCCAGACTATGCTAGAGTTTTTCTTAAAATGTCATCAAAATTGGTTCAGCGGCTTCGGAATCTATAGGGAACATACAAGCAAACAAACAAACATATATACATCCAATTTTATATACCGTAGTCGACAAATTTTAATTTCTGGTACGTAAGTAGAAGAGGAAAAGAGCACGTCGAAATAAAGTAAAGACAAACATATAGCGAGACTGCCAAGTACACCCGGCAAACGTTTCCTATGAAATGTGAATATCCACCGACTGCGTTGCTTCTCCCACCACTGTTGGAAAGCAGGCATCGCTGCATTTACAATGCATGGGATAGATAGCTAGTATAGAACTATAAACAGAAATTAAAAATTGTCGACTACCGTATATAGATTATATTGCTTGCCATAAAGCCGTATACATACATATAATTAATGTGGGCACATAATACTTTTCTAGAGAATAAACGAATAATAATATATTTGCAATATATCCTTTACAAAAATAAAAAATCTTAAACTATAAGGGAATTAAAAGGAACTTGTAGATTTTCTAATTATAAAGAACCCTCAAAATGGTTCTTTGTTGTATCGTCTCATTTAAACTCTCTTGTACTATAATTTAATTTTTTAATAAATCTATATTCTGGTGATTATCGGTTGTTAGTTTAGAAATATTATTGTAAAACACTAAAATGAGTTGCCTCATTCTAACTCTGAGTCTACCTATTTAGTTTTCTCATAAATTTACGGATTTACAATTAATATTTCAAGCGGTGAAGAATACTCTGTTACAAAGTATAATTTATACTGCTAATCTATAGTTCAAGAAGGATTTCTGTCTTAAAATACAGATAAGTTACAAGTAGTTCCTCGCGAACTATTCCTACGAACTAGTTCTTCCATGTAATTTAGTTCGCTTGAACTAGTTCATCGATTCGAACTGTTATGCCCATCACTACTTCAAACTTTCCTAACTAAGTGACAATTCAGTGCCATTTCGTTTGTCTCTTACCAGACCGCGTCAACACTACGCCGGCTGCAACCTTCACTACTTCGCTCTGGAATGCGTGACGTCGTCCTTTGTAGTTGCCGCTGTCCTTCACGGTATAGTCGCGAACATGATCGAGCTTGATACAATACTTTCTTAATTTTAAATTTTACGTTAATATTAATGACAACAGATTTATTTTGAAAATGTGACGTGATATCCTATGTTAGAACACAGTGTTAAAAACAATGCAAAATACTAAAATTTTAAACTGTTAAGTCAGTTACACGTGTCGGCTAGTGTAATTGAAGAAATTATTTCTAATTGAAACGAGTTTTTAGTTAGGAGACCCGCTTTTTTAAGAATTCCCAGAAGCTTATCTGCTTCCTAATTTGTAAACAAGACCTCTTCATTTCGTGTACATGCCGGTCTTCTATTTTTAAATTTTTTTCTAAATAAACTACTTTTTTGGGGCAATCCAATTGCAAAGCAATTAAACACGTGCCTCCGCTTTCGTGTCTTCTTCACTGTACTATTAATAGATGGGTACTCACGTTGTTTGTGTTTGTTACTTGTTTTCTTAGTTGAGATGCGATATCTCCGAATTTTATACCTGTGCGCTTCGATCTCTTTGTTGACTGCCGTAAACATTTCCTTTAAGGAATTCTTAATTAACTGTGAGATTATCGAGAACAACCTGCCGTCAAATAACATGAAATTTAAGAATACCACCAGTAGAAGCTTCATTTATCTATTTTATTAATTGAGACTTGAATCTATGTTAATGTTTACGTTATTCTTCGTCACTCCTAGGTAATTATTAACAATGATGTTAATAATAATGTATACTTGTTAATTCAACAGGTATAAATATCCAAGGACAAAATAATTATTTAGATTTTTCGTTTGTTTGATACTAGTGATGCGTATGAACTGTTTATTTTTTAATATTTCGCCAAAATGAACAGTTTTGTACTTACGAAGACAAACTTTTTTGCATTCTTATACGTAGTGCGGCAAAATTTTTGTTTGACATGTTGTTTGGAAAATAAAACGCTTTACGCAGGAGTAATTTACTACAACAGGGGTTCTCAACCTTTTAGTGTTTGCCACCAAATTTTCGTTAACAATTCTGATCAGCTTTTCGGGATGTTGCTTGGCAATTTTTTTTCAATTCAGCTTCACGAGGCAACAGATAGCAATAAATATGCTCATTTAATAGCCTATGTTCGATATTGTGATAGTATGTCAGCAGTAGAAGAATGAGACCCCTAAAATCAAGAATCTTTTCTCCACTTTGTAAGGACTTGGGTGCAGTACATTCAGCAATACTATTTTATTGCGAGGTAAGATGATTATTACGTGGTAAATTTTTACAGCGTGTTTATGAATTAAGAGGTGAAATCGCCGTTTTTCTAAAAGAGCTGCTGTACTAATGAATAAATGAATTAATCCTTCTGAATGTCTTTTTAGTGCAATCGGGAAACAGCTTCCTGTACTCCATTAGGTATGCAACCGTATCGTCGACTGAATAGGTATATCGGTGGATATTGTGAAGATCTGTCGATACGCGCCCGCGTGTCTCAAAATGACATGTTTGAACGTGAACGCGGAGTTCTTGTCGCAAGTGTAACATCGGACTTTATGCTAAGATGCACCACAAGTTAAACATTTTTAGAATACAGTAGAGTCTCGATATAGTGAACTAATTAATGCATGGCTTTATCACTCCACCGAGGAGTGCAGTTAAGAACGCTCAATAGGAATACTTACAAGGTGTTTATTACTTTATTAACTTAACACTTCATATTTTAATGCTTAAACCTTATAATAAAATAAAAAAATGAATAGCAGTAATAGTGCTTAATAACTATGTAATACAGTAGAAAAAAAATACATATGCAAAATTAAGTTAGTCAGTGGATTGAAAGAAATCTGTTACTTTTGTTTGCTTTGTTGGCTTATTGTACATTTTTTGAACCAACTTAGTTCTCAAATGTTGAAGGGCAATTACACGAGAATATTCTATTTCATTTGGGTTTTCTTCAGCCCACTGAAAAACCGTATTCAAAGATTTCAGTGCTTCATCAGTGGAAATCAACTTGTCAGTCACAGTTTCATCGTCATCACCAACGCTGTCTTCATTTTCAATTTCAGTTGTGACTTCATCTTTCTCATTTTCTAACTGACGGTCCTCATTCCAAACTTGAACATCATGTCGATCATAAACCTGTAAATTAATTTTAAGAACCTATGCAAGTAGATATGCATTTAATTTTTTTACTTCAGAGTTTATGAGGTTTAAGATATTCATAACTTCAGACTGTGCATATTCTGGATCTTCATCATTCAATCGTAACTTTAAAACACTTAACGGAATGTTTTCTTTTTCATCATCATAATCGTTTGTTTCTGGTAATATGTTATGCCAACATTTTCTAATTACTGTTGGGTTTAATTTTTCCCAGGCCAAATTCAAGTTTATAAGAGCATCTCTTAGAGTTACGGCTTTTAACGCTGTTCCAATGTCATTTTTGGTAACCACGTCAGATAACAATTTTTTACGATAAAATAGTTTTACCAAACGTATCACATTTTGATCCATAGGTTGGATCAATGGGGTGACGTTCGGTGGCATATACATTACCGTAATGCATTCATCAATGTTATTAAGTTCTTCTACTGGTGGATGGCTTGGAGCATTGTCTAACAATAATAATGCTCTTATTGGCAAACCTTGACTTTCTAAAAACTCTTTTACCTAAAACTGCATGTGAAGACGCTGCATAAAAACATCTGCAAACTTACCTCAGGAATAAATTTGTTTTTAAACCAACGTTTAAAAATCTCTGCTGTCATCCACGCTGTTTTGGAATGGTCATAATTAACAGGACGATTGAAGTTTTTGAGTGTTCGAGGATTCTTAGCTTTTCCTATGACTAGCAACTTGACTTTGTGTTTTCCAGAGGCATTCGTACAAGCTAAGAATGTTACTCTTTGTTTTTCTGCTTTTCTTCCAGGAGCTGTTTTTTCTAACGACGAGACATAAGTTTTATCAGGTAAGAGTTTCCAGTATAAACCTGACTCATCCGCATTATATATTTGTTCTAAATTAAGTTGAAGTTCTGTTATTTTTTCGGATAATTTTTCTTTAAATGGAGCGATTAGTTCTGGCTGGGATGACAGTTTCTCCCCAGCAAGTTTTAAAAACCTTATGCCGTAGCGTTTTTTAAATTTCTGCAGCCAACCGTTGCTTGCATGAAAGGAACCTGTGTAAAATTTTGCATGAAGCACCTTTGCCTTCTCTTTAAGTATCTCTCCGGTTATAATCGTGTGTCGTTCTCTTTGTTTCAAAAACCACTTGTAAAGAGCTTTTTCCATTTTTTGATAAACCGATAGTTTTAACGTTTTTCTTTTTCCGGGCCCACTAAACGTACTATCAATCGTTTTCAAAATCATACGCCTTTTGTTTCTTATCGAAGTTATTGTCGATTTAGCAACTCCATATTTCCTGGATAATAGTACAGATGCAACACCCTGTTGCAATGATTCTAAGATTTCTGCCTTTTCTTCCAATGTTAGATGCTTCCTTTTAGCGTGAGACATTTGGAAAACATAAACACAATGTACACTTCACAGTACGTGTTCGTAATTGTTAACTTGTATTACAAAAATATTCACTGCAATACACCGAAACTCCCCGAGTAACTGCTAAATCTGAACTGCGGAATAAACGCATTACACATACGTACGCCTTTACGCTTTCCGGGGAAGTCCCTGTGTATGTGCTTGTGCAACTCACTCTAGCGAGGTACAAATTGTTCACTATTTCGAGGCCAATACTAATATTTCACTGTTCACTGCAGTGGATAGTTCACTATATGGTGTGTTCACGATATCGAGACTCTACTGTAATTATATTCACTTTATATAGCAATGTTCTAAGCGCAAAACCGCAAAAACACGTGTAATTGAATGTTCGGAATGGTAAATGTCCTCGAATTTGGCTGAAATTTTGTATACGATGTTTTTAGGTCCTAATGGAAAAAAATATGGGGTATGCGTTCCAAATTTCAAACTTTTCAAAATTTTGGGCCACCCTAGTCGACACATTTGAGAAATAAATACTCTGAATCTTCAACTCCAACGAGCGCACACACATATTGCCGTGATCCCTATATTGGTTAGGCATTATAAAATAACTAGATAATTAAGTAATAGAATAAGCAAATAATTTTTAGTAGTAAGTATAATTATTGAAAAATGAATTATGAGTTGCATAACCGCAACGGCGTAACATTATGATGATAGGTATATGGTGATTGAAATTGTAATCAAATTTATATGTAATAAATAAAATAAGTTTATAAGAGATTGTTATCTGTTAGATATTTTATGGTCACAGTTAACAATACTATATATACCTGACACTTATATCTAAGAATAATTTTAAAAAAGGAATATGTGAAAAGGTTTTTTATTCGACACGATATAATATAGCAAAAACTTCAGAAATAGTAGGTTAAATCCAGTTTAATCCAGGAAAATTCCAGAAATAACGGGATAAAATTGGTTTAATCTGAATAAATCTACAAAGAAAAAACAATGTTTAATGTTGTTAACAGCTACATACAAATTAACCTACACGAAGAGGAGAGAATGTGGTTTGAAGACAGGAATAGAGCTGTCAAGGTCCAGGTTTCTGACAAAGTAATTATAAGGTAGAATTCACACCAAAGCGATAAGCAACTAGCAACCAGCAACTAAAAACACGCAATGTGCGATGTAGTATCGGTTCTAGTTTCACACCAAAAGGATAAACGATTAGCTATCAGCAACTAGAATCACGCAAAATCTGTTCAGTTGTGACAAGATGTCCGACGATAAGGTTTTAGTTGCGTACTATATTATGCTTCGGCGGATGCGTAGACGAAAGTCTATCAACAAGAAACATAAACGGCAATATTGGATACGTCCATTTAATCTACAAAGTATACAATACAGTGTAAATATAGTTGCAAGAGAGTTAAATGTAGACAGGGAAAAATTTAAAGGATTCTATAGGATGAATCAAGAAAATTATTTGTCATTACTTGCACTAGTTTCCCAGTCAATTACGAAAAAAGATACACATTACCGAGAGGCAGTGAGTGCCGAAGAACGCCTTCTTATTACTCTAAGGTGAGGTAATACACAATTAATAATAATAATAATAATAATATTTATTGATCCGTAAAGTACTAAAAGTAATTATATATTATTTAGTTTATTATTTTATTTAAAAAAACGCGAAGGTACAACAATATGGAGTTATTCACTTATTTTCGTATGATGCAAAATATTGGGCTCTAGGTGAGGAAGGAGTACTTCCGGTATCGACAGAGTTAATGACCCAGGATGTAACCGTCGAAGAGGTAGTTGGGCGTTCCAAATCTTGTGGATCGTTACTATTCCAGGATGTCATTGTTGAGGGTGTACCAAGTGCTCCACGTTCTTGTTCATCCAAAATATTATCAATCATTTGAAGTACAGACGTTTTGAATTTTCGTTTTCGGCTACAGTTCATTTTTTTTACATCCGGTAAAAGACTCTGGAGAAACGTTAAATCGGCATCTGCTTTACTTTGTGTCTTTATATAATCTATAAAGCATTTATCAGCTTCATTCTCTAAAGCTGAAGTTGAAGGTGTTGCAGAAGCGGGACGAAACTTTTTCCGTGCAGTTTGATGATAAGCAAGTTCAGAGCGCCTAACACTGTCATCATTTGCGTTTTCTACCGTATGGTATTCACGGTGTTCAAAAACATTCGCTGGAGCTTCCGCTTCGTGTTGACTTTCAAGATGTTGATCATCAAGTTCCTGAGTGGCTGCATCCGTTTCATCCACAGGACCGTCGTCACTACTGGGGGATGGTAAATTTCCTGTCTGAGGTCGTGATTTTACATATGGTAGAATAAATTGCATCACATCTTGAAGATAGTATTTCTGCTTGATGCTTCCTGATCCCGATGGAGGCTTTCTTTGAGCTCGAGCAAAAGCAGTTCTAAGATTCTTCCATTTTTCCTTGCACTGTGTAACTGAAACAATGATAGTTATTGTATTATGTGTTAATATTATAGGTGCTTGTTAAGTGTATTGATATTATAATTGTTGCAGGTATTTAGCAACGGGAAGTAGCATATCTTTTCAATTCTTTCGAGGATGTAGTACAATAAGCTACATTCTTAGAGAAACAACAGCCGCAATATGGAAATGTTTACAACCCCTCTACATGCCGGTACCGGACGCAGCAAAATGGAAAACTGTAGCTAATCGGTATTATGAGCTTTGGAATATACCAAACTGTTTAGGGGCAATCGACGGAAAGCATATTCGAATCAAAAAGTTCCGTAACACAGGATCACAAAATTTCAATTACAAAGGATACTTCTCTGTTGTTTTGATGGCAGTAGCTGACGCAGACGGAATGTTTGTAACAGTTGATGTTGGTGATTATGGTAGAAATAGTGACGGCGCAGTATTTAGAACAAGCAAGCTGGGACGACTGCTCAATCAAAACAATTTGAATATACCATCCCCACAACCTCTTCCACATGATGGACAGGATAATGCATTTCCCTTTTATTTTTGTGCTGATGAGGCGTTTCCTTTAAGGAAAAACATTATGCGTCCATATCCACAAAGAGTTTTAGATGATACAAAACGAATATTTAACTATCGATTATCCCGTGGTCGCAAAAGTGTTGAATGTTCTTTTGGTATGTTGGTCAGTAAATTTAGAGTCTTTGAAACTCCTATTGCCTGTGGGGAGGAATGCGTTGACAATATTATAAAAGCTGCTTGTGTTCTACACAATTTTATCCGCACAAAGGAAGGACGTTTAACAAGACCTGGTCTAGTGCATGATGAAGATAGATTGCAAGAAAATCAGATTACACATTTTCAAATCGTCTCTTCCGAAATTAATGAAAACAGTTCCGCAATCACACTACGGGATTATCTAGCTGATTATTTTTTAAACCCTGAAGCAGCAATCCCTTGGCAGTGGGCTTACTGTATTAATACATGATATGAATAATATAAGAACAAAGCACAATTGATTGCATTGTACCGTTTGATAACCATAATAAAAAACTAAAAAACATAACCTCTTTACTTACCTGATATCTTTGCTTCCTTTGCTACTAAATTCCATGTTTTTTCGGTGATTTGGCGTTTAGCATAGTCAGGGTTTGTATAGTCGTACAAACACGGGTATCTTTCCACAATTTGCACAAATATTATATTTTCTTTTTCTCCCATTTTGAACACAATCCAGCACAAAACTTCGACGATCACGCAACGCGTGTCTCTAGCAATTGGCACTCGATGTTGTTAGCGATATAAATCGTATGTTGTCGACAGATATTCTTCTGCGCGATATCACCGTCGTTCCGATGTGAATGGATACATAAAACATTGTGTACTTTTTGAAAACGATATATGTCGCGTATCGCGTGTTGCTGGTTGCTAGTTGCTTATCGCTTTGGTGTGAATTCTGCCTAAAAGGAAGTATTCCAGTCGTATGCAATGTCTTTCCTGTTATTTCTAAAGGAGATGCCTGCAAAAGAAAAATACGAATAGTGTTAAACAATGGAAGAAGGAAGTATTTAAACAATGATGAAAAAGGCAACAAATTCATTTACAAATACAATGAGGGATGGCGTTAATAGAAGAAGAATATACCTACCCAAGAAAAGGAATCGCGAATGTACATAGACATTAATAATAATAAACAATTGTGTATTTTTGTGCGATTTCAAACTGTCAAAAACAAATAGGTATAGCAATGATCTAATAATATAGAACTACTAGATGGACTGTAGAGAGAGAAGAATTGACCTCTACATACAAAGGAGACAGATATACAAAACCGTTAGTTGTGGGTAAAACAAGGCGGCAAACGTATGGTTGTGTATATAAACTTTCGGAATTTTGTTGATTTATACATATTTATTTGTGTTTTTGGTAACTTGGATTATATATTTTATTAGTAGATTTCTTCTAGTATTGATTTTATTTCATACACCACGGACTTTATTTTTATTTAAAGAAATACGAGCATAAAGACAACTGTGGATTCATGATGATTGAATCAACTATTTTTATTTATAAAATTGTGATTGTAATTAGATACATTTTAGGAATTTCATTTTTATTTGATATAGGCATATAGGTAATGTATATAAATTGAGAATCATCAAGAATATTGGCAATTGTTAACTTCAGCTTATAATTTAACAGTGTTGTTCTCATGGATTTAGTGTCATATATATTTGGTTAAAAGTGCTATTATCAGTAACAAAATTAGAAACAAATATTTTAAATTGTTGAATATTATATACACCAGCTTTGCAGTGCTTGGAGTCACATATTTAAGACACAATGGTAATGTCATGTGCAGCGTATGGTTGTACTAATAGGGCAGAAAAGGGAATGAACGTATCATTTCACAGGTTAACTATTCTTAATAAAATACATGATTTGTAAATTTGATATAAAAAATTTTAGTTTTCAATCTAATCGAGTACTATGCAAGCAGTGGATAATTTGTACTAAACGAAAGGATTTTAAGCCATCAAAATATTCAAGATTGTGTTCAGAGCATTTTGTTCCTGAAGATTTTGTTATAAGTTATGGAAGAAAATATTTGCCCCAAAATGCAATTCAAAGTATTTTCAATTTTCCTGCTCACTTGAGAAAAATTCCCTGTAATAGCAGATCTCAACGATTAAAAATTACTGATGCACCAAGCAAAGAACTGTTAAAGTAAGATTTCTATTTGTAGTTATTATTCTACCTAGATATTTTTAATGTTCTATTTACCTTATAGCTCAGAATCCCCAAATGTAACTAATGTTGAAGTATTTGAATTAGTCACAGAAAAAACACCTCACGAAATAATACAAGTTGTTATTCTAGCTTTATGTATTTTTAATATTTCTTTCTCCATTTTACTTCGATCACATATTTACCATTTACGTATTTGTTAATCCATATTAATTATATGTACATATATTTTAATAAAAAATTAAGCATTAATAGTCTTTTATTTTGAATATATCAGAAGTTGTAAGGAACACCTAAGAAAAGCTGTCAGTTTCTATATTTCTTTTTTCAGAACGTAATATTTTGAAAAATTCTAGTGGTCAATTCAAAATTTCCATCTGATATCTGTAGTGATTTTTTCTAATACTACTGTTTTAAATAAAAACTGAATGATCATCAAACATGCTAAAATAGGTATAATTAGAAGAACAAAATCATATAGTTATCTCACAGTCATTAAAAATCATATTTATTTAACTTTCTTTCCTTTTTAATTATTGAAGAATAGCAACTAGCAAAGCTACCTTTAAAATGTTATTAAACAGAATATATTTAATTCCATATTAATAATATATATTTAATTATATATCTTTATGATTATTAAAGTTGCAATACCTTTACTTTCCTCTTAATATAGCATATTTTTAACAAAATAATACTTTTAAACATTATAAGCCATTACAAGCTATTGCAACATATTTGAATCTAGCCCACATAAAACGGTCAATTGCGTTCATCCTTGTCAAACTTTCGACGCTCGTATATTTTCCTTCTTTCTCTTATGGTGTGGGTCACTTCCTAATCAGCAAGACATAGCGTACACTCCATCTAGTAGTATAATAGTATTAGATCATTGAGGTATAGTTCAACCAGGGGAAAAACCTGAAGAAATCAAATATGAGCAGGACAATGCCAACACAAACATTAGTGCGTGAATTGTGGCGCTACAGACGGAGAATGGTTTTTTTCGATGACCGAGAAATGATAAAAAGCCGCGAACGGCGGTAAGAGAGAAGAAGCTGCCGATCTTTTAAATTGTTCGAACGGGAAAATTTTGTTTCATGATTGCAGGCGTATAGATACACTGCATAAGATCATTTTCAGTTAAATGTATTAAGTAATTTTAATTTCAATAAGAAGTTTATTAGATTATAATTAATTCATTGTAATTTTGTTTAATTTCATTATTTTATTTTACAATCAAAATGGTAGATAGAAATCAAGAAGAATTTGATGAAATGTATGAACATTATAAGTAAGTTTTCTTGAAATAAATTATGCTAAAGATGCTATGTGAAAATATTCATCTTTAGCAAAGCGTTTAAAATTATTAATATTTTGAATAAGAATATTATTTTCTTTGCTATAAGTAGATTAATGTAACAAATTATGGGAGTATTGTTAATGATGTAAAAAGGGCATTAATGGCACAACGTGGGAATGTTTGCTAGTAATGTTAGCTGTGCATTATTAACAAGTTATTAAATAAAATTTTAATAGGGATTTCAAACATATTTAGATACGTAAAGGTATGATGGACAATAGCCAATTTGTGGGATGTACAACGTGTAAATATTTGCATATGATGATTGGTGACAGTCTTATCAAGGTGTTTTCTGCTTTGCGAGATTTTGTATCTTCAGAGGCATTTCGTGAAAATGAATGTCTTTGTTGAAGCGAAATTCAGCGTCGTAAAAGAAAATTTTTATTTCTTTGAAACTATAGAATGTTAAAATTTGAATATAGCAAAGAGTAATATTTATTTTGAATCTATATGATATATATATAGTAATGTGTTTTGCGTATTTATAAAGCAATGTGTTTTTTCGTATTTATAAAATACACATTTTTTGTTTTGTTTGTAATTGGAAAGTAAAAGGACAATTTCTTTTTACAGCCACATGTGGCAAGAGAATTACTTTATCGATATTGTCATAAGGTATTAAGTTGAATATAAATATTTTATGAGATTTAGTTTTTTATTAGTAACCTTATCCTATTTAATTTTAAATAAGAAATGTTGTCGGAAAATAAAAGAAAGATCACTGCTAGAACCTACAAGAATAATACGAATGTTAATAGGGATTGAATTTATAAATTTAATAAAGAATTTTTTTTTTACATGTCAACGCAATCTCTGCATTTGTTGTATATTATGCTGCTTTGAATTATCGTTGTTTTTGATTAATTTCTGCTGGTACAAGATTACCATATTTTAATTTGAAAGCAAAGCTATAGCAATAGGTTGGATAACGAGTGATAAAGATATTGCTTTTTGTAGAAAACTGCAAAGTGTGGATGAATGTGTTAAAACTTACTGAAGAAGAACATGTGGAAGTTGTTTCAAAATCATTCAACCATGCTGGCAAATAATTTTAAAAAGTATTTTCTTGCTGACTTCAACTTGATACCAAGTTACGAGTGGGTTATTGACTCATTTCAAAATATTCCCGAAGGTCTCTCACTTGCCGAAGAAGAAATTTTCGTAGACTTAATGGAAAGTGCAGATATCATGAGACAATTTAGTAATAAATCACTCTTTGAATTTTGGACAGGGTTTGACGGTGGCCGATTTGAAGACAAAATTTAGATCTCAGCTGAATATAGAAAATGAGCTTAGAGTGTCACTTTCTAATATTAAACCTTTTTTCGAAAA
>OY720678.1:87468011-87582294 GCA_963170755.1 Amphimallon solstitiale | reverse complement strand
ATTAGCTCACATGGAATAAATTCGTGCTGTCAACGGCTTATTGATATGTTAGAATTAAGAGAGATAGGTAAATAGAAAATATTTTGCGAAAGAATAAAGAAACATATTGAAAAATCAAGACATGAAAGTTTCGAAATTCAAATTTTAAGGCGTGGTATAAATTCAAAGCGATGTGGGACATAGTTAGACAAGTACAATGTCATGACAAAAAACAAGGCTTTAATATAAAAGACTTAAGGGACAGCTACATAAATGGCTTAGATATCTTGAATGAGTATTTTATAAACAGTTGTCATAAAATAAGAACAGAAGTAGGTAAGAATCGCCGGTTGATAGACAAACGATCCCTGATCCCGAGGCCACGGGCCGAAAACATCGAAGATTTACCCCCTCCACTTTGTAGTTCTGAACGCGGCCACCGTGGTTTGCCGGAGGGCGCTGGTGGCGGCGCTCGAATAAATACATATACAGCATGGTACTCCGTGACGTATCAACCATACAGGGTGTTTCAAAAGTTAGGAACCAAGATGGTCGCCAAAAATAAAAGTTTTGAATTTAATACATATACAGCATGGTACTCCGTGACGTATCAACCATGTACAAAAGTTAGGAACCAAGATGGCGAGTCAAAATCTAAGATGGCGGAACCAAGATGACCAGGTAAGATTAAAATTAAATATACAGCCTCATAACGTTTACAATATTAATATACACTGTGTTCCAAAAGTGATTAACAAGGATGTAAGGAAATAAAAGATTAGTTTCTTTAGACAAAATTTATTAAACATATTTTATATACTAACAATTAAATATGTATACTAAACTATTTTTAGAAAATCCTCTAGCAGTCTAACATTATGTAATGCGCAAATACAATAGTCCTTAGTGTGAAACATGCAAGTTGAATTAGTCTTATCTAACTTAATACTATTTTCATCACACTCTAAATTAATTATTACAGAATTAGGTAAGTAATTTTTTAAAAACATTTTTTTCTGATGACCCTTAACATAAATACGATCGTTGTAGCAAACAAGTCTATTCAAAATGTAAGATTAAAATTAGATATACGGCCTCATAACGTTTACAATATTAATATACACTGTGTTCCAAAAGTGATTAACAAGGATGTAAGGAAATAAAAGATTAGTTTCTTTAGACAAAATTTATTATTTTTTATATACCAACACATAAAATTAGATATACTAAACTATTTTTAGAAAATCCTCTAGCAGTCTAACATTTGTATGCAAGTTGAATTAGTTTTTACAATCGTTGTAACAAACAAATCTATACAAAAAATATTCATATTAACTTTTATTAAGTAATACAGTTGTGGAATATATGGACAAATCAATAGCTACTATTGGTACACCAACTACAATTAGCAATTTCTCCTATTTTCATTACTTCGTAATCATAATGAAGAGTACTAAATGAAATATGTAGCACTTCCAACATTAGAAAAGCGTTTAAAGAATTTGAATGATCCTCTATTAATTTAACAATATTACCATATAGATCACCACTTAAATTTATACATGATTTCAACAATGTATTATAAAACATAGGAAAATCGTTGTCAGTGAAAAATGATAATTTACATTTAATTAGTGGTTGTAAGTTATACAAATTGTTATATGTATCCTTCGAAAGCACCATCTGCTGATTTCGACTACTTATTCGTATAACACTAATAGTTTTATATGTTGATGATTCGATTTGGTGGTTAGGACTGCAACCTTCGGTCTTGCAAAATTCCACCCATTCTTCAGGTGTGAAGAATATACAGTTTGTCGAGGAACGAAGCTGAATAATGGGGACGTATCCAGCTGCTGGACTAAGACCGATGTTGAGCCACTTGGAACCACTTTTGTTTAGGAAGTACGATGATTGTCCAATCAACTGTTTTTCTTTCACAACGTTCTCTTCAATCATTTTAAGTGATTTGTCGAGAAATTCATTATAAGTTTCTGGAAAAGAAATAAAAAATATATAGTTATCTCTTTATATGTAATTGTTTTCAGTCTTACTAGCTTCCATTTTTAATGTATAAAGTTTTATGAGAAATTAAACGCACAACTGAACTGATACTTAGACAAACTAAGACTGGTTTATGTTGTGGAGTGTTATATCAAATATTAAAGAAATAATAGTGGGGATACTCACTTGAACTGAAGCGGAGTAATAGCTCTATGTGGCACATGCGCATAAGACCTGCTGAAAAGAAGGCTACATAATATTGTAATGACCCCAGGCAAGAGTATGTATACCATCCGCACTAGTCCTCCTTTTATCGTCATTAGGTGATAGAGCTAATTTATTTTGTTGAATAGAAAGGATAGAGTGGAGATTAGACCTGAATAAATTTTGAGTTTTATAAATTAAATTATTTCCAAATAAGCAATTTTTATAATCGTCTAAAGTAATTTCACTCTCAACAACAGCTTTCTTAATCCCTTTCGACTTTTTAATCTCCCTACCTTCAACATCTAAAGCGTACATTTTTGCGCGAAGTCCAACAAATTCATTCATTATATTACCCGCATTTTCATCTTTAAATAAACCCAGTACAGCTTTATTTTGTGGTGCTATATTGTAAACATTATCGGTCGAAAAGTTGGAAGTATCGAATTTTGAAATATTGTTTTTAATGTCGCTGTATATATCTTCCACATTTACTTTTAAAATAAAACTGTCAGTGTCCATATAGCATAGACGAACCTTTTCAGCATACTCGCGTTTCAAGTAATTATAATAAAAGTCATACATCAATAATTTGGATAGCTCCAGAACAGAGAAGCCAATATAAATAGGTTTGTTATAAACAACTTTTAACTTTTCCATATGGATTGCAACAAAATTCTCGCTGAATATAGTAACATTTTTGAAATTTAATTTAGAAATTAGTGTGCGGGCGCCCCGCCTTTTACCAACATCCTCCCAATGTGTGATCAATTTAACATCTACACGCTTGTCAACATTTTCCATGGTTTTCCCATATACGGAATTTACCATTAACTTGTAGAAATCCTTTTCGAAATCGTTTTTGGCCTGTTGACGAAGACTAGTATTTAAATCGATATACTTTTTAAGCCAAATAGATTGTTTAAATTCCAATACCCGATGGATTTTACTAATTTTGAGACCGAAACGTAGCGCTTGTTTTAAATTTCTATAATGTATGACGTATTTCTCTTTATTCTGTAAATTAGCAATTAATTTCTTATTTTGAAATTTTGATGTGGGAGGCACCATATTCTCGGGAAGAAAAGGTAAATCATTATGCTCATCATGCAAAGCTATAGGATACTCGACATCAACTTCTAAAAAGTAACCAATATCTGATTCATCCGCGACTATTAAAATATTTAAATTGTTAATTTCGTCTTGACTAAGCCAACGAAAACCACCATATGGTAGATATTGCGACATTCCAAACCCGTATAAATTATTCGCATCCCAATACGCTAAGTACGAACTAGGAGCTCTTGCATCATAATTCCTCATGTATTTGTTATTCGCTCTTGCATACCGCAAAGAGACCTGAGCCAATCCACCCCGTATACTATTTTTTATAAAATGGTGCATGTCTATGTCGGTGATTAAATCTAGCTGAATTTTGGTATGTTTCAACATAGCATCCCATGATAAGCCAGGGCTGGTGTAATATTGAGCGGGATCTAAGCTGTATGTTTCAAGACAAATTTTGCGAAAATTTTCAAAAATATCGGCTAATAGCAACACATCCGTTTTTAAATATAAATTAGAATAGTCTAATAAATTCTTACAATTGAACGTGGTCCATACAGTTTGCGCATGTTCATAATCTATATCGGAAATATTTTCGTTAGTAAGTGAATTGAAAAAATCACGTTTCGGAGGCAATGCCGGCTCTTGCAATCGCTCAAAAGTATCTATATATTGATAGGGGAAAATTCCTTTTTTTCTAATCAAATCGAATTGAAAATCTACCGAAAACGCCCTTCGGACGGTCAAGAAGTCTTTAGAATCTAAATTTTGAGCAAGTTTTTCGATAGAAGATGCCATGAATCTAAAAGAATCTAAAAATCGTATGCTGCAATAAACATTTTTTTCCGCGCCACTTTTATCCGTATAACGATCAACTAAAACTCTTTTACTGAAACTAATATATTTTTCTTTATTAACCGGTATAACATCAATTTCCAAATTATCATTTGCCAAATCTTTAATAAATAAATGAGAATCATAGTCGAGATTATGAAAATATACAGGGACGAACTTTGGAATTTTATACGCGAGGTTACAATTGGAGTGGGCGGCTCCTCGAAATATCCCAGTTAAATGACAGTGATCTGCCACTTTATCCCCATTGAGAGGTAATTCACAAATGTGACAGATAGCTGTATTTTCATAATTATGTCTTTCGGATGAACTCAACGGTGACATTGGTACGACGACTTTTAAATACTTTTCATATATAGTCTTGATATCTTCTACCAATTTCGAAATGAAAATCGATGTACAATCAACGCCGACATAACTCACGAATTTATTTAAAGAAGAATTAAAAGAACAAATAATTTGGTATGCAAAACTGTAGGGAACATGTTCATGTGTATCCCGGGTAAATGAAGCAGATGGATCACCGCCACATGAATGAATTGGTTGTAGGATACATTCGAAATCAGCATAGATAACGAACGGTACTGACATTTTTTTATCAAAATTATCAAATCTTAAGATATTTTGTGGTAACGAATCACCAAATTTAGTTTTCCGCGGTTCAGTTGAAGGTAGTACGGTGTATACATGATTACAATCATTTTCGCGATGGCTACTTAACAGAGTTTCAGAAGAGAAACTTTGCAAACAACCATCACATAAATGAATAGCATGTTCTCTCTTATTGATTTGTGAGGAAACTAATCTGGACAGACTTTTAATTAAAACGTAATGTGACTTATTGTCACCCTCCACGAGTAATACATTTACATGAACATCTTTTCTATTTTTAGTAAAATAAATCGGACCTACCACTTCATATTTTTTTTCATTATTATCAAATGCCAAACCATAAACGTTAATACTTAATTTATTTAGCTCTTCAATTTTTGGAATATCTCTCAATCTAATTGGAAAATTAATATTTTCTAAATTTAGTACGGTTGAATAGTGGGGGTAGGATGATATACGATTGGGGCGTTTAAGACAATTAGCAGGATGTAGTGCAGCAACAATACACCAAGCCAAACAGGCATTGTCTGGATTTCTGATGTTAATGCAGGCCTTTTTTGATGCAATAGAGGAAGGCAGTTCTAAATACGATGAACCACCGAGTGGTTGATATGAATTTATATTAACCTCCAGATGAGATACACTCTTCAGAGCCCATCCACTTCCAACTTCTAGAAATTCTTGCGATTTTTTATTGATTACTGCTGCGGCTTGATTATAAATGTCCTCTAAATCCGAAGATTCAGTAACGATAGTGTAGCGGGTATTGAAAGATTTTAAATCGGTTATTTGCCCATCTCCATCTGCTTTTACATAATGAGCAAATAACTCCAACTGCACCTTAACACCCGTTGCCATTCTCGACAAAACATTTTCAATTAAGCGACAGACTTTTAATTTTGTACTATCTAAAAAGGTTACAATATCTAAATTTTGTTGGCCTAAAATTTTATAACTAGCGATCCGGGTTTTAAACGCTGAATTGATTTTCAATATGCCGTCCTCTAAAACACTGGTATTATTATTCGCATGCATTTGCGATCTTAAATGCCCTCGGTACTCTGATGAATTCCGAAAGGAGACATTACAACATTTATGTTCATGACTCGTAGATGCTGTAACCTCAACATGCTTAGTTGGAGAACGTGTCGGAGTTACAACATCGAGTTTTACCTTCTTTTTAATAGGTTGTTCAAGATGAATACAGGTATCTAGCGTATGGCCACAGATCTCACATAAATAGTTTCTATGGATATTGTTTATATGCCGCTTCAAATTGCTTCGCACGGTGAAGGTTTCACCACAAATGTTGCACCTCATTCTAGAAATAAAGATACAATTAATTAATATAGAAATAATTAAATGTAAAATGCAGTAGTAAGTATGAAAATATATAAATTTGAAATAGTAAATAATTAAAATTAGAAAATTACTCCATATGTACGTAAATTATATTTAGGTTTACAATTTTTTATGAAACTTTATAGAAACAAAACGCTTCAACGTGCATAAAATGGTTGTTAATTTATAATAAAGGCATGAAAAAATACCAACATATGCTTTATAAAATACTACCCCCCGTATAAATATAAAAGATTTTTTTTTGATCAAAAATAATTAAGAAACAGGATGCAAATCAAGTATGAAGCAATATATAATTTAAAATTAATATTAAACAATTAAAAACAAAAGAAAGAAACTGTGTAAATAATAATAAATTAATCTCAAAAATGCTTGTTGATTTAATGTTTATAAATTACTAAACACGATTACTATATAAAATATAAAAAGAATGAAACAACAAAGAATTTATAAAATTAAGCTCAAACTGTAGGAAAAATAGATAAAAGCCTATTAATTATAAAAGCCACCACACATGTGTATTATTTTTACAAGAATTAAAATAGAACAAAATGCGATTTTTAAATAGAAATGTTTTTTAACTTACATGCGATAGAACGTAGATGCTCAACTTAGTAATAACAAACTTAAATTTGAAATAGTAAATAATTAAAATTAGAAAATTACTGCATATGTACGTATATTATGTTTAGGTTTACAATTTTTTATGAAACTTTATAGAAACAAAACGCTTCAACGTGCATAAAATGTTTTTTAATTGATAATAAAGGCATGAAAAAATACCAACAATTGCTTTATAAAATACTACTCCCCGTATAAATATAAAAGATTTTTTTTGATAAAACATAATTAAGAAACAGAATGCAAATCAAGTATGAAGCCATATATAATTTAAAATTAATAATAAACAATTAAAAACTAAAGAAAGAAACTGTGTAAATATTAATAAATTAATCTCAAAAATGCTTGTTGATTTAATGTTTATAAATTACTAAACACGATTACTATATAAAATATAAAAAGAATGAAACAACAAAGAATTTATAAAATTAAGTCCAAACTGTGGGAAAAATAGATAAAAGCCTATTAATAATAAAAGCCACCACACATGTGTATTATTTTTACAAGAATTAAAATAGAACAAAATGTAATTTTTAAATAGAAATGTTTTTTTTAACTTACATGCGATAGAACGTAGATGCTCACCTTAGTAATAACAAACTTCAACTAATACAAAACTATATATCGAAGATGTTTATATAGAAGATCTATTAAAAATTCTACTAGTTATTTGAACAAGTACATATTCACATTAAAAAATGCATTGGCATGCATTCAACCTCTAGTTGTCTATACAGTCTGAAAGATTAATGTCCGGTTACACTCTCTGGTCACAGTGCTCTGGTGCATATAAACTAGACCTACGCGAAGACCAATGAACTTGCATTCAGGTTCAACGCCATAAAATACAAAAATTATTTGCACATTCAAACACGTTCTATCACGTTTGATAGGAATTAAAATCTATTAAGAAAATTGTTTTATACGTTATAAAATATGATAAGTACATATTCATTTTAAAGAAACGCAGTTGATCTTGTAATATTCTTGGCAAAACTAGAAATATATTAAGAAATGCATTAAACCTGTTTAACAAAGATGCAACAAACAATACACACACTGCAACAGACACCGATATAATGCTTTGATTAAATATGATATATACATATTGTTTATATTTTTTTAAAGAAATACAGTTGATCTTGTAAT
Source organism: Amphimallon solstitiale (assembly GCA_963170755.1). Lineage (NCBI taxonomy): Eukaryota > Metazoa > Arthropoda > Insecta > Coleoptera > Scarabaeidae > Amphimallon > Amphimallon solstitiale. Next base: position 87,574,443 of record OY720678.1, on the reverse strand, counting down.
ACAAAATTTGCATATTGAATTTTGTTGGGTATATCAGGTTTTTTTTTTGCAAAAAACAATTAAAAAACACACCACTGCTGCATCTTAGGTTGAACAAACACCGTTCCACAACTAAATAGGTTAACTATATATATCTAAATACATAATAAGACTAAAAGCATCTTGGAGGGGTTTTTGAATGCTAAAGAATGCGAAAATAATTAGTATAATTCGCATGCAAATTAACTGCATACGTATGCACTGACTGTATGCTTGACTTAGGTACGCATTTCTCGGAGACTGGTTTTTCCAGCTACAAACATACGTCGCGTCGATCGAAAGCCGCAGAATTACAATTTCTTCGCACAATGCCAGTATACCAGTACCTATACCGAGATATTATTTTATTATACAGGGTTATAAAAAATTGCGTTGAAACATTTCTACCAAAAATAATTGTACATTAATATAGAAGATTGAAGTAATATATTTAATGAAATATACTGGGTGGTATACTGTGATAAATATTAATTATTTCTAAAATCAAAACAGATTATTTAGGGATATTATTATACACTGTGAGGGAAATGCAAAATAAAGAAAAAAATATTTAGGTTTATAATATAACATAGACATGCGCACTATAATCAATTATTTTCATATATAAGAGATATCGCACATATTTTGTCATAATTATTGTGCAATATTCTGCAGTATTATATAGTGTAATATTATTAAAATGTTTGTTAAATTAAGTCCAGATGAAAAATACGAAGAATTTTTACGAGAAATTGGTATTGATTTACCTGTTGAGGTTCGTAATTGGATTTTTACATCAAACTTGATTAGAAACGATTGTCTATTTTTGGCTGCATTTGTGTATCAAAATCAAAATTATTTTGATATAGATGAGTTCGTAAATCTATTACGGTATTGTAATAAATATATAAATGCTGAGGCTGAGAGATCAATTTATGAAGAATTCGAGTCGCTTAATGAAGCAGATATGGATTTAAGTGACATTTGTGTCTTCGATATTGAAAGTAACAGTGTCTTGAATTTATATAAGGGAAAAACAAATAAACTACTATCTTGGTATCCACAGTTTACCCACCCAGAACTGGACTATGGCGCAGAGGTAATTGATAACGGAGGGGGGTGGATTATATACGGATATCGGAAATCTTAATATATAGTAGTACATCAGTTCAAAACAGTCAACAATGTGTAGTAGATGTAAGCGAAAACTACTAAGATTAGAGTTAAAACAACGGCTTGTAAAATATAAATCTGAATTAGGAAAGCTCAGACGTGATATAGACCTCTACGAAATTATAGTGGATATTAAAAAAATAAAACTCTAAAATGGGGAATCAACAAAACAAAGTTGATCGAGCTATTAAACAAATTAATAAGAATTTTGGTACACTAGACGGAATAAATAAAGCAACCATTTGCGAGATCCCAACATCCATTCTACAAACCATGGTGACAGCTGAATCTTTGAAACAAAACTGGCACATTATCCCCACAGAGAAGAGGGAGGCTCTCATAGAATACTTACCGTGCTATCTCCACTACAATCAGCCCTGGCAGTCGGAGCACATAGATGGTGCAACACCTGCTCGAAGAAATTGTAGCTATTGTAAATTAAATACTTATCCTATTTATAAATAAAAAAAAATATTTGTTTACACAAAATATAAGAATAAAAAGTATATGTAATAGTTCAACATTTGTTTTATTGTTTCATAAAAAAGAAATATATACAATTTCAATTATAATACATCATGTTTATCTATCCAAGAGTTATTTGAAGATGATAGGCCCAGCCACTTCACATACACTTTATTGCCTTTTCTGCGAAGCAGTTTTTCTACCAGATATACGTCTGTATGTTTCGCTTTTTGCAATTCTTCTTGGTAAAAGCTGCCCAAGATGGCTTGCCCGTTCATGTCTTCTAGAACATACGTTGCTGGATTAGTGATATTAGCTTTAACTATTTTAAATAGTTCTGTGGACCAGGAGGGTATGTATCCCTTTTCAAACACGCTTTTATATTTACTTATACGTACTATATCTCCCACTTGAAATTTTCGAAGCCCACTTATTTTAACATGACTATAAACGCTTTTTAACAACCGCTTTTCATTTTTCTTGTTAACGTCACGAGGTCTCATTTTAATCGTTCTATGTTTAGTCCCATTATAGGTGTCGGTTACTTCTGACAATATATCGATCCATCTATATTTACCCAGCATACTGAATTCCTTATACAATTTTCCCTTAATTGTTCGAATTACACGTTCTGCAATGGAAGCCTTCATGGTACTATATGTTGAATAATGATTTATATTGTATTGCTTCATCAGCTTTTTAAATTTAACATTATAATATTCACGACCGTTATCTGATTGTAAATTTTTAGGTTGTCTAGTTCCTTTTAAAATTAATTCCATTGCATTCGTCACATCTGCACCTGTTTTACTTTTTATAGGTTGAGTCCATAGAAATTTCGAGAAGCAATCAATTACCACGAGTATGTATTTATAACCTCTGTTCTCTCTACCATATGGTACAAATTCCATCAGATCTGTCTGCCACAAGTCATCGAGACCCCTAATAATAACACGACGCCGTTTAAATATCCTGCGGGCGGGTTTATGCAACTCGTTGACAACATCTTGTTTAACTTTACTCATTATTAGTCTTTAACTTCTTAATTTTGTTATCAATCTTTGTTTCCAAATTGGTCAATAAAGTTTTAAATGAGGACTCGTTTTGTGTTAATTTATCTTCAACAACGTCCAAATCAAATCTGAACTTGTTGTCCAAGTGTAGAGCCTCATCTACTTTGGTTTTATATGCTACAAATTCACGATTCAATCGATCAACGTTTCCCTTGAGCGCGTCAGTTTCATGTGTGATGGTGAGTTTCGAACGTTTCAAATCGTCCACGTCAGTCTGTAGTTTGATAAACTCCGTAATTTGGCTATAATACGGTGATTTGGATTTTTTAATGACTTCATCAACATCTTTAAATTTTTTGTCAACATAACCTTTATTTGCACAGTCATCAGCTTCTACTGGTGATTGAACGCTACACAGTCGCTTATTTTTAAAGTTGTAATGCCCTTCAGTACTAGTCTCCAAAAGTGGATGAAGGTTATCTGTGGGTACAGATTTTCTTATTTTTGATTTAGTTAAATGCCCACCAAATTTATCAATGCTATCCATATTGATGTTTGTATTTAGACTGAGACCATGATTGAAAATGTCTCTAATTATATTCGATGACACCAGCTTCCTGGAGCTCTTGTATTATTGAGGCAATCTCATTAGCATGACCATTATTCCCTGAATGCTTGGAAGCTATCAGTAAACGTAAACGATCCACCAATTCGTTTATATCGTCCCAGTAAACGTACTGATAAGGTTCATTTCTAAATATGAGTTCTTCGCCTAAATGACCACCACCCTCAATAACAGCACTTGTTGATGAATGTCGCTCATATGTTAGGGGCCTAATGATGTTTACATACTTGTAACTCTTACTACCTTGCACCTGTTTATTAGGATTATATCCGCGACGATGTACATTAGTCTGTTTTAAAATTGCACGATATCGATGCTCATCGTCTTTAGTAAAACCTTCTGGACGGGCTTTAAATATTAATTCGTAGAGACCACCAGTTCCTCTATATCGCACATTATCGATTACAATATCTTTACCGTCGATGGTTAAAATGGAGTTGCCAATTTTAAATTTATTTGTTATAGGATCGAAGTGAACACCTGTTGTTAAATCATATTCACCGGCGGTATCCGCCAATAAGCCATCCAAGTAAGTCCTTGGCATTAACTCGTACTGTTCCAGATAGTCATCGACGATTTCAGGTGTCCTTCTAAGCATCTCCCTATAATGAGTACGATACTGCTGAAATGATTTCTCAGGATCCACCTCGACTGGTGTTGTGTCAAGCTCAAATACACTATCATCATGTTGTACACCTTTGTCGATACCGGTGGGCTGTACTTGAATTGCACGATCATGGGATACCCTCTTTTTAGGTGTTGTCGGTTTTTCCAGTCGAAGTTTTGTTGGGGGTGGCCTTAATATTTCACCATCCTCATCCATACTTTCATCCTTTGGTTCCATCTTAGTTTCACTTTTAACTGTTGGTATAACGACATCTTTCAATACCTTCCGAAGGGGTTCGGTAACAGGTTTAAAATGTTCTGTTATTAACTTATCATAATCAGAACGACCTGATTTTAATGCTAAGTGTTTCCTTCTAATGGACTTGGTAGCTCGTATTATTTCCGATGTAATTCTATCACTATTATTACCGCTCTGTGTGGCCATATTTAAAGTTTTTGAACAGCTTTTGAAGTGCTTTGAACAGCTTTCAAACAGCTTTGAACAGCTTTGAAGTGATTCGAACAGCTTTGAAGTGCTTTGAACAGCTTCTGAAGAGCTTTGAACAGCTTCTGAAGGGCTTTGAACAGCTTCTGAAGAGCTTTGAACGGCTGATGCAGGTTTTGAAGAGCTCTCTATAATGTTCAAAGTTGTAATTTGATGTTATCACTGCAGCTTGTCCTTAATGACTAATAGAAAATGCATAGTAGAAAAGTTGAAATACATTCACAGAACAAACAACAGATATCACAACAACCTACAGGTGTATCATCGTATGCTTCCGGTACTTCTTCCATTTTATCACGTCTAATACGGTTGAATATCAATACTTGATTGACAAATGTATCTTCATTTACAAATATATAAAGCAATCAAACATTTTTCGATAGCGACCCTCACTTATGTTACTATCCTTATCAATTGTGAGAAAGTCATATTTATTTTTCCAACACTCTGCGCAAACGGATTTGAACTGGTCGAAAGTCATGTCGGTGCCCACATGATCGTCATATATATGTCTAAGATTTAGATCGTCTTGTTTAAATAAAATAATAAAATTAGCATTGTCTCGAATTAAATGTTTAGGTATGCGAGTATATGTTTGACATAAGTAGAAAGAATCGATGGCCTTATGTCGCCCCATACTAAAATACGATCTAATTTTATCTTGCTTGTCACACACCACATCATCGAAAATAAATATAGAATTTTCTAATGCTTCATTAGGATCTAGAATATTATCGTTTTCAGTGTACTTGAAATACTTTATGCCTTTAACATTATTGATCACCCTCTCCAGAAACTGATATTTAGGCTGATACAGTGACTTGGAGTACACATAGATATTATGAAACTTGAGACCGTTTTCTTCAACAATCAGACTTATCAGAGCATTTGTTTTTCCACAATTAGACGGTCCGCATATTATACATCGAATTGTATTGGGCAGTAGTGAATTATGTCTGCGATATAAATTGGCGGGCAGTAATTCATTGTCCAAATTTTTCACTTGGAGATTAAGCTTCTGCTTGACAAGACGCATGATGCGATACTGAGTGTATTTAGGGGGCTCATCCAATCAAATATCATTCAGTCAAATGTTAACGTTCAAAGAAGGAGGTGGTGTCCTAAACACACTTATCAACAATCTTCCTGTAGAGCTGCACTTGCCCCAATACCAGTGGTGCGGCCCTGGGACGAAAGTAAAAGAGCGCTTAGCTCGAGGAGATCCTGGAATAAACCCACTCGACGCTGCTTGTAAAGAGCACGACATTGCATACTCTAAAAATAAGGATATTAAAGATCGTCACAAGGCAGATCAAATTCTTGAAGAAAAAGCTTGGAATCGCGTTAAATCAAAAGACGCTAGTCTTGGTGAGAAGGCAGCTGGCTGGTTGGTGACTAACAGTATGAAAGTTAAAAGAAAACTGGGGATGGGTATCAATACACAAATTAAGAGAACGAGCAATAGAAAGCGAATAAAAGGAGCTGGTATTAAGAGTAGAAGAGTTCCCTTCAGAAGGACTGTTGTAGAACAGGCAAAATCGGCTCTGATGAATTCAAAAATTAAGGATTTTGCGGAGCAAGCAAAAATATCACTCGCCGCTGCTAAAATTGCGGTTAGAAAGAATGGAGGTAGAAAAAATATCCGAACACCAAGGATTATACCGATACCGAAAACTGGTGGTTTTATTCCTCTAATACCACTATTTGCCGGTTTAAGCGCTTTGGGCACTCTTGCTGGAGGAGCTGCCGGAATTACACAGGCGGTGAATAAAGCAAAGGCATCCCAAAAATTACTGGCTGAAACACAACGACATAATAAAGCGATGGAGGCTGTTGCATTGGGGAAGAAAGGTGAGGGTCTGTATTTGAAACCGTACAGGAAAGGATTGGGCCTATATTTAAAACCACAGTCAAAAAACTACTAAGCAGACTGCCACGAAGAGCTCTCACAGACAAAGATGTTTTGAAGTTTGGAAAAAATATACCTAACTTTCGCGGTGTCTTTATGAGAGACGATTTGCCTAATAAACCGAGGAAGAGTGAGTGTGCAGTCGTTAATCTTGATTCGATATCCGGACCGGGAACCCATTGGGTTGCATATTGTAAGAAGAACCGTACAGTTCATTATTTCGATTCATTCGGCAACTTATCACCACCTTTGGAATTGATAGAATACTTTAAAAACTGTCAAATTACCTACAATCAGTCGCGGTTTCAAAATTTTAATGAGAAAAATTGTGGACATTTGTGTCTAAAGTTCCTATATAGCTGTGTGTAGAGATTAGATTATCATTAGTATCATGTCGAGTACGTTCACGCTCAGCAGCACGAGTAATGTGCTCACAGCGGATTACTATCCGCCAATTGAATTGGATAGTCGACACGAATATGCAATTGGCCTTATAGGTCTGCATACATACAACACTATCCCAAACATATATGAGGGACACAACAAATTTTATTACGATAATCACGTGTTAGATATACCTACTGGTTCCTATGAAATAGGCGACTTGGAGGTTTACCTGCAGAAACAAATAATTGGTGATGTGACCGACAAAAACAAATTGCTGTCCATAAAGCCCAACAACAATACACTAAGATGTGAGATACGGAGTCAGTATACCATTGATTTTACGCCAAATGATTCTATTGGACGAATGTTGGGATTCAGTAGTCGGAAATTGATTGCCGGACAAAATCATGAATCGGATCTCGCTGTACAGATTATAAAGGTTGTCACTATAAGAATCGAGTGCAATATCGTAACGTCTACGTACTATGACACACATCTTGCACACACATTATTTGAATTTGCACCCTCTGTGGAGCCGGGTTTCAGCATTAACATTGAACCACGTAATATTGTTTATTTGCCGATCAATACGAAAAGAATTAGTAATATTACCCTCACCTTATTAGATCAAGACTCTGACCCAGTAGATTTCCGTGGCGAGCAGATAGTTGTGCGTCTCGAACTAAAGAGATTGTCGTGAGGTGGAAAATGGGTCTATCATTTAATAATCAAAGCAATAAAACGTACAGATCTGAAGAACAGACATTCATTCAGTCACGTGCACGCCATCGACTAACACCGGCTAACATTGCTTTTCTAAAATCTATTGGTTTGAAAGTGATTGAGAAAAATGGAAAAGTTGCAGATATTCCAAGGATTAAAATTCGATGATGCCATAGTGAAGGAGCAATACCATGTCTACTATCCACGCGCAAATAACTTTAACCTAAATGATGAAATTCGCATCCCCATTCAACATCAGGATATTTACACTCTACCAAGTGAAAGCTTCATTCACATACAGGGCAAATTCAACGAGCAGACTACCGGAACAGGTAGCTGTAAACTAACAAACAATGCGTATGCTTTTCTATTCGATCAGATGCGATATGAAATTAACGGTGTGGAGATTGATCGTTGTATGAAGCCTGGTATCACTACTACAATGAAGGCATACGTTTCTTACAATCCGAATGAATCTAAGATGCTTGAAATGGCAGGTTGGTGTCCGTTCAAGGATGAACAACCCACCTTCTCAGTAAATGAGTTCAACGCCGTTTTACCTGTCAAATTTTGTTTTGGAATATTCGATGATTACAAGCAGATAGTAATGAATGTCAGTCAGGAATTGATACTGAATCGCAGTAAAACTGACGATAATTGTTATAAAAACAATTTGGAGGATGGTACGAAGAAGGCAACCATACAAATTGAAAAGATTGAATGGTATGTGCCACACATTACAGTAAACGATAAGACTCGCCTGAAACTGCTACAGGCTCTTCGAGAAAACAAATCGATATACATACCATTCAGAAAGTGGGAATTGCACGAACTACCATCATTGCGCACTACGAAAAATGATATATGGCCCATCAAAACCAGCACAAACTTGGAGAAGCCTCGTTATGTTATTGTGGGATTTCAACTTAAGAAGAAGGATAATCCCCAAGCAGATTCCTCCGACTTTGACCATTCTGCAATTACTAATCTAAAATTATATTTAAACTCGGAGAGCTATCCTTACACCGCCATGAATTTAAATATGGGGCTCAAACGATATGCTATTGCATATCACGCGTATTCAAATTTCCAATCTAGCTATTACGGTCGTCAAAACCAACCACTTTTGGATTATAACCAGTTTCATGATCATGCTCTTTATTTAATCGATTGCTCCAAGCAAAATGAATCATTGATTTCCTCAAGCGTCGATATCAAGCTGGAGATAGAGTGTCAAGAACAATTTAAACCAGATACCGTAGTGTATTGTCTCATTTTACACGATAATTTGGTGGAGTATCAACCGCTTACGGGAACAGTGAAGAAAATAATTTCATGATGGATCATTTTGATGATACAACGTCAGTGCGTGATTGGTGTAAGTGTAGAATATCTACAGCTGATACCGATCGATTTCAACATAGGATTGAGAATATTGAGACTAACTTAAGCCCGAATTTATTGCAACGGCATTCATACGTAATTATTGATCTACAAGGATTTCAACTGAAAAATGGATTTATGCTTAAGGAAATGGCAATCAGTGATGGTGTAAAAATGGGACATTTCATTTTCAAACCTCATGTGTCGTACAATAAGCTCACACGTGAAGAATTACGTCAGGTGTTATGGCTAAAGGAAAATCATCATGGTTTATGTTATAACGATGGATATATATCCTACTCCAAAATAGGAGAGATTTTGAATAGACTTGTTTGCTACAACGATCGTATTTATGTTAAGGGTCATCAGAAAAAAATGTTTTTAAAAAATTATTTACCTAATTCTGTAATAATTAATTTAGAGTGTGATGAAAATAGTATTAAGTTAGATAAGACTAATTCAACTTGCATGTTTCACACTAAGGACTATTGTATTTGCGCATTACATAATGTTAGACTGCTAGAGGATTTTCTAAAAATAGTTTAGTATATTTAATTGTTAGTATATAAAATTTGTTTAATAAATTTTGTCTAAAGAAACTAATCTTTTATTTCCTTACATCCTTGTTAATCACTTTTGAAACACAGTGTATATTAATATTGTAAACGTTATGAGGCTGTATATTTAATTTTAATCTTACCTGGTCATCTTGGTTCCGCCATCTTAGATTTTGACTCGCCATCTTGGTTCCTAACTTTTGTACATGGTTGATACGTCACGGAGTACCATGCTGTATATGTATTAAATTCAAAACTTTTATTTTTGGCGACCATCTTGGTTCCTAACTTTTGAAACACCCTGTATGGTTGATACGTCACGGAGTACCATGCTGTATATGTATTTATTCGAGCGCCGCCACCAGCGCCCTCCGGCAAACCACGGTGGCCGCGTTCGGAACTACAAAGTGGAGGGGGTAAATCTTCGATGTTTTCGGCCCGTGGCCTCGGGATCAGGGATCGTTTGTCTATCAACCGGCGATTCTTACCTACTGACATTACATTGTGAAGGGTTTCATTTAAATCAATTAATTTTATTACTCATGATTAATTTCGAATATTTTGATGCTACGATTAATGTGTTAAGTAAAAAATCCTATTTGCTTTAAAAACAATATCAATTCCGTGAAAAATTAATCGACAAAACACATCTAGTAAAGACAAAGCATGCGCAAATAGTATTAAACCAACTGAACGTGTATGGAATTTTAATAAAGTTTGCAGTATTAAATTAAATTTGTTTTTGAAATATTCGAGTAATTATTTATGATATCTCTGTCGTCGCTGTAAATCTTCTTTTGTACCGGAGTTTGTGTAATAAAATAAGAGTCTTGGAGTTATTCCAGTGATAATGAATTGTCGTGTTGAATAGAAAATATGAAGCATTGTCTGTTTCTTTCATTGCTGCTTATATATTTCTAGAATTCGTTCCTGCAATAAGACGATTGTAATAACTGTTAATAAACGTATATAGATCACAAAATGGAATTATTTTATACGAGGTGTGTAAATTAACTAATGAGACTGATTTTTTTTAATTTTTTATCGAAATAAAATTACAAATTCACATTGTCTCCTTCAAAGTATCTACCTTGGGAAGCCACACAGCGCTGGAAACGATTCTTCCATTCCTCATAGCAGTTCTGGAACTCGGATACTGGAATAGCTTACAGTTGGTCGCTTACGACTGTTAGAATATTCTCCAGTATGCTAAAATGACGTCCTTTGAGGTGAATTTTCAATCTTGGGAACAGAAAGAAATCACATGGACTCAAGTCGGGTGATTAAGGAGGCTAAGGAATCACAGGAATGTTTTTAATAAAATCAGCGCTACTGAATAACTATTTTAATGCTGCCCGCAGCGATCGTCGACGGCTGGACGACATGCGGCTGCAAAGTGCTCCCGGTCGGTGGACGCACCTCGTGCTTGACATATTTGGAGCAAATGTAGTTGCGCTAACCCTTCTGTCGATGTCGAAATACACGTTGCTTAATCAACTCTTCTCCAGGGTTCGAAAAATAGTAAAAGTACGGAAGAAATGTGAGTTTAAGTTACCTACGACTAGTACAATCGCAGACTGTGGGTCCTCCTTCGAACGGTATGTACCTTCTTTTACTTTAATTACTGTATTTTCTTAAAGGATGTCAAAAGAATGAGAGAACAAAAAAGTAACAAATGCTTTCAGATAAAATGTTTATACTTATATTCTTATTGTCCCACATAAAAGTATGTACATTGAATTAAAACGAAATATATTATAATATAAAGATATAGCGGTAAATTTACATTAAAAGATTTATGTCAATAAGGTCGAGTTTCTCGTTCCGCCTGTCAATTTGAAATCGTGGTACAACCTGCGTACGCATAAACATATGATTCTTAACAAGACAATTAATCTGACTTTCTTAATTAAATAAACTATGTATTTATTACATTGTGATGGATGAAATATGCCTGAACATTTACTGTTGTGGTTTATAACCATACAATCGTCTCAATAACAACCTAAGTTATGTATAAATGTTAATTCTAATTATTCGGTGACGAAATGAAAGAACTTGTCAAAATTCGTAAACATCTCTTGTCGGTAATACAGAGAAACTTTATATCTGACGTTTGATTGTCAATAAACAATTAAATTGCGGTAATGTACTTCTAAATGAACGTGACTTAGACCTTTATTCCTCATTAAAATAAACAATTTTATTTAAAATAATCGTCGTAGATTGTGTGACTTATTTATTTACTCATGACATTGATAAGTAGTATAAACGGAGGTGTACATTTAAACTGAAATTTTAAACATGAATCCGGTATTTTCGGTTAACTAGAAATTCAATTTTACTTTAAGAGGGGCGTTTACTAACAAATAGAACCGTATGCAACTTATATTACTCGCGGGACGGGTAGACGCAAGGGGTCACAGAACCGATATTCGATTCTGTCACAGCGCTTCGGTTTTATTCACAGACTCTGTCATAGATTAAGGAATACTATAAATGGGAAACATAATGTATAAAGAATGAGTACTTACGGAACTGTTGATGTTGCTTATGTTCTATAATAAGCCAATTTTCGCTTGCCCATAACTTTCTTTTTAATTACAAACTGTCACTCTGACTTAAGTCTGGAATAGCCGACCGATTCCGATAGATTTTCGTCTTCGCTAGGACCGGTAGAGATGCCGTAAAGTGGGGATAGACGGCGCAATAGCTTGGAAAAACCTCGTGTGAAATGTGTGTGACAATGTTTACTATTTAATGTTTTTTATCTTCAGAAACAATTACAGAAAGGTTTTTTTTTATATCGTTCACCAAATGTGCAGCTGGCGCGCGCAGTTTGTTTTTTTCTTTTGTGCATCAGCCTTAGTTAGTAGATATTAATTAAATTCAAACATTTATGTCGTTATTTCTAAGACACATAACTTTTTTTCAGAAAATAAATTAACACAAAAACTGACCTTGTCATTATAAATTGATGCCTTTTGCATCACTAACCCAAATTTGAGATTCTAAAATTACAAAATAAATTCAAAAAACGCGAAACGGCGATGCCTTAGTTTTCGATAGGTAAACACTCCTCTTAAGCAAATTAGAAATACAGGATCAATTAATTATTCAGAATCTGAAATTAGAATAATTAACTGGTAGGTACGGTTTGAAGGCGGTTCAGTGGAAAAGATCTTAATCACACAGAATCCATGATTAGCGTAGTTAAGATCGGATCAAATCGGTTTTTTTTAATTACACCAGAGCCTGCAGCTAGATGCAATTAAAGAATTCTGGAAGGAGTCGTGTTCCACAGAGCATAAAGCTAGAATAGAACTTGGTAAAAGACTGATTCGACAGGGCATGGAGCTAGAATCGAATCCGGTAAAGGACTACTTTTAATACATAAATTCTCGTCTTTTCTAAGGCCGGCCAACGCGTCAGAGACCAAACGCCCATGCGTACAACCCCACCTTGCTAGCGCGGACCATCCATTTGTTACGTAGACACGCATGACGTATCATTTACTGAAATTTTCCATAAAATACAAACTGATTCTAAATGTAAATATTACGATAAATTATTAAATCTACAGAACTATGTACAGACAATAATGAATTTAAATTATTTACAAATTTACAAAATTAAAACATGTTCACAAAAAAAATGCATTGCTAAACAAGGAAAAATATTCATATTTATCAAGATTTAGCATTAATCACCGCGTTTTCTTTTGGGTTAACGACGCAGTTCGTTACGGCATGACCCTTTCTCGAAGTCTCTCAAGAACTTTTCGTTAAAAATGTTGATTAACCATTTGGCCTTGAGGCACAAACTCTTTGTGAATGATTCCTTGGCTATCAAAACAGCAAATCAGCATGCATTTGATTTTTGACTTGCTCATTCTTCCTTTCTTTGGCCTCCGGGTCATACTGAACCACCCAAGTCTCGTCACGTGTAATGACACGTTCCAAATAATGGGAATCGTTTTCATCTGCTCCTAAAAACTCAAGGCACCTTTCCTTTCTGATGTCTTGTGAAAAATTTTTCGGAACCATTTTTGCACAGATTTTTCTCATCCCCGATTCATTGATCAAAATTTGATGAACGGTTGTGTGAGTCAAATTCAACTCTTTACCGATCATTGGGATTGTCAAACGACGATCTGGACGCACGAGATTGTCAACATTTTCATTGTTTCTTGAAGATGAAAGCCTTCCGCTGCGAGACTCGTCTTCAATTGAATCTCTTCCTTCTGAAAATGCCTTAAACCACCTAAAAACCTGGGCTCTCGACAAAACACTGTCTCCATAAGTCTGACGCAGTTTTCCAAATGTTTTCCTTGCACTCTGTATAATTCTGAAGCAGAACCTGATAGCACAACGTTGTTCAAAATTGATGTCACTCATTTTCAGATCGCACTAAAAAAAACCTTTCTCGCAAAAAATTCACTACGAACAGCGCAACAACTCTAGCGTGTTCAAACTTGTACAAGACGCGTATCAGATGTTTATCTACCTGCCCCTCTATGTGCCGCGTCCCCAGTGTTGTCAAATCGAACACTAGAAAATCAGTCTCATTACTTAATGTACACACCTCGTATAAATATGGGAATTGAGTTTCTACGTTTATATTATATGTACGATTAATGTATAAATAAATTTGTTTAATTTGGATATAACAACCTAATAATACCTTATTTATTTAATTTGTGCGTATGATGCCTCCAAACAAATTGTTTCACAAACATTCTGTATACTATAATTAAATCAAGTCAATATAATTCATCGCAGTATTAAATCAAAGAGTAAAGTATAGGTTATTATTCAGCAATTTGTTACAAAAGTTACAATTATCTTAAGGCAAAGAAAGAGAATATTAATAATTACCATGATAATGATCATAATCTAAATGCTAGCTAAATCCAACAGGTACGGCAGCTAGGGAATATTAAATGTGGGCTTACTTAAAGCATCAGTCGACATAGACCGGTTATTGAATGTGGAAGTGATCTTTATTAGCCTACTAGGGGATTTAGAATTAATCTGCACATAATTACCAACAAGGAAGAATAATGTATTTGAAAATAGAAATAAAAACGTAAAAACAACAACTGTTACATACTTTTAATGCATTGCCGATTTCTTTGACAAAAGAAATCTTTCACTGAGAAGTTTGTCATAAATGCAAAGCTTGTCTTAAATTATAAATATTTAAAATAGATTTAAAAGCAAATATGTATTGGAAACGATTTAATTTTAAAAGGTACAAAGCAAGTCAACCCAATCTACTTTGTCCGCAGGTCGCGATACGATGTTGTTTAGGAAGCGTTGGTTGTACGTCTTGCTCGTGTTTAAAACACGTCATCTCATTTCTTCTAACCTAGTTTTCAGACGAGCATTAATTGGTCGTTAACATTCGTGTTATCGTTTAAATTACATTTTTTACTCTTGTATAGTTAGTTAATAGTGTTTTGCCACTGTAAAAATATTAAAATTAAGTTTTACTTACTACATTGTTTATTTTTTGTTATATCTAGCATCTGCCATTTCTGAATGGGTACTGACCTGAAAGAAAGAAAAATAAAATTAACACAGAACTACATATATTACACATTAACAGGCAGATGTTCCGAAAATTATTTTTTATGTAAATTCCATCTAAAATCTAAAATTTCAATTTGTAAATTAAAACCAAACCAGACCGGATGGTCTTATGTTTGTACTTCGTACTGAAAACGACCAATGAGTCTACATCACATACAACTGCATAAATTACCAATCATTATTTCTTCTACATTGTTATGTATCCGGGATATATTTTCTTTTTAATTTATAACTACAGTCCATCTGAGCGCCAAGTGGAGGTATTATATCTTTCACATAGGGAATATATAATAAATATTTGAAATCATAACTCAATATCTAACCGACTAAAATTCATTTGCACATTTGTAACCGCCCTCTAGACAAACTATTTGTTGGAATATGAAATGGAGGAAAAGATTTTTGCCAGAATAATATTCACTAAAATGTGGGTTGCCTAATTTTAAATTTATTTTATATTCATTTAAAACAAAGTAAAGAATAGTTGAACGAAAAGTAAGTGCAGAGGGAGGTAGCTTTTTATTTAATTTTTAACGTTTCAAATATTTTGACATATTAATTAATTTACTTTAATCAGATTACATTTTTCTAAGTTCATTCAAGTTTTCTCCAAATTTAAAATCAACTAAAATATATCTCTCATCAAAAATCTGATTTTTTTCAACTATTCACAGATCTACTTTCGAGGAACTTTAATGCTTTTTACAATATGTAAGACTTTCTACATTATGAATTTTAAAGTGTTTGATGTATCACTTATAATGTAAATAAATTATGTTGTTAATGTTTTACTATATAATATACAGGGTGGCTGACAAAAAACGCCCCAAGCCGTAGCTCCGTTATTTACTATCCGATTTTAAAAAACAAAATATCAAATAAAATAGTTAAGTAAATACTATCAATTGGCGTAATCGAAATATTATTAGCAACAAAAAGTTTGAACATGCGATAGTCAATTTTTTTTTTAATGGCAACGTATATTTTTAATTAATGTTTCGGATAAAGAATGTTTTCCTGATTTTGATGATGTATAACACGTCAATTTTCAACATAAGTTTCAAGTGTGCCGTGGTTAATATCATTTTATTGGAATGGAAATTTAAAAAAAATACAAATAAATACGAAACTTATCTACAAAGATTGTTCAAATTGTCTGCCGCCTTGTTGAAGACATAGTTGACACCTTCTAATTACTCCATTAGTGGCGTTGAGTATAAAATTAGGAGGTATTTCGCGGCAAGAATTCAGAATTCTTTGCCGAAAATGTCTATATTTACCGGAGTAGTAAAATAAACCTGATCTTGAAAATAGCCCCATAACCAAAAATCCAGCGGCGTAAGGTCGGGCGAACTGAATTGGTCCATTGGTCCCTATCCACCTCTCAGCAAATGTCGCATTTAACCATTCAACATTTATTAAGGCATTATGAGGAGGGGCGCCATCTTGCTGAAAGTACATTCTGTTTAGCTCGGCAATTGGCAAATCATCTAAAAAGTTTGTAATGTTTTCACGCAATAGTTGATGGTATTTTGCTTGATTTAAGATGCCATCTATGAAAAATGGGCCAATTAATCGATCACCCCAAAGACCGCACCATACATTTAAACTGAATCTTTGCTGAAAATTATTCTCAATTATAATTCTTGGGTTTTCTTGGCTCCAACATCGATTGTTCTTTCTGATTAAAATGCCATTATTACTGAAACTGCATTCGTCCGACCAAATAATTTTTCGATAAAAATTACGATCTCGTTGTGTAATATTTAAGAAAAAGTTGCAAAATTGCATTCTTCGACCATGATCATTTTCCAATAGTGCTTGTACTTTTTGAGAGATGTATGGTATGAACTTGTGCTTTTTGAGTATCGCTTGTGTTGTTTGGTGCGATACGCCGACCTCATTTGCAATTCTCCGAGTAGAAGTCCATGGACTTTCTTCCACGCATAAAAGAACATCCAATTCTGTATTTTCCTTAAACTGTCGACTCTTACTTTTTGGCATTTTAAAGGCTCCATATTTTCTTAAATTCTGTTCGATTCTTCCAAATTTACGACGGTCTGGAACCTCTCTTGTCGGATAACGATAACTGTAGAGTCTCACAGCTTCAGCACTATTTCGATTACATTCAAAGTATACTTGCAACATGTCGGTCAGTTGATTGCTATCCATGTTAATGATGAATTAAACTCACAGAAAGAATCAGAACGTTGAACTAATATCACACCGATACACAAATGTCACAATGACTATTTATTAACATTTACCACAGCATTTACATTCTAATTGACAGTATTTATTACTTGATGCATTTGATTGCTATCCACGGCACACTTGAAACTTATGTTGAAAAATTGACGTGTTATACATCATCAAAATCAGGAAAACATTCTTTATCCGAAACATTAATTAAAAATATTCGTGGCCATTTATAAAAAAAAAATTGACTATCGCATGTTCAAACTTTTTGTTCCTAATAATATTTTGATTACGCCAATTGATAGTATTTACTTAACCATTTTATTTTATATTTCGTTTTTTAAAATCGGATAGTAAATAACGGAGCTACGGCTTGGGGCGTTTTTTGTCAGCCACCTGTATATATGTTTCATGCTTTATGTATTATGGGATGAACTTATTAATATTATTGTAAACTTTTAGAAGTCCTCGAAAGAGAAATGACTTTTCTAAAGTTCCAAATGAGCAATAGTAAATTATGAAAGCGAAATAAATCTGATTTTCATTAAAATTATGTTGTTGTTACACACTTCATTTTATTACCAATAACAAATCGAGTTCATGATTACTATCAACGCTTACGCGCGCAAAACCATCGTCTTAATCTTCGTCCATCATCCCTCCTCCTCTACCCCACATCTTCCTTCTCCACCTCCTAACCCATTATACCGCTTTCCGGTAAGTTTTCATCCGGTTCATTTACATTTTGATTTATGGACCAAATGAAGCGTAATTTCCCAACGTTTTCGTTGCCGAATGCATGGCAGCCCAAAGAAAAGAACAGACATTAGGAGATGAGAAGCAATTAAAGCGGTGCCACGTTCCTTACCTCCCGCCGCCTCCGCGCGATATATAAATGCCGCCTCTTATGTCTCGGCGAGTGATTTTAGTAGTATCTGACGCACCCTCGGCAACGAGTCTCCCCAAAACTTCCGTTGTTCGTACTCTTCTGGTTGATGGAGGTGCACGCGAGGTCGACTATAATTAAGATGTTGATCGAAGATAGCTTCTAATGGAAATTAATGTTGAAGAACGACGCGTGTCAATATGGGTTAAGGTCCTGTACAAATTAAATAAATCCGTTGAGTACAAGATAAGAAAAAAGTTTAAACCCGTGGTACAAGAATTTAGGATTTATTAAGCTATTAGTTACAAAATAAGAAAACTTTTCCTAAATTATTTCTATGATTCAAGATTGATTCTTCCATTCTATAGAATATCAAAATTATAACATTTCCTTATTTATCTCTTAAACAGAAAAATCTGAACTTATTTTATTTTATATTATTGTTTCTTACTTTATATATGAATGTTTTTCTTTATCTTTATGGGTTATTACTTTCTTATACGTAGTATAAGGAAGTATTGTGATGATGAAAATTTTCGACCTGGAGATTTTTGCAGATGTCCACGTTTCGAGGTCCCCTGATACCAAAAAAGTGGTTTTTAAAAAATTTCTGTGTGTCTGTGTGTCCGTGTGTGTGTGTGTGTGTGACCACGATAGCGGTCAAACCGCTGTAGATATCAATTCCAAATTTTGTATTTACGTGTATAATCTGCCTCTTGAGAACTGATTAGATTTTGAGCAAAATCGGCAGACCGGAAGTAGTAGTTTACTTGAGTGAAAAAATCGAAATTTGCAAATATTTCGTCAATTACTAAGTTTAAACAAATTTATAAAGAATTCATATGTACTTAGAATTAAGTTTGAAACAAATTGTCTTAAAAAAGTTTTTCGAAATTCCAACCGGAAGTAGGTCTTTTACTCTTATCGAAAATCAGTTTTTTGCGAATATCTCGCAAGTCATGCTTTTAAGACAAATACGTTACGAATATAAAAGTATTTAAAACATAATTTTCAATATCTTTTATATAAAAAAAATTTCAAAATTCAGACCGGAAGTACCACTTTTACTCTTATCGAATAGCGATTTTTTGCAAATATGTCGTAAGTTATGCATTCTATATATATTTATCAAGAGTACAAAAGTATTTAGAGTTAGATATGGAATATTTTTCGTATAAATGAAATTTCAAAATTCGGACCGGAAGTAACACTTTCATACGTATAAGAAAGTCGTGTGGTGGCCACACCTCATTTTTATATTTTTGTAATGTATGTTTTACTTTTACTTTCTTATACGTAGTATAAGGAAGTATTGTGATGATGAAAATTTTCGACCTCGAGATTTTTGCAGATGTCCACGTTTTGAGGTCCCCTGATACCAAAAAAGTGGTTTTTAAAAAATGTCTGTGTGTGTGTGTGTCTGTCTGTCTGTCTGTCTGTCTGTGTGTGACCACGATAGCGGTCAAACCGCTGGAGATATCAATTCCAAATTTTGTATTCACGTGTATAATCTCCCTCTTGAGATCTGATCAGTTTTTCAGTAAAATCGGTAGACCGGAAGTAGCAGTTTACTTCAGTGAAAAAATCGAATTTTGCCAATATTTCGTCAAATATTAAGTTTATACAAACTTATAAAGAATTCATATGTACTTAAAATTAAAATTGAGAACAATTTTATTTAAAAAGTTTTTCGAAATTCCTACCGGAAGTAGGTCTTTTACTCTTATCGAAAATAGGTTTTTTGCGAATATTTCGTAAGTCAAGCTTTTTAGACAGGTACGTTACGTGTATAAAAGTATTTAAAACATAGTTTTCAATATCTTTTGTATAAAAAAGATTTCAAAATTCGGACCGGAAGTAACACTTTTACTCTTACCGAATAGCGATTTTTGGCAAATATGTCGTAAATTATGCATTCTATATATATTTATTAAGAGTACAAAAGTATTTAGAGTTATATTTGCAATATTTTTTGTATACATGAAATTTCAAAATTCGGACCGGAAGTAGCACTTTTACTCTTAGCGAGTAACACTTTTTTTCGAATATCTTGCAAAGTATGCATTCTATAGCGATTTATTAAGAGAATAAAAGTACTTAGAATAGGATTTTGAATAAGTTTTGTATAAAAAAATTCTTAAGATTGTATAGTTTGAAACACTCATACGTATAAGAAAGTTGTGTGGTGGCCACACCTCATTTTTTACTTTCTTATACGTAGTATAAGGAAGTATTGTGATGATGAAAATTTTCGACCTCGAGATTTTGCAGATGTCCACGTTTTGAAGTCCCCTGATACCGAAAAAGTGGTTTTTAAAAAATGTCTGTGTGTCTGTCTGTCTGTCTGTGTGTGACCACGAT
The DNA here is from genome assembly GCA_963170755.1 of Amphimallon solstitiale. NCBI lineage: Eukaryota > Metazoa > Arthropoda > Insecta > Coleoptera > Scarabaeidae > Amphimallon > Amphimallon solstitiale. The sequence goes on along the minus strand of OY720678.1, from coordinate 87,554,039 downwards.
AGCGGTCAAACCGCTGTAGATATCAATTCCAAATTTTGTATTTACGTGTACAATCTCCCTCTTGAGATCTGATTAGTTTTTCAGAAAAATCCGTAGACCGGAAGTAGCAGTTTACTTCAGTGAAAAAATCGAATTTTGCCAATATTTCGTCAATTACTAAGTTTAAACAAATTTATAAAGAATTAAAATGTACTCAAAATTAAATTTGAGACAAATCATCTTAAAAAAGTTTTTCGAAATTCCAACCGGAAGTAGGTCTTTTACTCTTATCGAAAATCAGTTTTTTGCGAATATTTCGCAAGTCATGCTTTCTAGGCAGATACATTACGAGTATAAAAGTATTTAAATTATAATTATAAATATCTGTTGTATAAAAAAAATTTCAAAATTCGGACCGGAAGTACCACTTTTACTCTTACCGAATATCGATTTTTTGCAGATATGTCGTAAATTATGCATTCTATATATATTTATTAAGAGTACAAAAGTATTTAGAGTTGAATTTGCAATATTTTTTGTGTACATGAAATTTCAAAATTCGGACCGGAAGTGGCACTTTTACTCTTAGCGAGTAGCACTTTTTTTCGAATATCTTGCAAAGTATGCATTCTATAGCGATTTATTAAGAGAATGAAAGTACTTAGAATAGGATTTTGAATAAGTTTTGTATGAAAAAATTCTTTAAATTGTATAGTTTGAAACGCTCATACGTATAAGAAAGTCGTGTGGTGGCCACACCTCATTTTTTACTTTTAAAATATATTGTCACCGTGGTGTTAGGATTGTATGGTGTGCTGCCGCGCAGCTATATATCCCTCTCTATCGCACCGCGTGACGTCAGCTTGGGAGCATATTCAGACACTACTGCACCCATGTAACGTAAAACGATGTTTAACCAGCTCATTTCTCATTTTGACTAGCATCACAATTTTTTCTTTGAGTAAATAGGTACTCAACAACATGCATTTTCTTAATTTTATTCATACAACCTACCTGCAACTCGATCTATCTGTCTGGTTACACCAAATAAATCACTGAAACATTGTTGAGGCAGGTAATTGACTAAATTCATTTCTTACCTATAATCCTATAAAATAACACAACAAAAATTGGATAAAAAAATGCAACAGAAAAACGTTTTATTTGGGTTTTCATATTTTTATTTATTTCTTTACATTTGTAATTTTTTTCATTTTTTTTTCTAATTTACGTTTACAATTTTCGAAACTTAATGTTTTATTCACATGTCTTAACCTAATATAAGTTCTCGTTCGGGCCATGCAGAGAATAATTTCATAAGGAATACAACAACCCAAATTTACATAATTGGGATCACTTTGAACAGCATCCGCCAATTTTTTAAAAATGAATGGCTCCATACATAGGAAATTTCCATGCAAAACTTTAAACTGATTGTCAAGAATGCGTGTTAATTTTAACAATAAATCGCTTGGATACATTAAATTACCTTTTGAAAGAAATTCAGTCCAATCTGGCGATCTGGACATATCGAGTTGTTTTGTGGGTACGCCCAGATTTAAATTGTTGTATTTAGTTTTAAACCTGTAGGCTATGTACCCCGCTATATATTTTAGGCCCTCATTATTAATAGTATCCGAGAGTTTATTAGTTGAAATATTTTCAAAAGGGTCTGCGTCAAAGTTGGCCAAATCGGCTTGTGAAAATATCATTTCATCATCATTCTCTGGTTCAATATCTGCTTCAATGAAACCATAATCTTCTATAGGAATATTTTCATGGGTTATAACACAATTTGCACTTTCCAATTCCGAAAGTTCAATGGTTTTTGCGAAAAAATTCGCGGAAATGCAAGTCTCATTATCTTCTTCCGTATTCTTATTCATTGTAAATACGGACAATTAATGCTTTCCTAAGATATACCAGCGGAGCCTGTATTTGATTTGGAGAGCTTCCGGGTGGTCATTGGTTGCCCCCATACCTCGAATATATGAAAAAAAATTTTCAACTACATCCTGATTTAGTCTGTATGTTATTAAGTATTTAATCTCGTACTTTTCTCGCAAGTAAAAAAATAAGTCCAACAGCGAACGATTGCTTAAAATGATACCTTTTTGAAATGGCACAAGTTGCTTGTGTTTCCCAACTATCATTTTAGAAATAATCTCTGTGGTTTGATTTATGATTGACAATTGTTTTTCCAGGTCTGTTCCAAAAGCATTAGTTCCTGGATGGTTACCATACTGTGCTTTGGCGTTGAAAATATCAAACCAGTAGTTAATTAAAGATAGAAATTTGCTTGTTTCTTTCCATGTGGTAGTCTTAAAAAGGGATTGCATTCCACACCATTCAAGAGCCTTTGCGACAGTATTAGAAAAAATTTGAGCCGCCGGTTTTACTTTCTGACGTTCGCTCCCTCGTACTGATAGATGGTAATCATTTACTTTATGCACAATTTTCGTGTCATTTGAAGATGCAGCAATAAGCTCTTCGATTCCACCTTTGTTGATGTACTTTCCATCAATAGTAAAACCTTGATCTATAAAGTGATTCCTTATGAGTTTCAACAAATGCGGCACATCCGCAAACACAAATATTTTTTCGTCATGATTAACGGGGTGTTGAAAAAAACAGTTTTTGTCGTGAGCCACTTCCAACTCTGACCACAACTTTCTATTTCCAATCCCCATGTCGCTTACAATGGAAACAACTGTATAGTTGGCAGAATGCAGGTCTCGAATAATCCCAAATAAATCCTCTTTGCACATAGGCGCATCAAATCTATAGTACACGGGTTGTTTCCATGCCGAAAAAAGTCCCCTGACAATAGCTACCTGACATGTTTTGTGGGGACCAACTACTTTTTCTTTTTTTTGGTCAATGCAAATTTTATTTGAAATATAAATTTCGTCAAACGCTAAAACGCACACTTTTTCTAACATTGTCATTGACAAGGACTTTTGCTTCATTATCTTTATGACGTCTTTCAGAATTCCTTGGTCTACATCTAAATTTAGAGCCCATTTCCTTAGAGTAGTTAGTGCAGGCAAAGGATATCCAAATTTGCGCAAATATCTGTAAGCTTTAGGGCTTACGCTCCTTAACGATATTGCTGATGCAATGTCTTCTGGGGTCCATCGAAAATTTTTTCCTGGATTTAATAGATGTTTAATTTGACTAGGACCAAAATGCTTTTTTAACATTGTTGTCATGGACTCTAACTCTTTGTTCACGGATGCCAAATTGTGTTGCAAAATCTCATTTTCTTTTCTTAGATTTGCGTTGTCAATCTTCAGTTGCTCAACGAGCTTATTCCTAAATGTAATTATGAAAAATGTAAATAATATTGTATAAATAATGAAAATACTTACAATTCAGACACAGAAGACTTCATAGAAACTCCAGAATTAGAGGGAGACTGTTTTTCCGTTAATATGTTTTGTTCAGCTTCTATATATTTTATATTCTCTGAGGCATCTGTGTCGGTTTCCCTCTCTTTCTCCAAGATATCACTGATCATTATTTTTCTATTTTTAATTTCGTCTCGCTTTTGTCGTCTTTCGTTTTTACTGGTGCTTAAACTTTGCTTCTGATTTGGTATAAATTCAGTGGGTATGGCGTCTTGCTTTAAGTCACGACCAGTTTTTGGTTGATATTTAAGTAATTCATGCTTCAGTGTCTTAATAAAAGCAGAAGGATGAAAATGCTTAGAACATATACGCCCTAATTGAAAATAAAAAAATCAAACATTATCATAACATTTTTAGTGTTTAATTACCATGACGAACATTAAATTTGTCTTGTCGGCGACAGGCGTTAATCCATTGCTTGGATAAATTTTCGTCTTTTGGGAAGCTATAGTATCGGATATCACTACCTTTAGTTTTTCTGGAATAATTTCCACAACCGTAAACTGCACATGCAGGCATTATTACACTTATTAATACACGTAAATGCAGAAAAATCTAATACTGGTATTACACACCACGCTCGAGATGTGATTCTGTGCGACTCGCGTGCTCCCAGAGTGACGTCATGCGCACACTGAAAGAATACCGGTTCTGCTCCTTAGCACACCATACAATCCTAACACCACGATTGTCACTTAATGTATTTTTTACATACAAATATTGTGAGCATACTGATGCGGAGCTGACTTCGGGCGTATACAGTCTCAGCGGCCGAGTTTATTGTCTGCCGGCAGGGCTACACGACTGTACACCCAAGGCGATGCAAGACCTCCTATGTATACGTACGGATGACAGTGTCTGGCATGTGCCTACACATAAGGGCCACATAGCTCCTCGAGCGATTCACATGTATATATGCTGTATATCTTATGTTCGATGCAGAGCGGCCCCGAAATATCAGCGCACACCAAAAATAAATAAATGTGTAATTAAAGAAATTGAGTTTTATTTATGGTACTTTCAAAATAGGAAGTTTACTTAACAATTCTGAATACAAATTTGACACGATTTTGAGTTGTATTGCAAGCAATAAAATATAAAAAATGAGGTGTGGCCACTATACGACTTTCTTACGCACATAAGCGTGCCAAGTTATACAAAAGTAGTTTTAAATTAACTTTTATCTTCTTAAAAAAATAAAACTGTAAGTGTGTTACTTCAGGTCCAAATTTTTTTATACAAAAATTAATTAAAATTTTATTCTAAGTACTTCTATTCTCTTAATAAATCATACTTTGCAAGGAATTTGCAAAAAATTGCTACTGGACAAAAGTGTTACTTTCGGTCCGAATTTTGAAATTTGTTTTATACGAAAATTATTCCAAATACAGGTCTAAACAATTTTTTACTCTTAATAAAGGTATATTGAATGCATAATTTACGAGATATTTGCAAAAAATCGCTATTCGATAAGAGTAAAAGTCTTACTTCCTTCTTATAATTTAAGTTTTTATTCACTATAATTATGAATTGTACCATAATTATTTTGACTCACTGTCTCTAAACTTTGCATTCGTCTACTTCTAACTATATTCATATCAATTGTATTGAAACGGTGGGGAAAAATATGCATATGAGTAACAAAAATGTTGGTTATGTATTCTTGCACCGGCAATAAATTCTAATTAAGTTGTAATTAGCTCAGTGTGAAGTTATGAAGACTCTTTATCAACTCTCTATCAGGATGGTTCTTATGTGTAGAAGATTACTTTCCTGAAAAGAAAATAACAGTGAATACTGAAGAAAAAACTTATATTGAACGTAAAAACATACAAAAATTCAAGTAAATTGGTGTTTATGATCAACATTATTTTCTATAACTATTAGTAACGCTATCCATGTAATTGTCTGTAAAACAACATCACATGATGCCACAACTAAATAACTGTATATATATTATTATTATTTAACAAATTCAGATTGAATAACAAAAATTAATATTAACCTTTAACACTTATTTATAATTATGTAATACAATTTTTATAGCTTAAATATTTGTGTTTTTAATATTCTAAATTATGTTGATAAATTATTCTAGCATATTCTTACAAACAATTAACAATTAAAACTATATACTACACTATTTATATGCTTTTATATTACTTTTTCTGATTTGTTTTTGATTGATTGAGATCTCAATTTATATAAACATTTATTACTTAGCTTGCTTTTTTGAACATGATGTCTGTTTGTTTTAGTTCCTATTCTTCAATGTGTCTCTTGTATCCTCTTCTGTCCGGTTTTCTTCTTTTTGGATGAAAAGCCCCGTCTCTGGATGTAAGTGGTCCAAATTCTTCTGCTAATGTCTCAAACAAGCCGTTCTAATTCTTCGAATCGCAGGTAAAATTATATACAGATTGTCGTATTTAAAAGTTAATATGCATCTTCAAATACACACACATAAACATGTACCTATGTATGTATGTATACAACAGTTCAAGAATGTGCCCCCCCCACACCACCGGTCTTATGGTGGTGTGGGTAAACCAAGAGCGCGAACACCATGCGCACATGGCATTCGTTCCGTATCTTTAGAGCGTGAACTTATTACATTGTGTCTGAGCAAACTCGCAAATATTAAAATAAAATGCCCTTAGCTGTCGAGGAAAAAATACAGATTGTGTTATGGTATGCGAAGGATAATTCGTACAAAGACGTGCAAAATTTATTTGTATAGTTCATTATAATATTTTGTTTCGTTTTAAATGTGAGAATTTTATTTTAGTTACAATTTTTATAGTTTTGTTTCAGTTCAATGTTAATACATTATAAATCAATTACCAAAATAGCGGAGCAATTCCTTAAAGAAAACGTCTGCATACTACCTTTCAACGTTTTGCACTGAAGCCTCGGTCTCGGTACCCGGTGTCCCCCCGATATGAACTCATCTGTATTCCCCTATTATCGTACCCCTCCATTTCATGTTTGCATGCACATGTGTGCGTGTTTGTGTTTCCCTATATCTACTTTTATTTCAGTCAAACGGTATTTATTTAATTCAAACACTAACGTTTATTTTTATTGTTGTAGGTACTGGAACCCCAAAACCACGTCGATGAAAACTATCCAAATTGGGTAAAATACTGCACTAATTTGTTTCAGCTATCGCATAATAAATAATGACTAACATTACACGCACTAAGGTATTTAAATTCCTTCTTTTATAATTATTTTTCTTAATTTCTTAAGGAGCGTCTCTTTTTAGCGTCCTTTCTGTGCAAAAACTAGTTTATCATCCTTTTGTTATTGTTTTTTCTCAATGCACTCTCAAACTTCAGTACCATTGTTTTAACATATGATTTGTATATTAAGTTGTCTACTTTTAGGGCATTAATAAACATTAATTTAAAATAATTTTTAAATGTTGTTATTATTCACTTTTCTCATTGGTTCTTGAGAAGTTATTAGTTTTTGAATTTATTTATATTTTCTTTGACATTTACAAATATCTTCTACAGTTTTTGAATGATGCTAAATAATTTTTGTATAAGAAGATGCTTAATCTTAAGTTACTCTACATTGAAACTTATTACTATTTATATTATTTTACGTTTCCTCGTGTGATTTTAACATATAAATATCGTTATACTACATCCTTATATATAGTTCAACAATATCTCAAGAAAGAATATTTTGTCCATAAAGTAGATAGCTCGTATTTAGTATGTTGTAATTGAAAATAGGCAATTAAAACATTCTGATATAACATCAAGTTCTTTTTAACATTATTTTTAAATGTGGAATACATACCAGAGGCTTGGTGCGTCCATTTTGACTCACCCTGTATATCAAAAAAAATTCTTTTTTGAGTAATAATAATTCACATGTGTACGTGTCTATAAAATACATACTAAACAGACTGATTAATGTTAATAAACTAATGATGAAAAAATTCAGAAATAAAAAAATACATAACAGAATTATTTTGATGCTCTTCAGATCTTAATTTTTTAACAACAATTTTGAATATGGAATACATACCAGGAGTTTGGTTCGTTCATTTTGACTCACCTTATATACCGAAAAATAAATATTTTCTGAGTAATAATAATAAATCATAAGTTTACAAATCGATGCATTGCATACTAAACAGGTTGCTTTATGTTAAAAAACTAATGCTGAAAAAATCAAAAATAAAGGGATAAAATTACATTTTCTTCCCCCCCCCCTCACACAAAAACAAAAACGCGGCAAGACAGTTGGAAGTCGCTGTTACAGTACAGATCCACGGATCTTCTAGAATAATAAGAAGAGAAGAATATATATTCTACAGCCAGTATTAGTATAAACTCCTACGCAGTAACATTATATTTTCTAACCAATTCCAATATATTTTATAGTATTTCGTTAGCCTTAAATAGTTTCTTCAATACAGAACATCATGCGGAATTAATTTGTTACGTGTCATAAGTCGCTGATCTTGTAGTGAAAACATACTGATATTTAGTAAGCCAAATTGTATTTATTAAATTTTAATCGAATAGTTGGAAGTAAAAAAATATTTTTCCGGCTCAGAGGTAACAAATTTTATTCAAGAAAATAATCTGTAATTGCGGAAAGAAAAATTGTAATAATATACCATTAGAAATAAAATAAATAATAGCACATAAAATGTACTCATTGTTATTTACACCATCCATTCTATAAATCCGATTAAATTGGAGGAATTGTTTTGTAGAGAAATGAATGCATATCGACAATATTGACAATTTCTGCAAAACTAATGCTTCCCTATAGATTTGTCTTTTAACGTCGCTGCATTGGGAATAAAATGAAATTAACTGTCAACTGGAAATGCGAAAATGCATTTTGCAAACTTTCATTCCAACAGATATTCCCTGTCATAAATGCAATGTCATGACGAAATTGGAAATATGTCTTTCATAAAGCGTGAAACATAATCATTTTCATAAATATAAAGACGCAGTTTGCATTAAAAGTACAGTAGACGAAACTGCAGTGCAATAAGTGTTAAAAATACTATACTTACAATACTTACTAGATCACATTAAAAATAAACATTCTTACTTCATTGGGCTTTAGTGAATCTCTATGGTGTATTCAGTGTGGCCACCAATGCACATATAAATTTTTAGTAAGTATAAAATAGTCAATAAAAATGTCTTAATTCTTTAAACTATTCGAAATTGTGTGAGATAATTAATTAATACAAAAAAGGTGTAATCTTATATGGAGCAGACCCATGGACGACCTCAGAAAAACATAAAAGCAAAATGTAACCGACAAAAACTAGGTTATTGCCAAAATCCATAGACATTGGTGAAGCTTTATAAGGTCCAAAATTTATAGCCAACATCAACATATAAAATATGTGAAACAAGTATTAAAAAAAAAAGTTAACTAAGGTGGTCTTGGTACGTAAAGGAATGGGCAAGAATAAGACATACGGTATATGAACCAAATCAATATAGATGAATGCAAAAGGAATTGACATGCAAACATGGAAGAAAGACGTGGGAGATCAATCGCATATTCAATTCAGCCCAAGCGCACACTTACGTCTTCAAGGGTCTATTGGAGACTTAACGATCAAAGTATCGACTCTGTATATCCCAGATTCATTTCGAGCGGTCGGCCAGGTCTACTTGAAAATATGGATGCCGCATTCACGTAAAAGAACGGAAAGTCATATTTCTTCAAGGGACGGCAACGGAGGTATAACGGAAGGAAAATGGATGGGGATTACTCTAAGGATATTTCTGAAGAATTCACTGGAATCCCAATGATATTGATGCAGCCATGGTTTGGAGTGCTAACGGCAAAATATATTTCTTCAAAGGTAAAATTGTTCTTACCGTCATAATTATGAAAATACTAAATATCATTTTGACCAGGTTTTAAATTCTGGAGGTTCGACCCAATGCAAACGCACGTATCCAAAAACACCGATCTCCAGTTGGAAAGGACTACCTGATAATTTAAACGACGTCTTTCAATATTCGAATGGTTACAAGGTCTTCTACAAAGATGGCGCTTACTATCGATTTAACAATAGAAACTTCGCCGTGGACGAACCTAATCCAGCTTTTCAGAAGTCGACGGGAAGCTGGTGGCTTGTTTGTCAGTCAGCGCCACAGGACACAATAGGTAGCGGACACACAAGGGGTTGGCTAAAAGAGAACGATGATATAAGCACTGATAGCTTCGATCCAGGTAATGAACTCTAACAGGAATGCTTACGGAAATGCATAAATCTCGCTGTTAATGTTAGAGATGCTCGAGTTTTCTATTATAGCATGACTTATTGATTATTTGTATTAGATTTGACTGTTGCTATGTTCTGCCAATTTGAAACTTATTTCTTCAATTATTTGTTTTAGGAAAATGAAATTTGCTTTTACACAAAACGACAATAAAAATAATTTATAATAATATTTGTTTATAATTTATAATGGAAATTAAGATAATTTTGACACGTTTCGTGACTTTTAAGAAACTGAATTGCAAAGCCGTAAAGAGAAGCAAAAATAATTTCCAAACTCAAATCGTCCTATATACGTAAAGAAATATATATACTTATTAATAATTAAGTAATAAAGATAAAACAGTTACGAAAAAGGATCATAAATTCAATATATTCTTATATGTATTTAGCCCCTTACGTTAGTCGCCAAATCTGTAACGAAAAGGAAATTACAAATTTCAAGTGGAATGTAATTATCCAACAAGCAGAGAGGAGTTGTACAATATAATTCTAGAATTGAAAGATACCTTTAGGGTATTGATCATGAAGGAATAACAGTAAAATTATTAAAAAAAACTATGCGCATGAATTACCGTACTTCTGGAGCTGATGGTGATCAAATGCTAAAAATGGAATACTTCCTAATAAATTTAAAAAAAACTCTAATATTATTCTAATTTAGAAGGGAAAGAAATACAGTTGGTATTAAACATTATAGATCGCTGTTCATTTTATTGCATTTGCTAGAGTTTTCAAGTACAACTTCTAGTTTGAATAGTCTAGTAACTTATCGTTTTTTGAAGTATTCAACACATTATATGTAAATGCTGATTAAAAATAGTCACCTCTATTATATTTTTTGGATAACTTAAATGCATATAAGCATTTTGCCCCTCACGTAATGCACTAAGTTATGATAAGAAAATAGTTAAGTTCAACTATAAAAAATAATTAAATTTCTCTGTTATTTAGTAATAAATAAAAGATCGCTTTCGTTAAAATAATATATAAAGTGTCGTCAAAGCTATATAAGGAATTCTAAAAATAACATTTTAGGCTTCAATATAATAAAGTAACTGCATATAGAAATTTCGTACTTTATGTTGGGTGCCAAATTTGTGATAGAAGAGAAATTATAAGCTTCAATCTAAAAATATAATAAAAATTTCTGTATAGCTTAGTAATAAAAAATCGTTTACGTAAGAATAATATAATATACAAAATAATGGGACAGTTATAATAAGTCCTGAAATAATATTTAGGACTCAATATTGTTAACACTCTGTGTGACTAATTCGCCCTTCGCGTTGGGCGCCAAAATTTATGAGTAAAGTTCCACTGCAAAAGAAAGCTAACAATTTCTTTCTGAAATAAGTCAAGTAAAAGTCTAGTATCATTATAATAATTTACAAAGTTACGAGAAAGATATAAATAATTATTCTGGAAATAAACTTTTTAATATAACAATAACTATATAAAACAATTTTGCCCTTCATGTTGGGCACAAATTTGCGTCAAAGGAAATTATTATAAATTTCACTACAAAAAAAAACCAAAAAGAGACAATTTACAAAGGGACGAAAAAGCTATAAATAATTCTATGAAAAAAGCTTTGAGCATCAATAAAAGTCTATATTTTTGAAACAACAGTAATTACATAAAATCATTTTACCGCTAACGTTCGGCGCCAAATTCACGAGAAGAGAAAACAGTGATGTTCCGTTACAAAAAAATATTACAAATTTCTTTATTATTAACTAATAAAAATAAAAGACCATTTGCGTTAGAACAATTTACAACGTAATAATAAATGATAACTCTACAAATAAAGTTTTTAGGCTACATATAACCGTTTAGCCACTTCGCGTTGGGAGCCAAATTTGTGACACAATCGAAATGTTAAGTTCGACCACAAAAAGCAATCACAATGCCTTAGCTACACCCTTAGTAACAAGTAAGAGATCGTTTGCGATACAACAATTTACAAAGTATGACTGAAAAACCATAAATAATTCAGCGAATAAAGTTTTAGAGCTCAATAAGTGTTGTGTATACTTAATGCTGGTTTAAATAATAAAGAGGACGCTACGTGTACGATGGCACTACAAATAAGAACACGCATTAGTTTGACTTCTAAACTATCTATAAAACGAAAAATTTATGTTTACTGCAACATGACACGAACCGAAAAACAAGCACTCGCAAAACTCCCATTCAAAATGGATATATACGACCGGTCGCGAGGCGTTCATAAAGTAATATACGGGGAGTATAAAACTTTCGTATGTACGTGTCGGGTTTTAGGATAGCCGAGAATAAGAAGAAGTCAGGTCGCCAGATACGTGAACGTTCGATGTTTGTGAACGGTGCATACTGTACGTACAAGGTATCATTTATACCTACGTACGTATATCGGTGTCAATATTTCAAACAACAGCGAAACAAACTTCCTCTATCTCAAGCGACCGAGTTGATATCAAATTATTCCAAGTCATTCCCGGCTTATAGATGTAGGTATGTGTATCGAATCCACCTGCACTGTCGATATTAGAAAAGAGAGTTATTGCCGGGTCTCGAACGTAGAATCGTTTTATTGAATTTTTAAAATGCTTTTTTGTCCTATATACAAGCCCTTTCCTATTTCAGCAGTTCATCCAATGAAATGGTAGTTTTTTGCAACAGAATTAAAAATGAGGTGTGGCGACCACACGACTTTCTTATACGTTATAACATTTCATATTATACAAAAGTCGTTCTAAATTAAGTTTTGAATACTTTTATCTTCTTAAAAAACAAACCCTTTATACAAAAATTATTCAAAATCTTATTCTAAGTACTTCTCTTCTTTGAATATAAAATGCATAATACTCGCTTAAAGTAAAAGTGTTACTTGTGGTTAGAATTTTGAAATTTCATTTATACAAAAAATATTCCAAATGCAGCTCTTCATAAATCTATATATAGAATGCATAATTTACAACATATTTGCAAAAAACCGCTATTCGATAACAGTAAGTGTTCCTTCCGGTCCGGATTTGGAAATTTTAACCTTTAAACACTTTTATACTAGTATTGTACCTGCTTAGAAAGCAAGACTTGCGAGATATTCGCAAAAAACTGATTTTCCATAAGAGTAAAATCCGGACCGGAACACTTCTACTTTTATCGAATAGCAGTTCCTTTTCAAATATCTGGTAAATTATGTATGTACATATTTATTATTATAAAAGTGTTTAGAGCTCTATTTGTAATTTTTATCGTATAGAAATCGTCAAAATTCGGAAATTCGAAATGCACACTTATTTTGTTAATTATATGTGGGTTATTATTTACGTAGTTTCAACTTTCTTATAAATAGTACAAGAAAGTAATGTGATTACAGTAAATGTCCACGTTTTAATAACAATAATAGTAATAATATTAATATACTTTATGTTTCAATTGTTTCCCAGTTATAGAACAAACACATACAAAAATAAAAATACGAGTAAATATAATGAAAATAAAACAATGTGTGAAAATATTAGAAATAAATATCATTAATTAGAAATAAGTCACTAAAGTGGAAATTTGCAGCACAACACATAAGAGGAGAGTGTGATAAAACTACTTCCGGTAGAAATTTGGAAAAGGTGTTTTAATAACATTTTCTCAAATTCATTTTTGAGTACATTTGACTCCTTCATAAATTGGTTAAACTTATTAGTTTACAAAATATTGGTAAAACTCATTTTTTCACTGAAACAAACAATTTCCTGTCTACCGATTTTACTGAAAATCTAATCAGATATCAAGAGGGGGAGGGAGTAAATATAAAATTTGGAATTGATAGCTATAGCCGTTTGACAGCTATCGTGATCAAACACACACAAGTGACACACGTACACACAGGGAGAGATGTTTACAAAAAACACTTTTTCGGTATCATGAGACTTCAAAACGTGGACATCTGAAAAAATCTCGAGGTCGAAAATTTGCGTCATTATAATACTTCCTTATACTAAGTATAAGAAAGTAATAAACAATGAATCGTCGCCGAGATGTCAAATCCTCTTATATCAAAATATGGCGATTTTGAGATACGATAAATTCATACCGAATAGGTTAAGAAAGCTCCTATCTTAATATCATATAAATGCCCATCCCTTGAGTTGAATTTAAATTCCTGGTACCTTATTGTAATAGCCCCAAAGATTCAAAACCTTGTATCCAGCGCTGTTTTAATATAAACATGTTGAGCGATTATGTTTATTAGAGTACAATCAGTGTCTCGTTGTTTCAGTGACAAAGCAGATTTTTCAAGTAAGATAAGTAACTAATTGGTGTAATTAGACTATTCAAAACATGTATTAGGAAGTTCTTTTAGCATTTTTAGTAATCATGAGGAAATTTTGGTGTATTAGGTTGTTTATAAATTGATCTCAGTTACTTAATTTCAATTTTATTTACCTATTCTCTTATTAAAAAAAATAATTATGTAATATAAGTTTCAAAAAATCTGACGGATTTTATTCGCTGTTGAGCGGCAGAATTTGTTAATGCGTTGAGATATAATTTTTCTATTCTTATTTGGTGATGAGATATTTCGAGTGACCAGTATTTATTTCGTATCAATAATGTTAAATATTATTATAGCAGAAGTGTTAATAGAAACAAAAAACTTTAGCTTATTTTTTTACATTATAAACAATGTCAAGACGTGAGATAATAAAGCAGTTAGCACCAGCAGGAAAAATTATGTACAAGCAAACAGGCGAAAGATGTTTATTCCGATCCATGTGAAGACCTTTCCAAGATTCAGGGTCCAGTTATAAACCGTACAAATTCAAGCGCAACTCCTGCGTCAAAGGATTTGCCATTGCTACATTTTGAAAAAATGACTTTCCCGAAAACCTTTTGCAAAACGTGCTATGAAAGGATCTACTGATCCTGCAACATGGTAAGTAAATAAGAATGAATTGCTAGGGATGAGAAGACAAGGATACCAAAGATATAAAAAAAAGAAGCAGAAACAAAACGTGCCTAGTTGAAAGGAAGCATCAACAAAAGAACAATAGGTGTAATTTTAGGAAGTGTGCACAGTCTAAAAGTAAGAGGCAATGCTGGTTCATACCAGGAAAATGAAAACAAACGCAAAGAAAACTACCTAAGCGCTCGTCTCACTACTGCAGGGCTTCCAGCAGCAAATTATATCTCGAATCACTATTTAGATCCTACACTGATGCTTATGAGGTTTATAAAATAGAAGTTCAATATCCTACTGGTAAAGATGTTTTCATGGCAGAAATGGAAAAATTACATATCGACATCTTCCGACCACACAACGATCAATGTGATCTGTGTTTTTCCCATAAATTATGATATGTCGATATGTACAATAAACACATAAATAATACAAACAGAGCAAAAGCGGAAAAGATGCAGAGACAAAAATGATTCTATTGCTGAAGACATTTCTGCATATACAGTTGATGTTGCAGGCTGTTTAACCTTTTCCACAATTACATAATGATATGTTTTATTTGAAGCAAAAACTAACCTGTCACAATTTCACAATTTACAATTTGGCATCAAACGCAGTCTTGTTATGTCTGGCATGAAAGAGAAGGAGGTGCATTCACTCATCAAGAAGTAACTACCTCTGTTTTTCAATATAGTTGTTTCGAATGTGCATACACGAATCAAGTAGTTAGTAACTACGGCATTTCCCATCGCCACTCTGATCGTACATCCACGAATCGAGCAGTATATATTTTCTCGTGCCCGATGCGTTAATAGCTCGATTTGTACAACGCACAATTTTAATGTAATATATATGTGCATGTTTGACAATTGGTCCCGGGAATTTTCCGGGAATATATTTTGAGAGGCACTCGAACAAAATCTTCGCATGCCAGTATCAGTTAAGTCGCGACATCCATGAAGCAATAAATTAACAATTAACCCAAAATTAGCTCTTTGATTTATTTCATTATAAATTAATCAAAAAATGATTATATTTCATTTTTTGCTAACAACACCCGTTTGGAAGTTTAGCGTAGCATATACGAAAGCGCAAGTGCTATAAATTGTATCTTCACTACAACCAATTCATTAAGATTATACATTTTTTGTTAACAGTATTCAAAATTAAAGAAACTAATATTCCAGACCATAATACGCATTTTATATTTTCATTATTTTAGCTGCTGCAGTAAGCACCTAACATAAAATTTAATAATGTGCCGAGGTTACAGTTCCCGCTTTTACGGCACCACCATAAAACGGGTGTATTATTATTGACGAGAAGCCTATGTGATGTTTAATCATGACCCAAAATATTAAAATTTAACTTCCTCGCAAACATCCGCGCTTTTATTACTTCAGACAGTTCACCGGGTGGGCAGGTAAGAGGATTACTTTTAAAAATAATTGAGTTTAAGTTATAAATGTGTATACATTTTTATTTTCCTTCGTGAGATCCAGGAAGAAAATTAAAAGTCCTACCGCGCATGACTCGAATATTTATACAATATCGATGGCATCAAGTCAATTCGCCCCCAACTGCTGCAAAATAAAATTGTCAACATTAAAATTAGTTGGGCGCCAAAATTATTTCATTCCAATTAACACTTAAAACTATAACCATGTTTATCGTGGTTCGTCTTGCCATTTAATTATCTTAACAAATATATTTCCTAGTGCAGATGCCTGAATTTAATTCGACGTGACAGTTGAAATTCAGGTGCATTTCTTCCCGCTTCACTTGTAACAGTAGAAAGCACTTAAATTTGCACGCACGAGGGATTATAGACGTCGAATAAACTACAGACTGAACAGGGAACGTACATATGTGGTTTGGCAGTTAGACAATCAATCATTTACGTGTAAGATTTTAAAAGCACAACCTTAAAAAGTTTTTATTCTAGAGTGGTTTTTTGATGTGATGAATGCGATGGAATTTGACAAAATCTTGAATATTCATTGTAGAGGTACGGAAAAAATCGAATCCCTGCGTTAATAAATTGAAACTATAGTTGAAGCAGGTAATGCAGAATAATTTAAGCTAGATGGTATTATGTAAAATGTCTCTAGAAGTTCAAAATCGCTTTCTGGCATTAATATCGACATTTTAGATAGCGCGAGTCTAATAGTTTTGGAAATACCTGCGTTTTTCAACTGTTATACTGCCAAAATATTACATTTATAATCTATAATTTTATAATTAACTCTGAGACTCCGCATCACAAGAAACCCATAATTTTTTGGCAATCCAACATAAATCCATAGATAACACTCACTAAAAAAAAACTTGTATAGTATACCACTGGACACAAAAATACTAGAGTGATTGTCATAAACCATATAGACTCAGCATTATAGCATTTATTGACTGCTGCGTTCAGGCTTAAATCTTAAAATTTTAGATGAACATTTGAACATACAGAAGCTCTACATTCATTGGTGCCCACAGAATTTAACACAAGATTAAACAACAAGGTCTTGTCATATGGTTCACAGAAATTGAACCAAAGTCGTAGAAGTTTAATCCAAATCAGTAATAGTGATGAAACTTGGAGATTATTTACATTATCGCACCAGTTCAGAGAGTTATCAAAAAGTACACCAAAAATTTTGTATTCGATGATTCGAGGCAATGATTTATGCTTGTATTGATTATAGGCAAGAAAGCTGGTTTTTCTTACAGTTAAGTCTAGATTATTTTCATTGCACCATGTCATCATATCATGAATAATTCCTGTACGTCCCTAAGAGAATACCTCATATGTCGTATGTAAAAATAGCAGATGTATCATAATGTAGTTTTGCAACAATTTATTTAGATCATTTACAAAGACCAAAAACAGGAAAGGACCACGAATAGAACCCTGAGGAAAGCCCTATTTAATTTCTTTGGGATCACTACTAATAGTTGTTCGGATATTATTTATAGAAGTATTGAGATGACCTACATGTTTTCTGTTTGTCAAATGAAAACGGATGACATTCAATGTGTCACCAGCTAGCTATATTTGGAGACACGACACTTATGGCTGTATGGGGTTACAATACAACAATAAATTAAGTATTTATTGTACCACTAAATTAATGAAAGAAAATCATTTGAGTAAGCGAAATACCATGCACTAACTATACCTATGAATGTAGTAAAAAAGTATAAAATATATAAATTCGATTAAATAAATCGCATTCACAACATATCTGAGTATTTAATCGGTGCGACTTTATACCCAGTTACATCAACATTAAAAGTATATTACTGAGGTGATATTCTAGTTTACAAAATATTGAGGTTATAGATTTCAGCTACCTAAGCGGTTTATGCATTTTCTCCGATAATTTTGAGTATGACAGCCAAATAAATTAAGAAATTGATGACAGTAGCCAAAATAACAACACATTATTTTATTAAAATGGTTCCTATAAATAATAAGAGTAAATGCTTTATTAGGATACCCTCTTTACAAAAGATGTAATTATTTTAATACTGTGAAGATGAATTAGATATTAATTTTTCCGCGCTGCCGTTAAGAAAGAGTAAATATTTTGTTTATAGTTAATGTATAACAATACTATTGTTACATTATGTTTTTCTCGTTATTGAATATACCGTGTGGCCGCCGTTCATAGCGCGATGCATGTATTAGTAACTACTGGTCGACTATAAATGGGCGTGCCAACTTGAATTGCCACACCGACAGCGGGCGTATAAGTTATACGTATAAATGTATTCGTAGGCAAATCAAGTGAAGAGCAGTGTAATAGGTAATGCGTCCCCGTTGTAAGTAATTATTTGTAGTTGTTTGAAGCACCAGATAATCACTGATAATATGTCAGTGAAGTAACTCATCACAGCTTCATAAACAACATAAAAGAGCAAAAATAAATAATAAATAACTCCTAGACTTTAAAATAAAAAAAACTTCTTAACTAAAATAATATTTTTCAACAAATATTATAATCTAAAAACTCAACTATAATAAAATACTGAAACATAAAATATTTACTTCTTAAAACAGAATTGTAATTCAACATTGCAATTAACCTGTAATTAGCTAAAAAAATGTTATTCTTAAGCAATAATAAAACTCGAACTGACGCCCATATGTGGAAGCGACTGCCCGAGTGCCCGACTACACCGTATAAATGTCGATTTTTTGGACAAATACGAGTGCATCATAGGCATATGCGAAATACCTAGCTCTGTTGTAATCCAGTATAACACTGCGTCTACTTGTTTACCGTTCTAATACACAGGCATCTCTATCTGTTTCGCTTACTCTACAGGTATCGCCATAATGCAGACGCACGCGGCCACGCGGTATATAGTTGATGAGTTATAAGAATTGACGATGATAATCTTAAATAGGTACAGTGAATACACTTTTAAGGCCCCAAGTTCTAAAACAGCTACCTAGAAATAATAAGTAATTTCATAGAGGTTAAAGGTAGTAATAACAGTAATCATTGTCTTTAAGATTTATTTTGCCATATTTCAAATATAACTAATGAGAACATGACAAATCCCTAATCTCTTACGATGTTCAACTGTACTGAGCCTTCGATATGCATTTGCCTTTGCTCTTATCGTCATGCAACCATCTTTACAGAAACATAGTCTTATATACTTGTGGAAAAGTTATAGTTGATACTGTTGAATGGTAAGCCGGCCCCAGTTTGGTGCAGCTGCCAACGCTGTACGTTGCGGTAATGAAAAATAAAACGTTTAATTAATTTTATTGTAAAGGTCGTAAACATACTAAATAATAACAATAATAATAATACTTTATTGTCATTGATCACAAATATGATATCAACATTGTGAGTAAAAAAGATACATATATACATTTATGGAAAATTGAAAAGAAAACTTTAAAATTAAAATTTGTCAAACCAAATGTTTCATTCGTGTTATGTCGTAAATAATTGTGCTGTATGAATCGACATGTAGGAATAGTTGTTATATAAATATTATAATTTGTAAATTTAAAAATTTCATTTCGTTAAAAAAATTCACCTTACAGTTATTAGATTATTGAAAATTTGTTTCTCAGTTGGTTATAAAATAGTTTGTCAGTTTAAAACGAAGAGCAAAGAAGTGATATTAATAAAAATCTTTACTAACCTGAAGCTATTATAATTACCAGAAGAAATATAAAGTAAATAAATTTCATTTTTCTGCTTTATCGCTCTTATTTCAAAGAAACAAACAATATGAATTGTAATGATGATTTTTTGTTTATATACATCATTGCTTGTATATATTCATAGCATACAGATCAAAGTTGAGGTATTTTTTTGCAAAATTTGTTTTATCAAAACATATATGTATTATCTTGCTTTTTATCTTTTTCACTTCCCAGTACTGATCATTTATTGTTTATAAAACACAACACACTTCTTTTAATACAAGAAATTAAATCACTTCCGTCATCTAGAAAAGAGATTACTTGGAAACGATGGAAATATAAATGAGTTTGTAAATATTATTCAGTATACAAAAAAAAATCATATTTGTTGTGCGCCAAAATGTTTAGCAAATATACATATTGCTGTGACCCTCACATTTTTGAAAATAATAGTCTTAAGAATTAATTTAGTTATTAAATAAGAGCAAGAATTTAGTTTAAATATTTATTCCAAGTTAGATTATAAGTTTAGAATATATACATATAAGTAGAATAAGTTGCCAACATTTAAAGACAAATTCCTTTGTTAAAGACTATACATATACAGCATGTGTCAATTTTCGTTAGCCATAAGCGATTAATTCATGCAATACGTGACAACATGGCATCCCAACTTTCCTCTCCAATACCAGCGCGACCGATACAAGCTCAAGTTAGAGTTAGCAGTACCTATTCGACCACCGGCTTGGATGTTTGTAATGCGTTTAGAAATAATATTTACGAGTTGCAAGGATTTATTTTTTTTCCTTTCAGTAAATGCAGAGAATTATTAAGCTGCGTTCACGCTGCATGACACAAACAAAAGCGTAATTCTAATAAAATTAAAAATAACGTAAATAAAAAAGGATTCTGAAAATAATAATATATTATAGATCGCGACGGCCATTTGATGTTTCCCGTTCCAGTAATAAGACGGCTTTTGCAGACTAGATCAGTAGATCGCAACGTGTTCGCAGCTAAAGATTGAATGTAAAATCTGGTGGGGACATCGGACAAAATCGTTGTATGTCGATTGTTGCCGGGATTCGTGACGGACACGTTGCCACGTATTATTTGTATACGTATAAATCGCATGTAAACATTGAATCCCTATAGCTAATGAAAATTGACACATACGGTATAAGGATAAACATATAAATTATTGGTATATTTTAGTTAAGTAAATATCAATGTCAGATAGAATACAAACACTAAATAAATCAGTGGGCTTTACTTTGTTAAAAAGACACATTAAATGCCACAATACGAATGAAAATGAAATTAGATGTGTTCGAGAAAATGACACAATCGTGTATGAGGATATGAATGTAAACATGAATAATGTTAATTCACATAAATGATTCTAGCAATAAAACTAAATATATAGTAAACATGTACATTTTATAAAAAAGGATATGACTATGACATTTCTCTTAAGAAATGTTAAATCGTAAATAAAAACATATTTTGTAAAAAGTAATATAAGTTTAAAAGGCATTCTTTAGTTCTTGTATGTATGTGTTGCCTAAGTGTTTCGAAGGTACTGGAAATGATCATGTAAGATTTAGGCACCTGCAAGAGAAAAATACAACGTTAATATTTGTTTATAGCGTACTACAAATAGGTATATTACCTGAAGAAATAACGTGGCATAGGAACAGGAAGAAAGTGATGGATGCGGCGGTTCTTCACAGCACGGACTTGGCAAAGAAGATCCAGGTTATATACAACGTTTTTTCCTTGCTTCCAGACCGAAGGGCTTATAAAAGGAGAATCAAAATACAGTTAAAAAACGACAAGATGAAGTATTTGACAGACAGTGAAAAAAAAGCAACACATTTATTTATATATAGATACAATGAAGGTTTATATAGAAGAGGAAAAGAAGAAACGATACACTTACCTAAAATGGGAAGCAACAAATTTGTAAACTTCAATAACAAACAATTTAGAAGCGTCGCCATTGTTGCGCAACTGTCAATGTGGTTCATGTGTATTGGAGTGGGAGTGACAACTTAAAAAGGACGAAGAAAGATTATACTTTGAAAATTTTTGAAAGATGCCAACTTAAAATTTGAATGATAGGGCGCTAAAGCGGCGATTGTCTTTTGTTTAACTATATAAGGGGCAAAACATGATAGGACCTGCAGAGTTTTCGTCAGCAATTTGAATTGTAAAGACGCGAAACTTAGAGAATCCTAGAGAATAAAATAAACTGAGAGTAGGGCATATAAGCACTGCTTATTAACTCACGATTTAATAGTTTATATTCAAAAATTAGAATTTAAGTTTTTAGTTAAGATTTTCTTTTGAACGAATTCATTAAATTAATTTTCTTTTTATCGTTATGAAATAATAAAAATGGAAGACATCAATAAGATAGAATTTGATCAATTGTATGATCGAACAAAGTAAGTCATGATATAGAAATATTTTAGATTATCGAATATTAAATGAATATTCACTTGATTATATAGATTATGTTCAGTTATTTCAAATTATAAATATATTTAATAGTGTTGAACATGCTACAGAGGTACTATGTGCGAATATTTGCCTTTAGTCATTATTAAGTATTGAATGATCATTTAATTAAAATTCAAACAAATTAATACGAATATGCGAGAATGCTTCTGATGGGCATGTACTAAATGGCTAGAAGTACTATGTGAGAATATTTGCGGCTAGCAGTTAGTATGAGCCAATTTCAAAGCATTTAAGCAGCAAGATTCTAGGTTAATAAAGCACTATGTGAGAATTTATGTTTTAGTAAATTAGTAACGGCATCGTATTAATAAAATTTAACAAGAATCAAAATATTTTTAAAGTTAAAACAACATAGTGAATATTCATTTAAACTTCATTATATACAAATATTCCAGATACATTAGGACTCCAAAGAGAGTCTAGATACTTTCAATTTAAAACAAACGTTTATAAAATGTTGTTAGCAACTATTATTCAAAATATAGATATACCCGTAATATGAAATTTAAATATTGTGTTTAATTTCCTCACCTCATCCCAAACAATACTAAATAAGAGAAAGACCAGAGATTAAGAAGTAAATCACTGTATGAACTCACGAATAACATTTAAAATTTATGCTCATACGAACAAATCGATAATAAAAGTGTTACATTATTTGTATCAATTAGATAAATCAGTATCACAACAATATGTTAGAGGTTTATTAATAGCTTGTTAATATTTTATTGTTTTAATTAGTTAATGTTATTATCTGACAAAGATAATATATATTATCAAATCGTTTTAATTTCAATATTGTTTAAGTTCCTTGAGAGCCGGTAAATTACGAAAAAAGTTGCTTTAGGTATATAATAATAATAATCTTGAAATATTTACATAGATCTATTTTCCCCTTTCATTATTGTTAAGTATTCCCTGGCAATTATACTTTATCAGTACTCACATTTTGTTATAAGAATATCAATAAACTCCTCTTAAGTAAAAAATCTTCCTTTTACTACCCTAATAAATTAGAATATTATAGTTTGTCCTCGACCTTTCACAATATCGCCAGAGCACCGTGAAAAAGCCATACACAGTTTCATGTAAGTACTGCAATTGGTTACGGTCTTAAACAAGGGCGCCGGTAGTGAAAATCACCCCTGGGTGATTCGCTGAAGCCTAAGAGGCTTTGTTTGGCGATTTAAAGATTAGGGTTAAATGCTCCTCACACTTAAATTGCCGTTAATTATATTGGCCACACAAATGTTCCAAAATTCGGACCACAAGGGAGAGTGTGACTAGTCTTTTTTAATTTCTTTTTGTTATACTGTTTGTTCCTTGTACGTTTGCTTTTTATTATGTCGAATGCACCCAATGAATGTCATAAACGTTGGTTTTTTTTCACTTCACGTTTAACACGAAATGCTATAAACTTAATTTTTATTTAGTGGACTAATCTGCAGATTCTGTAATTTTCGCTAAACAATAATAAGCTAACTAAACTAACGTATTTTGTATTATTAACAATAATAATATACACTCTTTTATTGTAACTGCGTAAATAAGTATCAAGTAAACGTCAAATAATAAAATCTATGCTTATGACTACCTACACACAGTAGTTGCCATTTTCACGTTTGATTTGTGGTGGAATTAGATGTCGTCCATGATAAATCAGGATCTTCTAATAAGAGTACCTGGATATAAGCGGCTGTTCTATGCCTAAAAGTTTGCATTTTCACTTTTAATTACAAAATTCACGTTAGCATCTTTCTATGTTTTGTCATTTGTTAGTCATTAAAATTGTTAGTCATGAGTCGGCACTTTTTCGCATGCAGCTTGTCATGTAAGAAAAAAGTCGATGACGTCATAACATAAAAAAACAAATGAGGTCGGAATTGAAAATATTCCTCTGACTTAAAATCGCTACACTTCTTCGAGATTTAAAAAGAAAGTAATAAGAAGGTAAGTGAATTTATCCGCTACTTTATTTCCACACTGTATACAGGGTGAGTCATTAGTAGCCGCTTCTTCGATTGCTCTTTTGTGTTTTAAATAAAAGAAAAAACAATTAGTGGTGGATCCATGGTTGCTTGTGGCGCGTATTGTAAAAATACTTTAAGCTCTGACGCACTTCCGGTTTCACGGGAAATGCACGGAACTTAATTTTTTTAAATGACGCACTTTATATATTTTTGGATTTTCTTGTACTGCTTTAAATTGTCTGTTCGACTGTTTTTTCTTTTTCAAAATTGGGCTAATAGTTTTTGAGTTATTAATTTTTTTTGAAAATATTTGACCAAAACACGCGTTCAGAAAAAAAATAATTTTCACATTGTTTTTAAAAGCAAAAACATTAACTTTGGTGGTGCTTGTAGCCAAGAAAATTCTGCATCATTTGGTAAAGTTGCACGCGACAATACCTCAAAAAGCTTTGTTTTTCAAAGCCTACTTCCTGAAATTTTCACATGCCAAAAACTTATTTTTTTTAAATGGAACACCCAGTATTTTATTGAGTCATTTTGTTCCTTTTTTTATTCTCTTTAATTTTTGTTAACAATGTCCTATACCTATCTTTTGTAATTTTTGAGATAATCACTATAGGAGCATTTAGCAGTCAATTAAAGAAGTACGGGCGCTGTTCTAAGCACCCAAATATTCGTCCAATAAAGGCTGGAATGCGACTGACTGCCTGAGTCAACTGTTGAAGAAAGTCGGTATACATTTATTTCAAACTTATAAAAGCATCGCTATTAGTTATCATCCAAATGAACTATTCTTATGAAGAGTTAATAGATATGATTGACGTTTTGGGTGAAACTGAAAGAAGCTCTTTGTTAGCATCCAGACATTATGCACAGCGATCCCTGGTAGAAGTCAACCCAAGCCAGAAACCTTCGAAAATATAAAGTGGACGGTTTGAGTGAACAGAAAGCATTGAATATGAAAGAAACAGCGGAAAAAGCAATAACTGGTGAGGTTAAGACGTTTATGGTACTTGCGAGTGTAGTCGAACACCCCCCATACCAGTACTAAGAAAATTACTCGTCAGTTAGATGTAAGTCAAATTTGAGAATCCAGAATAATTAGGAAATATGAAATTCACCCGTAGAATATTTATACACAGGGTTAGATGAAAGAAATTTTCAGAATCGCTTACATTTTTGTCAATTGGCAGCAGATAAATCCTGGCTTTATCAATTTTTTGTTGTTTACCAACGAAGCCACCTTCTATTAAAGTGAATACGTTCATCGTTACAATTTCTGCTATTATAACACATAAAATCCCCCACTTTACCACATCTGTAAACTTTCAAAATCATTGGTCATTAAAACAGTGGGGAGGAATAATGGGTAGTTACATAATTGGATCTTATTTCTTTGATGAAAATGTTAACGGAGAAGAGTATCTTCGCTATCTACGGACGGATTTTCAAAAATTTTTGAAGAAATCTTCAAATATGTCAGTAAACATAACCTTTATTTTATTTCGATGTTAACCAACAGCGTCAAAAATGAAATTTTGCAACTGGACATTACCGGAATTAAAAAAATTAAATGCGATGCTCTTCATTCTATAAAATTATTACTTTTGGGATAGTTGGATATAACATTTACTTTGTTTGACAGTTGACTAAGGAAGTAGGGCGCCATTCCTGCCTTCCATTGGTTGAACGAATATTTTGGTGCATAGAACAACAGCGCTCGTAGTTCTTTAATTGACCGCTAATAACTCCTATAGTAATTATCTCAGAAATTACAAAAGATAGGTATAGGACATTGTTAACAAAAATGAAAGAGAATAAAAAACGGAACAAAATGCCTCAATAAAATACTGGGTGTTCCGTTTAAAAAAAATAAGTTTTTGATATGTGAAAATTTCAGAAAGTAGGCTTTGAAAAACAAAGTTTTTTGTGGTATTGTCGAGTGCAACTTTACCAAATGATTCAGAATTTTCTTGGCTACAAGCACCACCAAAGTAAATGTTTTTGCTTTTAAAAATAATGTGAAAATGATTTTTTTCTGAACACGTGTTTTGGTCAAATATTTTCAAAAAAAATTAATAACCCAAAAACTATTGGCTCAATTTTGAAAATGTAAAAAGAGTCGAACAGACAATTTAAAGTAGTACAAGAAAATCCAAAAATATATAGGGTGAGTCATTTAAAAAAAATAAGTTCCGAGCATTTCCGGTGACACCGGAAGTGTGCCAGATCTTAAAGTATTTTTACAATATGCGCCACAAGCCACCATGGATCTTCCACTAATTGTTTTTTCTTTTATTTAAAACACAAAAGAGTAATCGAAGAAGCGGCTACTAATGACTCACCCTGTATATATATTTATATAGTTTTTGTGGAGGGCTTTTTCTTTTTTCTCCTTTTCCTTAGCCGTCATTTCATATATATGTATTTATATTATTTCTAGATAATTTCGGGTTTGATTGTTAATTAAGTGTGGTTAAATAAAAAACATTCTTACGTTTCGACTCTATTTATAAAATCGTCTTCAGACCAATGTAGGTTAAAGATTAAAAACAAAATTTACATTTGGCTATTTTAGTTTTTAGGAAATAATTTAAATTACTCATACATTACATTTTGGTATGCTTAAATTGAATATCACATTAGTCTAAAGAAATAAAATCTTCTCGTCATTCTTTGAATGATTTTTTAACAGTTTTTTTGCAAGAACTATGATTGTTACAAAGGTTCTTGTTCATATTGTTTGGTATAATGAATTTAATAATTCTTAACAAATAAATATTGCTCTTCTACATTTTTCTTGGCAAGGCTTTCTAGTGTATGTATGTTTCGTTTGTATCTAAGGTAAATTCTGAATTTATTAAATTCAGAATAATAATAATAAATGTCTTTAAAACGTATAAAGAAAAACTAAGTACAAAGTACAAACAACAAAAATAAATGACATGTAGAAACGTAATCGCAAAGCGAGTCCCAGTAAAAACTATTTACTTGACCTTGACAATAAATAAGTAACGATATACAAAAAAACATTGCTTCAAACTAACTTAGCCTAAAATTCAATGATGGGCACCATGAACTGAACATCGCTTGGAAGTGAACACCCATAACCATAACCAGCAAGCAGCATGTGTCAACCCTTTACCGCAATAAAACGTGCGACTTGAGTCTGGATTTAAACTTGGATACGGCGATATGTAATACTACATTAATAATACCTATAATTCTATATTTAACTGTCAGATTTTCAATTTTCTACAATTCAAACTTTTACATTATATCGTAATTGTCTCTGATATTTTTTTAGATGACAGTTTATTGTCAAATTTGTTATTATAGCGCCTCTAAACCACGACAAATATTCACTTTTAATGCATATACACCGTGTTTCATGTAACTAGCACATTAGAAGTTTTGTGCTTACAACGCGAATTTTTTCCAGAAGTTTTGCCTTCTCACATAATTGACCGCAATCTTTCAAGTTCAAATATTTTTAAACTCGTGCAACTTCCGGTTGCACCGGAAGTAGGCGCCATCTTTGTTATTTTAAATGTGACACCCTGTATTTTATTCGAGATTTGAATTGCTTATTTAAATAGAAGAACAGAGATACCGGGTTGGATTATGTCAAAGTCAACCGTTTCGGAGTTATTCAACTGTTTTCCATTTTTAGGGCACTTGAACGTAAATTTTAAAAGTTCTTTATCTGAGACATGAAAAAAGATAAACAATTGAAATTTGTTCCTGAGATAGTCAAAGTATTGTCCTATTCGAATATCACCAGGTTTTGCAATAATATTACACAGGGTGTTCTCTAATTAATTTACAATTATACACATTTCAAATGCAAGAAACTCAATTTTTTCAAATGAAACAGCCTGTATATTTTCGCCTTTTCTGAAGCAGAAAAAAATTGTCTTTCGGTCCACTATTACATTCCCTATACCTATCTCTAGAGGTTTTTGAGTTATTGGGGAGATCAGCCTGAAGGCCCCATATTTTGCCATTTATCACACACAATTTCAAGAATGCCTTGGAAGTAACAAAATGTTTTTGTACTTTACTGAATGATTTGATTAGTGCATAATGGAAGGCTATAATAATAATTATCCAAATGAAAGTATCCTTAATTTATTTTACATACACGGAGAATGTAATCGCATAATAAGTAGAACTTGCCGTGTGTTCAATCAGAGATACCCTAATTTGCCTCCGATGAATCGATTCAAATTTGCAAAAATTGAAACACATTTTTTGCGACATTGGAATATGAACACAAAAAGAAATTGAACTAAGCCAGTAACAGGTGAAGAAAACAACGAAATTAATATTCTGGGATATTTCACAGCTCATCCCCATGCTTCGATACGTAAAGCAAAGGTGGATTTAGATATTAGTATGACGTCAATTCAACGCGTGCTAGCAAAGAACAAATGGCACCCATATGCACAAAGGAAAGTCCACGAACTGACGCTCAGAGAAGAATTGATTTTTGTGAGTGGCTAACTATTCGTAAACAGGAAGATCCGGACATGTTACGAAAGATTTTATGGTCGGATGAATCCAAGTTTACCAGGCAAGGCGTTGTAAATAATAAAAATTGTAATTTTTGGGCAGATGAAAATCTCCACTTTTCACGAGTAAGCCATTTTCAATATCAATTTAGTTTTAATGTATTCGCCATAATAGGGTGGGGAAGGGTATTTTATCATATTTATGATGAAAGGCTAACGTCCGAAAGGTATTTGCGAATCATTAGGGAAGTGGTGGCAAACATAGTCAATGATATGCCACACCAAAACTATTATTGGTTTCAACTGGATGGAGCTCCAGCTCACTCTACTCATGCTGTATATCAAGAGTTGACCCAGCTATTTGAAGATAGGTGGATTGGTCCAAATGGACCATGTCTTTGGCCTGCTAGATCTCCGGATTTAACTCCAGTTGACTTTTTTTTATGGAGTTACATAAAAAAAGAGGTCTATGCAACACCAGTTAACTCCAGGCAAGAACTAGAGGATAGGGTGCGAAGAGCATTTGACCAAATTGAAGTTCAAATGATTAAACGTGCAACGACTGACCAGCTCCAAACAAGGTTAAATAAATGCATTGAAGTAGGCGGTGGACATATTGAGCACTTGCTGTGATTTGGTTTTAGATTTGTTTTTGTTTTCTTTGTTTGACTTATACCGTGAGATCAAAAATGTTTTCGCAATTAATAAATTTTTGGTTTTGTACTAGAAGACTTTTTTTCCATGCCCATAACATGCTTACAAATGACTATTAATCCACTCCTCCTATACTTAATCTATTATTTTTTCAGTTTTATTTGGCAAAATATCGGGCCTTCAGGCTGATCTCCCCAATAACTCAAAAACCTCTAGAGATAGGTATAGGGAATGTAATAGTGGATCGAAAGACAATTTTGTTCTGCTTCAGAAAAGGCGAAAATATACAGGGTGTTTCATTTGAAAAAATTGAGTTTCTTGCATTTGAAATGTGTATAATTGTAAATTAATTAGAGAACACCCTGTGTAATATTATTGCAAAACCTGGTGATATTCGAAAAGGACAATACTTTGACTATCTCAAGAACAAATTTCAATTGTTACGTTCAAGTGCCCTAAAAATGGAAAACAGTTGAATAACTCCGAAACGGTTGACTTTGACATAATCCAACCCGGTATCTCTGTTCTTCTATTTAAATAAGCAATTCAAATCTCGAATAAAATACAGGGTGTCACATTTAAAATAACAAAGATGGCGCCTACTTCCGGTGCAACCGGAAGTTGCACGAGTTTAAAAATATTTTAACTTGAAAGATTGCGGTCAATTATGTGAGAAGGCAAAACTTCTGGAAAAAATTCGCGTTGTAAGCACAAAAACTTCTAATGTGCTAGTTACATGAAACACGGTGTATATATAAGGGTTATACTGTTTCATTTTGAATGTTATATCACACTTAAACCCTTAGCAATTAAAATTAAGACTTTCTTACATTAACATTGTATTCTAAATGTAATAATGAAAACTGAACAAGGACGAAATTAAAAAAGATCCGCTCCATCTAAAAGATTGGTTATAATTTCAATTTTCTTCACAATGTTTTTCTTAAAACTTCGCTGTGTACACAGGACCTAAGAAAGTGAATCCCAAATTTGCACAGAACTTTCAGCTAAAGGGAGAAAACTCGTCCGTCCAATTTTATTTAATACACCAAATAAGTTCGGCTTATTATTAAATTCGAAACAGCCCGCCTTACGATATTATTAAAAAGAACAGTTTCTGTGTTCGCGGTCGTCTTCCCGACTAACAACAAGTCATTTTAATTTAGCAGGCTGGAAGGGGGGGGGCGGGGGAGGCGCGGTCAAAAAGTTTCGCCACCAGCCACCCTCTCCCTCCCAATGCCCAAGTTCGCACGCTTTCGCAGAAGTGAGAGCTTTCGCTCTATTAAATTCTCCGCTGTTGAAGCACAATGAACCGCATCATAACGGCCTTTTAAATCTATTTTCGTGAGGCGTTGAAAAGTCGATTTCGTCGAGTGTTCTTTGATCGTTTCCTATTGACGATTAATGACACACATCTAACGAAAATATACACGAGAGAGGGAAAGGGAAAAAGGCACAGGTTAATGTGGGTAGATATAAAAATTTAGTAACTTTGTATGTGTCAAGAGACCAAAATAGTCTAGAGTAATTTAATAAAGTGATTTAATCGAGTCAATTCATTTTTATGCTATACTTTATCGGTCGAATAGTCTTCATCGTAATTACTAAGTGATTATCCGGAAAGCAAGCAAATTGAAAAATAAGTCTTTTTATGTTACTCAAGTTTTCCTAATAATTTATAGCTTCTTCAGGACATATAACATTCTAAACAATTTAATTATCAAAAATTCTTGATTTAACAAAGTTTATTAAACCTATACAATAGCATATTATGATATTTATATATTTACCACTGTAACGCTTTGTTTTTAACTCGTGGAGTAATATGTTAGGCAAGGCCTAAAACCAACGAATAAGAGTGGACTTTATAATACGAGGCGTATTTGAAAAGTAAGGACTTTTGAATTTAAATGTTGGCAGCCCAAAACAAACTGCTACAAATGCAGCGCCATCTATTGATTGTTTACGAAACCATTGTTCTGATAGTAGTCCTTTCACTATGGCTTCAAAATCGTTGCTTTCGCTACTTGCAAAGTGTATTGTGTGATTTTTATGGGCAAAACTATCTACAGCTGCTCAAATTCATCAGATGTTAGCCTAGTTTACGGGCCTAGAGTAATGAGGAAAAGGAAGGTTAGACGACCAAGACCTTAAATATGTTAGCGGAAATGTGCGTGATGAAGAAGGGAGAAAGAAGAGGCAGCTGCTGTATTCAGACAGATTAAATGGACCAAAAACTGTGGTCTCATCTGCGAATGACGTTCAGTGCTGTGACTGATCAAGTTTCAAGTGTTGAACGCGCCACTATTTACACAATTGTCAGGAAATTCATGGAATATCGCAAATTGTGTGCAAACTGGGTACCGAAAATGCTTAAACACCAACAAAAAGTGTAAAGCATGCCAACCAGATGAAAATTTTTGGAAAGCTATCGATAAGACGGAGATGTTTTCTTTCCCCAAATTGTTTCAAGCGGCTAGACGTGAATACCCTACACTATCGCAGAATCAAAACAAAATTCAATGCCATGGCGTCATTCAACTTCGCAAAAACCGAACATGAGAAATGATGAACTACCGTTTCTTAGGAGGAAAAGAGCGATTAATTTCATGAAATACAGTATAAGAGTTACCTCTGACGATTACTTCAAAACGTTCGTCCAACAGCGACGTGTCTTCCAAAATCGACGACGCGGGAAACTGTCGATTAAGAAAAGTTGCGAAAGAGATTTCCAAAACTAGAAAAATAATTAAACATTTTTAGCTCAATAATATTATTATTCTGATGTTTAGAAAGAAGCTTCTAGTGTCATCACAAAAAATTAATACAAAACCATAATCAGGCAATTAACCATTGAAAGGACAGTCATAGGACTGTATAATACTTACAATTTAAAAAAATCAGTTACAAAATAAAAGGAATAGAAAGTCTAATTGGTAAATGTAAAATATTCTATTTCGTATATCTGAGCGACCAATAGACTATCTTCTATTCGTATATTTGAAATTAAGAGGCGATATTACATCACTCCGAGAGTTAAACAATTACTACAAAGAATTTAAAAGAAATAATCGTTGATTCTCTAAAACATACTGCAGAAAATTACTTGATATTAGTCAAAATTACGTAGGTCTAATAGCCTACATCAAAAACGTATATTAAATGAAATAAAATATGGTTTAGATCCAACTTCCAGATAAGGGTGGTTCTCAGAGGTTAGGTTCCTGCAACACAGGATTTCAATAAATCTAATGCGGTCTATATATATATATATACAGGGTGTCCCAGAAATAAAAAGACGGAGTAGCAGATATGTAAAGTCCGAACAGAAACAGGCCCAAATATACCGCAATAACGAAGAAATTAAAAATTTGATTTTCTAAGTTGTTTTTTAGATAAAAAAAATTACATTACGGACCTGGCACAGAATGTATGTTTATAATTCACGTAAGAATGTTCATTTGTAAATAGAAACGAAGACGCATTCATAGAGAAAAATACGCTTTTATTTGCATAAAACGGGAAAAAAACGTTAAATCGTAAAAACATACTTTTTGCGGGATGTGTCTCAATAACGCAGCTATGTAGTCGGTTATTGACCCAGATGGGTGACCTACTTTCTTGCAGGCAATAAAAGGTTGTTTTTATTTTTAAAATAGGAAGGTTGTTGCTCTTTAATGTGTTCGTAGTTGGAAACAGCTGATTATTAGAATATTCAATAAATCGTATTTTTCTAGCAGGTTTAAAATTAAAGTAATTAATGGTTTGATATTTATTATGAAGTATCTATTCCTCCTCCTTTTTTTTAACACAAGTAATATGGTGGTTCTGAAAAGCACCGATTGTGAAAGTGAAGCAGGTGGATATTTAGTGCAGGGTCAGCGTAAGGCCAATTGAATTCTTTATTATTTTTTTTCTGCCGTCTGCGCACGAATAAAGACTTGATATTTTGAGGGTACGTTTTTACACAATCTAGCTTCCGATTTCTGCTACTCCGTCTTTTTATTTCTGGGACAGCCTATATATGGCCTATGTTTGAATAGTATAGGTTTATACGATAACACGTTTTGCCACGTCATTACAAAATATACAGCATCCAAGAGGTAAAGCACTGAAGATACACAATAGACTATAAGAATTGAAATAGAATTGAAATAATAATGAGCAAATTGTATCAGACAAAAGATTCACCCCATCTAAATCAACATAATAGTACAGCCTAGCAGCAAAGAAAAAAACTATAGTCAGACCAAAAATCTAACAAAACAGCTATGTCAGTCATTATAATAACTCCAAAATACAGATTAGGCAGTATTTCCTTATTAAGAAAATGAATCAGATCAAAATAAAATGCTAGCTAAACTGGGAAAAACGTTCTAAAATGCTATTTAACCCTTTGGAAGAACGATCAGGAAGAAGGAAGCTATCTACTCATAAATCGACATGCAGGTAAATTACTATTAATCTACAAGATCGATCAATAAATAGTATATTATGCAATGACCATTTAATGATGGCTATTAAGACACGAGAATGAAAATTACAATACGAGCCAAAGGCGAGTATCGTAATGAATACGAGTGTCTTGATAGCCATTAAATGCGAGTTGCATACACTATTTTTTCTACGACCCCCCCCCCCCATAATGAAACATTATTTTTTGAACATTCCTTTTCATAAATTGAGCGTAAAATTTTCCGTACGTTTTTGCGAATTTAGCTGGTAATAAATTGTTCGTGACTACTAAGGCTTCTTCCATAATTTCTGGTGGAGTCAAATTTTACATTTCACTGTTATTATCCCTAATTTTTGCAGTTTATATTTTCAAAGAAGCACAAATTTTAACTACTTACTAGTAAATTGCAGAGAACTGTCAAATTTAATTAATTTTTACATATGTCAGATATGGAGTGACCATGTTGAATATTGATGAATATAGTAATCTGTGTATCTTAATGAAAAATCTGTATTCCTATTGAATATAAACTTGTATGTTAATGGAAATCGGTATCTTAATGGACATCATTAAAGTACAGGTTCAGCATATCTAATAATACAATTAAAGTATGGGGGTAGAAAAATAAACGTATAGTACAAGCATATAGTACTAAGTAGATTCTAACGGTATATAGAAATATGATGTCGCAACATGTCTGAAAAATTGAACTAAGTTGTAAATATTAAAATTATGGAATTAAATTATTGACAGAAGAAGAACAATTTACACGTAATATATACCAATGCAAAGCAAAAAGTAGGCGAAGTGTTTGAATTAGTTATTTTTCAATATGGTTTTTATATGTCATCTTAGCTATACTAACTCCAACATATGTTAATATTTTAAAAAATTACAACTACAAAACTTGCAGACTCTTGACGTATTAGAAAATGTTGGTTTATCATCATTATAAAATTAAATAAAAATGTATGTAAGTAATAAATAAAAAATGCAGAATTGTACATTTATTAAACAAAAATAATACTTTCTAATTATTTATAACATCTCTGAACATTCCATTGTCCTCTTGGAATGATAAGTGTATAGTGTTAGCGCTAATTATTTCCATTTACGCGTGAAATATTTCGTAACTAATTCTATAAATAATTCCAGGAAAAAACCGGAAAAATCCCGCTCGAAAAATTGCCGTAATGAAAAGCTATGCAATGGCAAATACAAGTGAAAATAAAAACATTCAGAGTTCAGTAACTTCTGTAATAACCGAATACACAGCAGCGTTAACCATACCGGTGTGTTTTGTGCTTTTTTTTGTTGTATTTTTTTTTATATTTCGATTGCATTCCTGCTTACAAAGTCGTCTTTTATGCAGACACATATTTGTTTAACAGAAAACTGCACAAAATAAACTGCAGTAATTCAATAGTTGAACGCAAACGTACGATTCTACAAGAGAGAACAAATGAATAAAAACAGCAAAAACTCACAATAGAAACGTACATTTTACTTTGAGGCATAGTGGGGGTAACTGAAATTAAAATACGGCTGAGAATGTAGATGAAATATATCCGAAACGCTGAGGGCGAAGGCGAAGGAAGGTAAAGGAAGTGGCTGCACTCGGGGCGTTTAACATATATATATATGTGTGTGTGCCACGAGTTAAAAACTTATAACGAAGTTTGTTGGGTTCCGCTGGCGTGGAGTCTATTAAATTCGTTCTTTTCGAAACATTTCAAACGAGATCCCGGGTTAAACATTGTTAAATCTGATTCCCCTACTTTTCGCTCCTATCGTTTTGGTTGAAATGTCGATTTTTTCAAGAGTTCTTCGTCGCTGGAAGTTACCGAATACTGAAGGTGGTAAAGTGTTAAAGAATAGATTAGCAAGTTCTATAGGAATTGCTGAAAACCCGATATACAGATTCGGTGGGGAAACAATAGCTCTATTTAATCAGCGGTTTGTTTTATGATAAAACTGCATCGCTTATTAGATATTTCGCAAACACATTTCCATAGCTTACTACTTGTGAAATTCGTCAATAAAATAAAAAAAAATAGTCATAATTTATTTATTTATGAAAATAACTATATCAAATAATACATCATGTGAATCGTTGAGAAGAAACTTTTTTTTATATAAAGCTAGGCCCTACTATGGTTTGCATTAGAAAAAATACAAGTTTGTGTGATAACTCAAATAGTATATTATGCAATGAGCATTTAATGATAGCTATTAAGACACGAGTAAGAAAATTAGAATACTAGGCGAAGCCGAGTATTGTAATGAATACGAGTGTCTTAAGTTATTAAGACACGAGTAAGAAAATTAGAATACTAGGCGAAGCCGAGTATTGAAATGAATACGAGTGTCTTAATAGCCATTAAATGCGAGTTGCATACACTATTTTTTCTATGACCCCATAATAAAACATTATTTTTTGAACATTCCATTTCATAAATTGAGGTTAAAATTTTCCATGCACCTTTGCAATTTTAGCTGGTAATAAATTGGTCGTGGTTACTAAGGCTTGTTCCACAATTTCTGGTGGACTCAAATTTTACATTTCACTGTCATTATCCCTCATTTTTACCGTTTATATTTTCAAAAAAGCACAAATTTTAAGTACTTACTTGTAAATTGCAGAGAACTATCACATTTATTTAATTTGTATATTTGTCAGATATGCAGTCGCCATATTGAATATTGTTTGAATATTGGAATGTCGCATTCCTATTGGATATAAACTTGTATCGTAATGAAATATCTGTATTCCTATTGGATATAAACTTGTATCATAATGAAAATCTGTATCGTAATGGACATCATTAAAGTACAGGTTCGGCATATCTAATAATACAATTAAAGTATGGGAGTAGAAAAAAGTATATATAAGTGTATTTTAGCATATAAATTCCTACAACTTTTTCCCCTACACAATTCTTTTAAAGTCAATAATAACAGAGCCACAGGCATCGACAAAAAAATCATTTTTGCGAAATATCTAGAAAGCCATTCACATTTTCCAACGAACAAAACTCTAATTAAATAGAGCTATTAAAACTGTAATTCTTTTCCCACTTAACCGAATCTGTAACTGTTGTAGTTTCCGAGATCCCCATACTAAACCTCGGAAAAACTCAGCCTGTATAACTGTTTCAAATGAAATTAATACTTACTATTACTTATCCTTAGTTATTAATCTATCTTTGGGGGTTGTGCTGTTCTCTGAATAAAGTTTTGTCAATACAAATTCAGTAATAATTGTCCATCGAACATAAACTACCTGTTTTCAATGCAAAATGACGCCACTAAGGTTTAATGCATATACAAGACTTGTTACTCTGTTTATCCTTTATTATTATTCTAAGAACAGTAAAACAGTAGACATTCGAAACATTTTTTTCCCTTGCCAATCGTCTTTTCTTTGACACATTAATATATTATTGTAGGGGGGGGGGGGGGTTGAACAAGTGTGAGTATTTTTAAATAATGATTTTAATAAATAATAGTAATAATAAGCAATTGCAATTCTTCTATATTTAAAATAACATTCACGTCGCGCTCTTTCTGTACAATCCCCACTACTTACAGTACACAGACCGAGTGCTGACCGCTGGTAGAACTCCTCGCTGCGCGACTTATAGGCCAGTGTAAGACAGAGAAAGTTTCGGAAAAAAAAGAAGTGATAACACTAATCATAGGCGTTATCGAAACAGTGCGACTTTGAAACAAAAAGAAACAATTGAGGCCGCCCTAGAAACGAAATAGCGATAAATAAGGGAATAATAAATAAATGAATCGCTTCTTTACTATCATTGATTAAATAAAATTAATTTAGTGAAAATTCTGCTCACAAGGATGTCTTGGATTTTCTTAGAACTTTGTTTCGTAAATTAAATATTCAATTGTGAGATTTTGTCTATTAATACCAGTAGAATTAATAGTAGAAACTTCATCAACAACAGACGTCCCCAGTTAAAAAGGATGGCACAACACTGCTTTTACCGTTTGCACATACTCAGGCCCAATCTAAAACTTTTATACAATAATAAACAAAAAATAAAACTTAAGAAAATCGCACTGAATCATCTCCAGTCTTCTAATTTGAGATTAAAATAATAATATAATTTCCGACCAATTTTATAACCAACAAGAGAACAACCTTGTGCTCTCTAACTTGTATTTCGTAAATATTTTAGATATAATATCAAAATACAAAATATTTAGCTGTAAAATTTATTGAATTTTTGGTTTGACATGTAACTAGACCTTTGGTTTTTTTGCCAATTGTATGTAAGAACATCTGTTTACAAATTTTTATTTTACTTCCGTCTACTGCCGCTGGTAGAAAATATTTCAGAGAACGATTTCTTTTAATATCATAATCTGATGTGCTTCTTCTTTGTTTAGCGGCTTGAATTTCCACACGATTATCTAAGAATAAACGCCTTGCACCAAAAAGTAAAATCCTTCGATTTTCCGAAACAAAAGAGGAACACAGTTTTCTACATTGGCAAGCTGGGAGAATTTTATATCTTTCAAGATATCTATTTACTTTCTCAGTATGGTTACGAGTCGTCTCTCTCTTCTCAAATATCCTTTTTCAGCTTTAGCTAATACATATTTCGTTTATTATAGCATTTATTAATATTTCTATAACATCATTTTCTTTGTCATCTACAGATTTACTGTTTTCTGGTCCTTTAAGTCTCTCTCTCGCAGTTCAGTATCTTCACCTACATCTTCATTGCTAGAATTAGATGAATTACGAAGCTTGATGCCAGTTGGTAAATTTTTATCGTTAGCAGAATATTGAAAAGCCTTTGGTTTTTCTGCTTCAGGACTTTCAGACAAAGAATAAGTCGGATCTCGTTCATTTTACCCTCAACCGGACATGGGTTCGTCAAGTAATATGATTTAATAAATTTCAAGGAAAAAAAGTGAGGTTAGGGACGTTAGAAATTTCTAATTTGAATGCGCGACAATTCTCTGACGTCATTATTGAGAATAGTCAAGGTTCATAATCCAAACAAACCGCACAGTCATTTTCCTCCCGTGTAAATTATGTAGTGTGAAAGAAGAGAGTATTTCTAAGTAGTTTAATAAAGAGTTCCTGCAAATAAATTGACTTTTTTAGAGACAGGTATGATGTGTTAAATGCCTTCTAATGATTTACTATAGTTTAACACAAAAAATACTTGTATTTTCAGATTTATATACAATACAATATTGTTTTTACAACGAACTGTTTTTTTTTTGAAACATTTTATTTATATCTACCTAGTAAGTAGTTTAATCTTTTCACATTTAGATTCTTCAAAAAGAACATGAAATTATAATTATCAAAGAATTTTACTGAACTTGTATATGTAAAATCGTTATTAAATAACTTTCTATGATGGATACAATTTAAATATTATTTCTTTCCTTGAAGTATATTGCTTTGTATTA
Source organism: Amphimallon solstitiale (assembly GCA_963170755.1). NCBI lineage: Eukaryota > Metazoa > Arthropoda > Insecta > Coleoptera > Scarabaeidae > Amphimallon > Amphimallon solstitiale. The sequence continues at coordinate 87,514,684 of OY720678.1, read as the reverse complement.
TCGATATAGGTAAACTTACAAGTTCATAAAGATTTTCAACAGAATAATGAAGAAAAACAATCATTGTTTGTTAGAAACACAAAGATATATTGTCTATAAATCTAAAAATATAAGTATTTTATGTGTTAAACTATAATAAATCGTTAGAATACATTTCAAATATCATACGTAACACCAAAAAAAGGTCAATCTATTAACACAACTTTTATAAAAATTATTTTAAAATAGTCTCTTGTTTAACTCCATATACTTTACACGCGATAATAAGATATATCCGGTTTGTTTGGATTGTGAACCTTGACCTAGGATAATAGTGACGTCAACAGAAAATACCCTCATTAATCTTTTACTTAACTAAGTTAACTCTACTACTCATTAATTGTACTTTGTAATGTTAATTGCGCTAACTTTCTACCCCTAGTTTGGTTTAATACTTTTTCTGTGCCATTTTACTGCGTTTTATTTTTGTAATCATAATGATCTTTCCCGACATACTAGTTTTATCCTAATGTATAACTTCTTTAAAAGTGTAGATATTGCAAAACGGAAACTAGTTACAGATAGGTAAAAACATAGCGAGTCGTTCGATCTAAATATGTCAAATACAAAAAAAATGGCACTATGTTTTTACATTGGACGGCAGATGAGACGTAGTCAATAAATAAATGCATAATTAAGTACTGAATGTGTTTGTTACTACTACAAAAACTACCAAAAATACCAGAACTAAATTCGACTGCATACATTACCAATTTCACCAGTTCATCATCAACAACGAATAATGGAGAGACATACCTGCAACAAAAAAAAGCATATGTACAGATATGGAAATGTGACAATTATGCTGAGGATAAATTATCGATATTGTCATTCAAACAATGTGTAAATTTTCAAAAACCGATCATTTACCCTGTATTCAGATACTTTTAAAAAGCACACACGGTAGTAGTTGGGCAATGCGTTATTTTCACGTCAGTAGTAATGCATATAAATCGACTGTGCAGCTCCTGTGTGATGATTTATGAATAACAAAATACGCTCCCCACGCTCCCCTATATCCACATGTGAAACGTAACCACCTAAAATACGCACACACACTCAAAATAAAATGTAATTGCGGATATATGTATTTTGGGTACGGATCAGAGAAATAGAGTAGGGGAGAACGCGCTTCGACGAGTGCGCATCCAGTTTTAAGCAAACGCTATTGTGGTCGCCATTTTGCAGGAAGGCATTTCTTTTCACACGTAAGTTTGTTTACATTTTTCTAAGTCAATGAACTTTACATGCGAATTGTTGAGCTAGGTATATGTGAGCAACCTTCAAAATGGGGGAATTCAATTTAACTTAGTTGGCGCATCTTTAAGCGCGTTCTCCCCTACTCTATTTCTCTGGTGCGGATACGTCCAGTGAGTGGAGTGCAAAAAACTCGGTGGAAAAAATGGGATGTCGCGCTTGAAAAATTAAACGGCATCAGGTCATGATCGTAGTGTTTGTTGCATTTATTGTATAAATTGTTTATTCCTGTTCAAAGTCGAAATTCGGATATAATTTTCTTCATTTGGGAGCACTGCTTTGTGATGTATGTATTATTAAAACTATTTTTCTGTTTTAGAAGCGTATTTTTTAAATATGTACTTAATGTGGGACTAATTCAATTTCGGAAGAACTAGCACAATATTATTAATCTAAATTAAAATTATACGTCAAATATGAGTATAAAATACAAAATTAAAATTTCTTGTATTCTTGGTATTTATAAAAAAAACTTTTTTCTTAAAACGGTCCAAAAAAGCCACGGAATTTACTATACATATACATTAAAAACAAATGTTTTGTGTGTACCGCACGACTTCATTATGTGTATGTACGTTAGAAATTTTTACATGAAAATTGTTCTAAATTAAGTTTCAAAAACTTTTATCCTATTAACAAACCTAGAAGAAAAAGTATTACTACCAGTCTGAATTTCGAATTTTTTTTTATACAAAAATTGTGCCAGGTCTAGATATAAATACTTCTATATTCAATATATCTGTTTAGGAGATATGGAGATATGACATGGAACACATTAGCAGAAAACCGTGTTTTTATTACTTTTTTGTACTCACCGCCTATAAAGTGACATGTGGCGCATGTGTAGCTCGACTGGGAAATATGTTTTCCCGGTTGAGGCGACTGTAAAAATTGAAAAAAACACTGGCACTTTGGCACATTTAAAAAAAATCTAACTTGGTAGTAATAAAACCTAGTCTATAAAATACTACTTCCCTCCACTATTCTTCACTAAAAGTTGGGGAAATAGGAGTCATAATTAAAAATTCTTCCAAAAAAATTGTGACGCCATCTATTTGACGACATTTTAAGCGACATCTTAAGCAAGATTCAAGCGCCATCTATTTGAACCACATCGACATTCATATTGGCAGTTCGGAATTGTTTGTATTTAAACAAAAAAACGCAATAAATGCACTATGAATTTATAAATATAAGAATAAATACCTCATGTTTGCATTGTGTAAGAATATAATAACTTAATTTTAGGGAAAGGTGAGTAATAGTTATTAGGTACATGAAATGCTTAAATTAATTAGGTAATCTATCTTAGGTTAGGTATAATACAAATGACATTAATCAATAATATTTTTTTAATTTAATTTTCGTACAAAAAATATTGTACAAACCACTTGCGTGAAGACATCTTCCACGCATTCGCGCAATTAAAAACACTCGCTTCCTGCGGTCGCTCGTGCTTACAATGTGCACTCATGAAAAACATTTTATAAAAAAACTTCTTTCTTAAAACAGTCAAAAAAAGTCAAATATTTACTATACTTATAAATTTAAAAAAATGTTTTGTGGGTACCACACGACTTCTTTATGTGTATGGACGTTCGTAATTTTTACACAAAAATTATTCTAAATTTAGTTTAAAATGCTTTTATCCTATTAATAAACCTAGAAGAAGAAGTATTATTACCAGTCTGAATTTTGAATTTTTTTTATACAAAAATTTTGCCAAGTCTAGCTCTAAGTACTTCTATATTCAATATACCTGTTTATGAGATATGATATTGAACATATTAGTAGAAAACAGTGTTTTTATTAGTTTAACAATTCTACTGCCGGTAAGAATTATGAAAAATATTTTATACAAAAATTTAAAATTCACTTTTGAGTAAAAAATGAACCGATATACAGGTGTTCCATTTGAAAAAAATAACTTTTAGACAAAAATATGTCATTGTAAGTCTAATTCAGTCTTCTGCAAATTCAATTAGTAATTGCAAAAGAAATATGTTTGTATTAGGACTTTTTATTATGAAAAACTCTACCAAAAATTGTCTTTTAAGTCGGTGTCTTCTGCTAAGGTTCTGGGTCTCACTATAGAAAGCAACCTTGGTTAGAGTTTGCACATTAACGAATTGTGCCAAACACTGTCAAAAACGTGTTATGCTCTAAGGCAACTGAAACGGAGCTGTGGTGAGGATACCCTAAAAACATTCTATAGCTCAAATTTTCTATCTTGCATGCGGTATGGTATTATTCATTGGGGCGCATCATCCGAAGCTCGTGTCTTTTTGATGCAGGAGCGAGCAATTCAAAGTATATACAGCATTAGTTATGGAAACTCCTGTAGAGACGTTTTTAAAAATAACACTCTTTTAATTTTTATGATCTGTACATTCTTGAGATACTTTGTTTTGCATATAAGTACAAGCCTGAGTTTTCCATAAGTAATAATACTCATTCCTATGATACTTGTAGTAGAGATTACTTGCTACCTACTCGCCACAGAAAAACCGTTTTTCAGAAGGGGTTGTATTTCATTGGCTGTAGATTTTATAATAAGCTGCCTTACTATATAAAGAATATTACAATTTTTCCGTTTTAAACGTGAAGATATTAGGTAATATTTTTTCACATGACATGTTTCAACCTTGTACCTACTTCTTTGTTATGTACTCGTTTCTTTAAATAAATATTATTATTATTATAACTATTAATTAGTAGTTATTTATTAATAAGCAAATACTTATGTGCTAAATATCACAGGAAGTAACGATCGTTGAGATCGTGACATCTTTAAGTACTTACTTCATCGCCTAAAAGGATAATTATCTTTTAAATAAAGCCTATTTCATGGATACTAGAAATATTTGACAAGAGATTTAGATGAAATATTCCCTTTGGATAAAAATAAAAATAATCAATATAAATGTTTAACATACATAGGTAAACCCCCAGTTAAAATTAAAACATGTTTATAAACTTTAGACCTAAATATATGCCTTAAAACAGATAACAATTTATCTAGGTTCATTAAAAACAGTAAATTCAAACCGTCAAAATTTAATAAATCTGGAGTATTAAAATTAAAATGTGGTAGTAATTGTGACAAAATTTATATTGGGAGAACGTCCAGAAATTTCAAAACTAGAATTTCAGAACATAAACGTAGTTATGATAACAAAAAACTAGATTCTAATTACTCAAATCACTTATTATCAGAAATTTGGTACATAGAAGCCCTTGAAATAAATAAAAACAAAAATTCTGGGAATTTACTTAATGACCAACTAGATATTAATAGTTCTCCATTACTAAACTTATTCGTTTAGGGTTTTTCCGTGTGCCTATTGTGATGAAATGCCTAATATGTCCTTCCCACCCTTTTTGTACTTGTTAGTTAATCGTTTCTGTGAGTCATATATACTTGTAATTATCAAATTTAAGTACATATACGTATTTCACTTGTAAAGTAATTATTATACCATCGCTGTTGCTGTTGGACAAAGCTACAGTGTTAGTGAAACGCACTACAGCCTTTACATTTTTGTAAATATAGTGAAGATTTAAAGAAATTTGTTATTTTATTTTACGTTGAGAAATATTTGTCTCTGTTTTATTTCAATTTAAAGTTCTCCGCCTCTAAAAAAAAAACACGCTTTATAAATAAATGAATTATAAGACCTAATAATCAAATTTATCACCTGTCAAAACTTTACATTGTACATATCATTAATATTTGTCAATGTCGCCAATCCCATATTAAAATTGTAATAATTAAAGGCAAAGGGTTCTTAATTTAAAAGAAATATTTTTATCTGATAATTGCCAAAAAACACAGGCAATTTCAATGTAATCCTTAAAAGATTACGTCATCAAAATGACATCACATTTCCATTAATATTAATTTAGATTTAAACAAGCGATGCTGTTTGACATCTGTCAAATACAACGCCGACTAATATTATTAAGAGATCTCCCTTATATATAACGTGTTTTGTTAATAACTTTCTCCATTGAATTTTTCGCAGGAGCGGTCCCGAAGTTAATGAAGGAGCTCTCATTGTTGGGCGTCGGGCCAAGAAAAACGTATTAATCAAAAGTTAGTATTTATTCAGTTATTAGGCGTCTGCGAAACTCCGACAAGCGACCCCAAATTGCTGAAAGATTTTCGCGGCTTTCATCCACTCCCCTATTTATTAATAAACGCCTTTCACCTTCCGTCACGTCGCAGAGCGTCGCCGAGCCGCAAAGACAACTTGCCGAGTGAAGAAAGTGCCAGACAAATATTGACGGTGATATTCCCGCCTCTCGCCTTGCTTTTCCTATATTTCTCACAAATTTAGTACATAAAAGTCTGGAGAAGAAGCTGCTGTGTGGCAACCATAAATCGTTCTAAATTCCCTAATTAAATTGCCTAGGCATAATTGTCGTAACTTCCGTAACACCGTAAACGACAAAGTTTCGAGTCTTAACGGTGGAATTTAGTTTACCGGTTAAAAGTTAAACGCTTCACGATTTTACCACGGAGAACAAGTGAAAGCGTAATTCAAAATAGAGAAGCAGAAGTAATCTCTTTGCAGGCAATTTGTTTTTGACAAACATTAGATTTATCTTCAATAAATATTAATGGTATCTCCATCTACTTATTCGAAAGGAAACGAATTATACAGTGTGATAAGTAAAGTAACCCAAATATGCAAAGAGCATATTTTGTACATAATTTAAAGAATTCTGAATGATGTAGATCTGTGGCAGAAGTTTCAATAGTTCAAGATAAACAATTTTGTAAATTTTCCATTATGAAGTAATTTATTTTACTGTTTGCAGTTCTCAAGAAAAAAACTTTTTTTATGAGGTACAAAAGTACCCATACCCTTGTACCTTATTAATTTTTTTTACATACAGGGTTATTCACGCTATACGGCACGGAATATTGTGGCCAAAATACGTGACTTTCAAAAAGTTTCACTTTTGGGATATATGGGGGTCTAGTATGGTTACTTTTTAAAATTATTTTTATATTATACAGGGTGTCCCATAAGCCCTAAAAGTATCAAAGTTGTGTTTTTTTAAATGGAACCCCCTGTATATTATTGTATTTTCGGATTCTCCGATCAAAATAAGTGTCTGTTTTAATAAAGTTTACAATACCTAAACCTTAAGGTTTTTTAAATAATTTGAATTTTGCCAAAATCTAACCTAATTTTCATGTTTCAAATACTTAAGAAGTATTTAAGTTATGTAAGCGAAATTTACAGTGAAGTGTAACAATATATCATATTTTATATCCCAATCATAATAAACTTGCCATCTTATACAGGGTGTCCAAAAATTAAAACTAATCAAATAAGAACTTTAAGTGGCTATAACTTGATTAATTTAAATAGAACGCCATATTTTTTAACTTACCAGGAAATGTACTTTTTAATTACCTATCGAATGGTATTAGGGTGTTCTATAGCTAAGTCTTCGCGTTTTTACAGAATACGCCAAATAATCGTTTTTTGTACCATTTGGTGTTTTTTAAATAAAAGTTCTAATGTATCTAGTTGCCTATGGTATTTAGAAATGTCAGATAATTTACAATTATAAGAATAATAATGACGAATATCGTTACAAATGTTCAGAAACTTGGAACGTTATTTATAATCTAACAGGCTATAACAGCAATAATGGTAATAACATATCAACGATAACATAAAACAGAAGCAAAATATTTATAACAGATGTTCGAAATGTCGACCGTCCATTTCCAGACACTTACATATTCTTTTTTCAAAACCACTGCTAACTCTGGACAACATTTGCGGGGTTACAGTTTCAAAAGCGTCTCTTATGCGTATTTTTATATCGTGTGGTGTTGTCGGAGGCGTATTGTAGACAATTCCTTTTATGTATCCCCATAAAAAGAAATCTGGTGGAGTTAAGTCCGGGGATCTGGGGGGCCAAATTTGAAATCCATTTCTTCCAATCCACCTGTTTTGAAAGTTGGCATTTAAAAATTGCCGAACCTCGCGATGATAATGAGGCGGAGCTCCATCCAGTTGAAGCCACATGGTTGTTCTGATGTTTAAAGGGACTTCTTCTAATAATACTGGAAGTTGGTGTAAAAGAAAATCGAGAAACATCATACCATTTAAAGGTCCTTCAAAAAAATAGGGTCCAATTAAATATTGGCCCAGTATTCCACCCCACACATTAACGGACCACCTATTCTGATTTCTCATGACTCTGTATTCATGCGGATTCGAATCAGAATAATAATGGAAGTTGTGTCTATTCACGAGACCATTGTTATGAAAAATACATTCATCACTAAATAACACATTTTCAAAAAAGTTTTTATTTTCTGCCACTTTATCTAACACCCACATGCAAAATTCAGTTCGGTTGTCAAAATCATTTCCATAAAGTTCTTGGCAGAGCTGGATTTTATAAGGATGAAATCTGTGTTTTTTAAGAATTCTTGAAATACTTGCTTGACTAATGTTAGTATTTTCGGATATCTGATTTTGACTAACATTGGGATTTTCGATAACTGAACCAACTACCGTAAAAACATTTTCTTCATCTTCAGTGACATGTTTTCTTGTAATGGGTTTTTTATAACTGACACTTCCACTTTCCTGAAACTGGTTTAATAATCTCTCAAAAACGGCTGGCTTAGGATGATTTCTTTCCGGAAAACTTTGAGCATAAACTCGAGAAGCCAATAAACAATTTTGATGACATTCTCCTAGGATAAAAATCATATCAATACGCTCTTCTTTTGGGTAAATCTTCATTTTGACTAAGCAACACCACAACAATATTCAAATAATAACGATCTAAACTTCCACAATTACAAAAAATAATACCACTATAGCAAAAACAGACTTTGCAGACTAAACTGACAGACTAAATGAATTTATGTGACATTTCTAAATACCATAGGCAACTAGATACATTAGAACTTTTATTTAAAAAACACCAAATGGTGCAAAAAACGATTATTTGGCGTATTCTGTAAAAACGCGAAGACTTAGCTATAGAACACCCTAATACCATTCGATAGGTAATTAAAAAGTACATTTCCTGGTAAGTTAAAAAATATGGCGTTCTATTTAAATTAATCAAGTTATAGCCACTTAAAGTTCTTATTTGATTAGTTTTAATTTTTGGACACCCTGTATAAGATGGCAAGTTTATTATGATTGGGATATAAAATATGATATATTGTTACACTTCGCTGTAAATTTCGCTTACATAACTTAAATACTTCTTAAGTATTTGAAACATGAAAATTAGGTTAGATTTTGGCAAAATTCAAATTATTTAAAAAACCTTAAGGTTTAGGTATTGTAAACCTTATTAAAACAGACACTTATTTTGATCGGAGAATCCGAAAATACAATAATATACTGGGGGTTCCATTTAAAAAAACACAACTTTGATACTTTTAGGGCTCTTGGAACACCCTGTATAATATGAAAATAATTTTAAAAAGTAACTATAATAGACCCCCATATATCCCAAAAGTGAAACTTTTTGAAAGTCACGTATTTTGGCCACAATATTCCGTGCCGTATAGCGTGAATAACCCTGTATATTAAATAGACATACACGTTAAAACTTCTGCTCATATTGCTAAATTGGGTAAGCTGAAATCTGGAGACGTGTGACAACCCACATCAACGCAATGTTTTCAACCAATGTCCAAGAAGCTAAACGAACAAGACATCTTTAATCGAAACCTATGTCATGCAATGATGAAAAATATTCTCTTGTCAAAGCTACGTAACAAAACTTCACTTACTTTCTCCAGAAGTATTGCAAATTCAATGTCCCAGGTGAAACAACACTACGAAGAAACGATACAAGTTCCTTGTATTCGGAGATAATTGAGGAAATTAAAGCTAAAATTCAGATCAAAATTTTTTACATATGTATTACAGATTTATTCAAAAGCAACTATTAACATTTGTTTCCTACGTCTCTTCCTGGAGGCAATTTTATGCTCACTTTGTCAGATGCAGCACCGTACATGATAAGGACAGGGCGAAATTTGAAAATCAGTCCTTTCAAGAGAGAATTCGTTTATGGATTGAAACGGATGGACATCATTTCGAGCACTTTTTAAAACATTAGTCTTCTTTTAGTATTTAAGTTTGATATTTGTTTAATAAAGTATGTATTTGTTATTTACCAAGTTATGACGCCTTTTAATTATTGTGAAACAAATCCAATCAAACAGTTAGGTTAATAAATGTTAGCCTTTTAAAAAATGAATTGCAAGAAACTAGTGTTTGAAATTGAAAATCCTAAATTACTAAAAAGCTATAAGAGATAGGTATAAGAAATGCAGTTTTAAAAACAATTAAAATTAGAATCTAAATATGGTAATAAATACAGGATGTTCAATTTAAAATAAGAAAGTTATTTGTCTTTAATATTAGTCAAAACAAAAATGTTGTTTTTAAACAGCCTGTATAATTTTTAGATATCAACTTTAACTTATCTTAAAGTCTGTAAGTAAGCAATAAATACAATTAAAAATAATTCGCCCAAATATGTAAGACAGAAATGCTTCTTAAATTTTGATTTACATTTTCAAAAATAGTTAAATATCTCGAAAATAGATTGGGTTAGGTATAGGGAATACAACCGTAAGTGGCCTTCATGTAGCCTATAGTATCAAAATATGTCATAATATACAAGGTGTTCCATTTAAATTTTTATAACTTCGATGCGGAACATTTTATTGAATCACTCTGTATATTTCAAAATAATTTTAAAATGTACCCCTAATTAACCTGCACAACTCTTGATAAAAGCATGAGATGTGGCCACCACGACTTTCTTATACGTATGAGCGTTTCAAATTATAGAATTTTTAGAATTTTTTTTACAAAAAATATTCAAAATCCTATTTTAAGTACTTATATTCTCTTAATAAATCCCTATAGAATGCGTACTTTGCGAGATATTTGAAAAAAGTCTACTCGCTAAGAGTAGAAGTGCTACTTCCGGTCCGAATTTTGAAATTTCATTTATATAAAAAACATTGCAAATCTAACTCTAAATACTTTTATACTCTTAATAAATAACGGGTGCGGCAGTGAATCGGGCGATTATGAAAGCACTGTAAGTAACTTTAAAAAAGGAGATTTATTAATTTAAACAATACCAATTGAAACTTACACAATAACAATTATTTAAAAATAACATTCCGAAGATGTCCTCCATTTTGTTCGACACATTCCAGCAATCTTGGGCGAAGGTTATTCATCACATTTTCAAGTGTGGCTCTAGGAATTCGTGTTATTTCTTCGCGAATCCGTTCTTTAAGTTCCCGGAGATTTCGAGGCGGCGGTGATTTAAAAACACGTGATTTCAAGTATCCCCAGAGAAAGTAATCACACAGAGAGAGATCTGGTGATCTTGCTGGCCACGGAATGTCTCCGTTCTTGGAAATTACGCGATTAGGAAATAAGCGTCGCAGAACAGCCAGTGAAGCATTGGATGTATGGCAGGTTGCCCCGTCCTGTTGGAAAAACATGTCTTGGTAAGCAGGATTACGAGCTAATTGAGGTTGAAGAAAGTTATCCAACATGTTAATATAGCGCAGAGTATTCACTGTAACTGCTCGTTCATTTTGGTCCTCAAAAAAATATGGTCCTAAAACAGTCCTTGATGAAATTGCACACCATACTGTCACCTTATCACTGTGAAGCGGCTTTTCGTGTATTCTCTGTGGATTTTCTCGTGACCAATACCGAAAATTCTGCTTATTGACGAACCCCGAAAGGTGGAAGTGCGCTTCATCACTCATCCAAATATTGTTTACAAGTTCTGCATTGTCATTCATCATGTCCAATATCCTATTACAAAAAGCAAGACGGGATGCGTGATCACCAATATTCAGAGCGTGCACTACTTGAATTTTATACGGATGGTAGTGGAGATCGTTGTGTAAAATCCTCCTCACACTGCGATCGGAAATACCGAGAGATATTGCGTGCCGTCGAGCTGAACGGGTGGGACTTCCTTGCATAGCCGTTCACACCCTGTCAACGTTTGTATTGAGCCTGTTTCTTCAAAGTTCGCAACCCATGTTTTTATTGCATGGGCAGAAGGTACTGCAACATTACGCGGTATGTTAAAATGATTGCGAAATGCTCGCTTCGCGGACACGTAACTATCATTATTTTTATAATAAGCTTTGACAGCGTACGCTCGTTGTGCACCGCTCCACGGCTCCATCGTGACTAAATGGTAGGGCATACGTTACAAGATGGCGGTAGTCCGGTTCCCCTACCTCGACCACAACACACTGTTTGCAGTGTTGGAAAATCGCCCGATTCACTGCCGCACCCTGTATATACAAAATGCATAATTTACATCTTTGCAAAAATTCGCTATTCGGTAAGAGCAAAAGTATTACTTCGGGTCCAAATTTTAATTTTTTTTTTAATTTAAAATTATGTTTTAAATACTTTTATATTCGTAATGTACCTGCCTAAAAATTTTGATGATGATTTTCGATAAAAGTAAAAGACCTACTTCCGGTAAAAATTTCGAAAAAAATTTGTAATAGTTTTTCTTAAATTTAATTTTGAGTACATTTGAATTCTTTATAGATTTGTATAAACTTAGTAGTTGACGAAATATTGGCAAAATTCGATTTTTTCACTGAAGTAAACTGCTACTTCCGGTCTACCGATTTTACTGAAAAACTAATCAGATCTCAAGAAGGAGATCATACTCGTAAATACAAAATTTGGAATTGATATCTCCAGCGGTTTGACCGCTATCGTGATTACAGGCAGACAAACACATACAGAGAGAGAGAGAGAGAGAGAAAGAGAGAGAGACATTTTTTAAAAACCGCTTTTTCGGTATCAGGGGACCTCAAAACGTGGATATCTGCAAAAATCTCGAGGTCGATAATTTTCGTCATCACAATACTTCCTTATACTACGTACCTATAAGAAAGTAAAAATTGTTAAACTATTATGCCACTTTCCGTATATAAACCGACGGATATGTGGTGCGCTGTATATAAGCAAGCAGCTTTTATTAATTTTTTCTTTCAAGGAAACAAAATATTAAATGCGATGTTTTTAAAAACATGTTCCATTTCAGACATGACGTTGATATTTACATGTATGAAAGTATTATAGAAAATAGACTGAGAAGAGACATGAAATCAAAGAAAGCTGATGTACATAGTGCATTTAGACCACCAGTGTTACATGTCCATTGTTGCTCTAGTCTTTCGTTTTCATGCGTATTTAAATGATATAAAAACAGCACATAGATATTATTTTCTACAGAAGCACTAGCATTGATTGTGACATTAATGTATTGTTCTGGATCAAGAACGAGTTTTATACTAAATAATCGAAGGGCATATTACATTTAGCATTCAGTTAGCGATATTTGCCCTGAATTCCATATTCCAAATGCGTGCAAAAAGACGAAACGTAAAAGCAACATAAAATACGTATCAATAGAGTATCGATTAACCCACCTAGCACCACCGAACGGAATATTCAACGAATTTAGGTACCACACGTACCCGATTACTACTACTTCTCCGGAGGCAGGTATTCACTTGGGAATGATAGAGAGCTAAAGCGGTACAAGCAAAGTGTTTCCAGTAAACGTCGACGATATCCCCGCAGAACTCCGGTACGTGATACATCAATTTATGCGAGTTTTACTCGATGGAGTACTTAAAAAAGACGGTGCACGTTTCGCGAGACGCATGTTTAGGGAAAGTGCGTACAGGTAAGTTAGGATCGGATGGGAAATTGTATTTCATTACTACAGCAAGCGTCGTCCGTGTTTCTGTACTCGATCATCGATAACCTGAATCTCGAGGTAACTCCGGCAAAAGTATATTTTTGGGAGCTAGTTTTATACGTCAAAATAAGCAGGAAGGAACGACATAGGATAATAAAAAAATAGATAGTTGTACAAACTCCATTTTATGATAAAGAAAACTAAGTGACCGTTTCAAATATTTTTATTGTATACTAAATCTGACCTTCTATTCGAGAATGGATTGAGAAAAATGTCTTCCAAATAAAGGAAATATTTAGAAAGGGCTGCTGTATTTGTCGGAAACAGGACCGACAAGCAATCCATAGATACAGGTACTAGATCTGATTGGGGATGGTCTCAAGATATAGGAAATTTATAGAAACTAGGGGAGAGTGGGGTATAATGATCCCTGGAGGTGAAATGATCCCACCTTATTTTGCAAAAAGTAATGGTGCCATTTGGTTTACAGTGACAGAATATTGAAATTTAAGTCTTCTGTACTCACGGATACGCCATTTTATCAGTTCAAACCTGTTTAAAAACTCGTGGTGTGCATTTCGGTGTTGTGTGACTTTCCTATATAAGGTAAGTGCTTCGTAGTATCAGTATTAAATCTATGTATTGTTGTTCATCGAATCGAGTTTGTGCACAACTTGTAATGGTATAGTTGGACTTCAAACGCCTCAAGTAGTTAGGGCCTACTTTCTCACTGAAAATTGTTAGGTTAGGTGAAAGTCAGAATGTGCGTTTGGGGTTAAAAGATCCCTAATAGGTGGTACAAAATGATCCCGGGATCATTTTACCATCATTTATTGTTTTAGTTTTATTTCAGTTATTGTTATTCAGATTTTTTTCTTTTTCAGAATGCCACGTCACTACCAACAAAAAACGCAAAGACAATGTGCCACACCCATTTTCACAGATAAAAATGGCCGCCGGGAAAGACTGGCCATCTGGTTTTCAAACAAGACATCCAGATATTAGTCAGCGAAGACCAGAGTCTGCTTCTGCCGCTCGCGCAAGAGCTTTCAATAAACCAGTGGTGACGATGTTTTTTCGTCTTCTGAAAGAACGACATGATTATCCTCCCCACAGAATATTCAATGTCGATGAGACATCAATTTCCTCAGTTCCTGGAAAAAATTCCAAGACATTTGCGACGAAAGGAATAAAGCAAGTGACACGCATTACGTCAGCTGAACGTGGAGTATCTACAACAGCGGTCATTTCTATTTCAGCAGCTGGAAATTTCATACCACCTATGGTTATTTTCAGCAGAAAACGTATGAAAGCTGAATTAATGGATGAGGCCCTATCAGGAATAATTTTCGCATGAAACGAAAGTGGGTGGATGAAGCTTGACTTATTTAAAGAACGGTTCAATAATTTTGTGAGTTTTGTTAAGTCCTCTAAAGATGACCCTGTACTACTTGTTGTGGATGGACACTTCACACATACCAAAAATTTGGATGTAATTTGAAAAGCAAGGGACAACTTTGTTGCCCCCTCACACAACACGTAAACACCAGCCGTTAGACGTTGGAGTTATGTTCCCCTTAAATACCTACTTGGAGCAAGCTCTAGAAAAATGGATGAACAATCACCCTGGAAGAACTATCACCACGTGTCTAATAAGCAGCGTCTTTTGCGAAGCACACTTGAAAACCTCTACACCGATTAACGCTATCAATAGATTTCGAAAAACTGGTATTGTTCCATTTAATCCAGAAACGTTTACGGATATCGATTTCATAGCTGCAGACGTTACAGAAGAACCAAATGAAGAACGAAATGCTCCGGTTTTAGATAACTTAGATGTGTTACAAGAAAGAAAGTCCTATTGCAGGTTCAACTTCGCGCCCAGATACCGTCATTTTGGAACCCGAATCACAGCAGCACAATAATAATTCTTCATTTACTATTACTACTCCCTCCGTTTCTCATCTTCTTCCAAAAATTGTCAAGAAAAGAAGTAGGAATAAACGCAAGTCAACTGGTACTGTAATTTTTACGAGCACTCCATATAGGAATAACCTTCAAAAAAAAAGAGAGAAAAGAATGAAGCCGAAAAAGGAAGAAGGAGAAAAAATAAGCTAGACTGGGTAAAACTAAAGCAGTTAAGACTTTAAAAAGAACACGAAAAGTAATGAAAGAGAAAAGCTCCGGGAGGGTGGTGGGAGTAGTAGTGACGATTCAGATGACAATGAATGCATATTGTGCGTTGGAAGTTTTAAAAGGTCTGTCAGTGGAGAAGGTTGGATCTAATGCACTACGTGTCGCGGATGGGCACATGATGAATGTGCAGCAGTTAGCCACGATGATGAGGATTACACATGCATCAGATGTGTATTCCGTACTCAAGTAGCACCTGCTAATCTACAAATTAAATTTTAGTTTAATCGCTATTTTATGTCAAAGTTTTTGAGTTCCTAGAAAATATTTTGTTATGTTTTTTGTTGAGAAAATATATTACTTTTGTATTTGCAGTAAAAACAACTTTATTAAAAATCTTTACCTAATGTGATGCTATACTTATAGTAAGTGTGTCAATCAAAAATGCTATTACTGGGGATGGGATCGTTTTACCCGCCCCATGGGATCATTTTATCTCTACCTTTGTGGCAAAATGATTCTTTTGCGAAGTATACATTGTATCCATTTCTATTCATGTTTTTTAGTGATTCAACCCTGACGACCATACCAAAGTGCTAAGAAAAGTATACTCTCTTTCTTAGAATAAATTTTATTTTTTTTTGCTCGTGCCGTACTTCACCTACGAGGTGTTTTGTCTTAGAGGGATCCCCTATATCAAACTTCACACAAACGTGCAGCTAAAAAAATATCTAACTAGTTTGTACCCAACAATCTCAAGATATCGAAAAATGACAAAATTCGAATGATTCAGAATTCAATCGCTTAATTTTTACACTTGTCTCAGCCCATTTCAATACGATGTAACGTTTGTCCGTCCCTGTACAAAAATAACGTAATAATATATATTAAGCAATAACGTTGATTCTTAGCCGAAAGGATTCGATATTTTTGTACAAACGCAGTCCCCCCTACTAAAAATTACATAATCATGTGTAAATACATTAAATATCATTTAAAATAATAATAGCTTTGTGATGGCAACCAGTAAACATATCTGTTGCTGGCGTACGTGTTCAATGTATGCAGTTGCACGTGATCATGGCGTGTGTTTTGTTAAAAATTCTATTTTCAAGTATTATTTGTGCACACGAGTGCCCATATAAAGGAAGAGTTTTATATGTATAATTGTCATTTGTCCTGACACTTCAAGGAATAAATGATCATCCTACTCGTGGTGCACTTATCGACGAGTCCGTTATTTCTACGTAAATTAAATAAATTTCTTCCTTAAATAAACATTAACACTCCGCGAAATCATTTTACCGAGCATACATGTATGTCGATATAAGCCGTCAAGAGATTTATATAGCATATCGTACTTCTGTACGATAATTGTTCATATTAAAACTGCTGTATTTTCTTTTCATTACTTTGTAATATGATAAATGTAAATTCTAAATATATATCTTAATTCTCTATTGATGTATTTCTGAAAGTCATTTAATTTCAATTTATACTTTATTTTAAACGTATTTAGATATATCGAATGGCGTTTTACCATGTTGAGTTTTATTTTATGTATATAAAATTCGGTAGATATTAATAAGAAGCTATTAGGCCTACCGTTTCTTTTCTCCGACAGAGCAAAACGTACGTTCTTTTTTCTCCCACAAAGCACTGGTATTAATTAAGCACAATTGTAATAAGTCACTGCCGTATTAATGTACACTGACAGGTGAGAACGAAAACCCCCCATGCCTAAGCGACCTCTACAGATGTTTAGGTTAAATTTGCCGATAAGAGCGAACAAGGCTGCCCATCTGCATAGGCGTAAATTGTCCCCACAACAATCACCTAATATTCAGTAAGATACCGATATTAATTAGCGCGTTGACTTTTGAGTTATTTAACAGCATGCAAAAGGAGGGTTCATTAATATGATTTTCTTTTTGATATTAGACAACCTCAATGATGCAATACTTTTGTCTTGTAGTGTATATATATGAAAAAAAGATACTTCCATACAATGTATATTCAATGAATGTCTTCCTCTTTCCATACAAGCAATGTTACTGGCATAAGTTTACCAAAATACACATCGCTTTTGATCGATCGAAAGTTATAAAGTATTGAATGAGTCGTAAATAGTGATGACAATGACAAAGACGAAGAAAAAGCGTCACACCATTGATTCCATCTATAATATAATAGATGCTCTCTCAGAAAGCGTAAAACCCCTAAATATAAAGTAAAAGGTCCAATATTTATTTTTCTTTTCCCGGTTATATGTATGCTTGCGACGCTATATACAGGGTGATTTTTTTAAAGCGGTCGTTAGACGTTTCTCGGAATCTACTAAAGTGAGACGAACGAAATTTGGTATGCGTCTATAACTCTGCACAATCTATCTTGCTAAAATATTTTCATCAAGATTCTACTTCCGGTTATACCGGAAGTTGCCATCAACTTTCTTATTTTAAATAGAACCATACATTTTTTTTATCATCATCGAATCGACCATTCAATTTGCTTAATTGCCAATCTAGGTTGTGCCAATCTAATAGCCATGGTTTTCAAGATATTCAATTATTTTGGTAAAAATAGCTGCTTGCAGAGTGTTTTTCAAAAAATCGTAGTTTCCGAACCGCTCTTTATAATAAAGAGGAAAAAATTGTGTTCTATAGAAAAAAGTACATTTTATCAGCTCAGTAAACCTCTGAGTTCAAATCGATGATTAGGAAGACCGTTAAAAATTTTTGAACTTTTAAAATTAGAAAAGCAAAAAAAATAATTTGTTCAAATGGAAGCACTATTTTTTTTTTACAGGAATCAACAGATATTCTAATTTGGAAGATTTTTTCTTTAATGGTCGATATGGCTTCGGCCAACCGTTTTCTAGTAATAGGCACTTTTCTGAAAAAAATGTTTCAAATTTGTTTTGAAAGAGCGTAGTAGCCTTTGGACTATGCGATTTTCGGTGTTGCTATGGTTACCATCATAAAAAAATAATGATTTAATAACAAATAATAATTTAATAACAATTTAATATTAAATGACAATTTAATATTTTAATTTTAACAATATTACAATAAATGCTCTATGTGTTCGCCGTTTTCCCGCAAACACATTTCCATTCGTGAATGGACTCCGTGCGTAGTCGCTATAGACAGCTCTGCCGGGTCAATCTCTTCGAACGCAACGTTGATACGGTTGATTAGGTCCTCAATAGAATCGACAACTCTGTCATAAACTTTGCTTTTTATGACACCCCATAAGTAGAAGTCCAGAGGCGTTAAATCTGGTGATCTCGGTGGCCACCGCCAGGGTCCTTTATTTCCTAACCATCTGTCCTCAAACATGGTTGTCAATTGCCGATCCACAGCTCTTGTGTTATGCGGAGGGGCGCCATCCATTTGATACCAACAGCTTCTCATCTGTTGTAAAGGTAAATTATCAATAAATGGCACCACGCTGTCCTGTAAAATTTCCACGTAACGTGCTCCGTTTAGGTTGTCGTTGTATAATACAAATCTAATTTGGTCATACAGGATTAAACAATAGACATTAACTTTAAATCTTTGTTGGTTGTCAACAGTTTCTACAATTCGGGGATTTTCATACGCCCAGAAGTGTCTATTTCGTCTGTTTGTAATTCCGTTTTGGTCGAATTTTGCTTCGTCCGTCCAAATAATATTCCTCAAAAAGTTTTGGTCCTCTTGAATTCGAAGCAACATTTCTTCACAAAATTGGACTCTTCTAGGATAATCTGTTCTCCGTAGCTTTAGCAGTCGAATAAACGAAAACGGATGCTTCTTATGCTTTCGCAATATTCTCTGAATTGTGGAATAATGCAGCCGAGAATCCAGAGATGCTGATCGAATAGAAGCCCGAGGATGGGCATCAAAATAAGCCAAAATATTTATTTCAGCCTCTTCTGTCTGGACCCACCGCGTGTTTCTTCTGTTAAATGTTGTTTTTCCAAAATTTATAAAATTGTTTTTTAATCTTCGAAATTTATTCGGGGTCATAGCCGGCAAATGGGGATATTTTTCATTGAAGAGTCGACATGTTCTAGCTACAATTCGGTTACATTCACCAAAACATAAAAACAAATCGAAAATTTGCTCGTTTGTGTAACGAAAACGACGATTAACAATTTCGTTCTGCATTATAGGAGTTATTTGCGTAATAAAGACAAAACTAATACAAAACTGACAAGTTTCGACGCGAATATTATGATGGTAACCATAGCAACACCGAAAATCGCATAGTCCAAAGGCTACTACGCTCTTTCAAAACAAATTTGAAACATTTTTTTCAGAAAAGTGCCTATTACTAGAAAACGGTTGGCCGAAGCCATATCGACCATTAAAGAAAAAATCTTCCAAATTAGAATATCTGTTGATTCCTGTAAAAAAAAAATAGTGCTTCCATTTGAACAAATTATTTTTTTTGCTTTTCTAATTTTAAAAGTTCAAAAATTTTTAACGGTCTTCCTAATCATCGATTTGAACTCAGAGGTTTACTGAGCTGATAAAATGTACTTTTTTCTATAGAACACAATTTTTTCCTCTTTATTATAAAGAGCGGTTCGGAAACTACGATTTTTTGAAAAACACTCTGCAAGCAGCTATTTTTACCAAAATAATTGAATATCTTGAAAACCATGGCTATTAGATTGGCACAACCTAGATTGGCAATTAAGCAAATTGAATGGTCGATTCGATGATGATAAAAAAAATGTATGGTTCTATTTAAAATAAGAAAGTTGATGGCAACTTCCGGTATAACCGGAAGTAGAATCTTGATGAAAATATTTTAGCAAGATAGATTGTGCAGAGTTATAGACGCATACCAAATTTCGTTCGTCTCACTTTAGTAGATTCCGAGAAACGTCTAACGACCGCTTTAAAAAAATCACCCTGTATATATATATATATATATATGTTGTCACTGGATTTCGGGTTTTCTTCCGCGTTTCCACTGCTTGGTCTTTGGAAAGACCAAGCAGTGGAAACGCGGAAGAAAACCCGAAATCCAGTGACAACACATACTACTACCCGCGGAAACCTGAAAGAGAACATATATATATATATATATATATATATATATATATATATATATATCGCAAGGGGAACAAGGTAAATAAAGCAAAAAAAATGGGCAAAATCACATAACCACAACGAGAGTTCCCCTGTTAACGAAGCTACAGTCAGAGAAGTGGAACTAAAAAGTTATTTTCAATATACCTCGGTATCTGTTCGTTCTCTTCCTTCTGTACGCAGAGATATAAAACACTAAATAAAAATACCAAAAATAAAACTTCAAAGGAA
Source organism: Amphimallon solstitiale (assembly GCA_963170755.1). Classification (NCBI taxonomy): domain Eukaryota; kingdom Metazoa; phylum Arthropoda; class Insecta; order Coleoptera; family Scarabaeidae; genus Amphimallon; species Amphimallon solstitiale. The sequence continues at coordinate 87,494,156 of OY720678.1, read as the reverse complement.
TGCTAGTATTTGTATTCAAATTACCTAGAAATTAAATTACCTTTGTCGATCAACATAGTAGGTTCGTTTCATTTATTCCATCGATTCGTCGGTCGTTCGTTTATGGGAAAAAACAAAATCGACCGACTGACTTGATTGGCTACACTTGGGATAAGGAAAGGTCAAAAAGTATTTTTTTCCTTTTTCTTTTTAATGAAAACCTACCCCATTATCACGAAGGCGACGCTCCTCGCCACATTAATATTAATTTTACAAGGTAGGGTAATTTAAATTAATGTCGAGAAAAAGAGAGGGACGAAAAGAATTACACAGTTTGAACTCGTTGCTACACAAGAGGTCGGAAAATAAAAGCGAAGACTGAATCCATTTATTATTAGATTATGTATATCAAACAGCGTGAAAGAAATCGTAAGAATCAGTTTTGCTGTGTTCTCGAATTCAATTAGTGTCATATTACGTCTCACAAGTTAAAGTGGAGATCTTTAAAAATACTTATAAAATGACAGGCATAGTTTATTGTTTACGTGTACAGGATTAAAATTTAATATTTTTGGTAAATCTCTATGAGATGGCGCCACAATAGGTTTGGAAAAGTCACTTTTGACAAATCGATGATCTATTCCTATTCCAATTCGAAATGTTGTTTCACGTATATATTAATAAGTGAAGAAAAAACTTTTTAAGCAAATTGCGCGCACAGAGGAATATCAGATTTAGCATAGTTAAAGTTCATATCGAGAAGGAGTGGAGAAAGGTAAAATTTATGTATAAATGTTAAATTAAGAAAATAAAAAAGTCGAATTTCGACCACTAGGCGATCACTAGTATCGATAAATATTTTTTTGCAATTAGTACCGTAATCATACCATTTATTTCACTAGTGCTGTAATAGGGTCTATTACAGCACTAGTTGCGTAATAGAAATGGAACATTTAAACAGATTTATTTTAAGTTGGTCACATAGCAACAGAAATGGAGATGTCAATATGACATTTTGTAAGCAAGTTTGAGGTTTTTATATTGAAATTCATTGTAAGATTTGATATTTTTAATTAATCTTTGAAATAGTACAACTATTATAAACATTTATATTAACGTTTGAATTATCTTTCGAAGTGATAGTGATACCGTGTGCAGTAGAAACATTCTGTTGAAAATTATCAAAAATGTGTCAATTTTAAATTAACTTGTCAATTTAAATCTTGTGCCAAACCAAGGTGACAACCGCCACAAAATTTCCCTTGATTATCAAATTTTTCTCGTTTTGCTTTTACAAAAAGAGAAATTTTAAAACTAATTGCAAAAAATAGCATAAAAGACACGTTTCATTTGACATTAAAGCACTCATTCAGTTAAGAAACTCGTGGCTACACCACTCGTTTCCTAAACTCTGAATTCGTACTTTGAAACGTCAAAATGAAACTTGTCCTTTAATATACTAAAAAGAATCACTGTAGTAAACGTATAGAAATGGAAGTACAGTCATAGTGAGCAGCGATAAAGAACGTTATTTAGAAAACAATACAATAATTAATACGCCAACACAGTGACTTCACCCCATATATCTGGACAACTATTTAATACCTTATTCCAAAAAGAGAGAGGCGAAATTCTGAACAGACTCAAGTGAATGTTATTTCTTATTGGTTGACAGCAACGCGAAATATCACCATACTACATCCGCCTTTTCCTATCAATTGTTAATTTTTAAATTTAATTTTACTGCCTAAAATTGACTTCACCAGTTACAGGTTGTAATTTGGACTGGGGATATATGCATTATTGTTGTAGTAAAAGTAAATATTACTTGCATTTATGTATCATAATGCTGAGATTAAAACAGATATTTTGTAAATATGGCCGACATCTGTAACTCTGAACGTAATAGCTATTTTCCGCCCTTCACTATGTAAAGGAGAACATAACTGAGTTACTATCGAAGATGTAACCTTAGTTATAACGACCCCAGAAAATCAAATACATTATATCCCCGTGCTGAACAATGAGAGATAGATGCAAAATTTTATTACATAGAGAAAGAACAACAATATCAACCGATGTGATGTATATTGTGTTGCATATCCAACACAATTATGAATGCATTCGTAAAGGCTGCTCAATTTGACAGATGGCAAAACATCAGTGACTGTCAAAAAATTAAAAAGTTTAAAATAACACATTTTTTCTACTCCCATACTTTAATTGTATTATTAGATATGGTAAACCTGTACTTTAATGATGTCCATTACGATACAGATTTTCATTATGATACAAGTTTATATCCAATAGGAATACAGATTTTTCATTACGATACAAGTTTATATCCAAGAGGAATGCGACATTCCAATATTCAAACAATATTCAATATGGGCGACTGCATATCTGACAGATATAAAAATTAATTAAATGTGACAGTTCTCTGCAATTTACAAGTAAGCGGTTGACATTTGTGCTTTTTTGAAAATATAAACGGTAAAAATGAGGGATAATGACAGTGAAATGTAATAATTGACTCCACCAGAAATTATGGAACAAGCCTTAGTAGCCACGAACAATTTATTACCAGCCAAATTCTCAAAAACGTACGGAAAATTTTACGCTCAATTTATGAAATGGATTGTTCAAAAACTATGTTTTATTATGGGGTCGTAGAAAAAATAGAGTATGCAACTCGCATTTAATGGCTATTAAGACACTCGTATTCATTACAATACTCGGCTTCGCCTCGTATTGTAATTCTCTTACTCGTGTCTTAATAGCTATCATTAAATGCTCATTGCATAATATACTATTATAATTATCAGTACTTTTATATTTTTTTTTAAGTAAAAATGATAACGCGGGCAAAAAATATTGTACGCAACACGGGAGTAAAGTAATATTACAGTCTCGCACATGGCAATGTCCATGTCGAGACTGCAAAATATTACTTTCCTCCCTTGATACGTCGTAAATAACTACGTAAGTCAGAATTTTACTCTCATCGTGAATAGCTTGACTTAACGTTCGGAATTTTTGACGTATTTAACGTTCGTCAAATTCGCAGTTTAATTTTTGACACAAAATGCGAGATGAAGTCGTCAAATTACGTTTTTAACATCTCACCTTTTTGAGAAAACGTCTTTCGAGTTTGCGGTTTCACATCTGGCGACTATGTTAAACGAAATGCGATATTTGGTCGATGAATATTTCGAAACGTTTATTTCACACCACAGATTATCTAAAAACGCTAAATTTCTTCGTTTTTCGCGTCAGGCACTGCACAAAACTATCTCTACCCTGTACTGTGACACGCGATTTTTAAAAACGCCCGAACGGCTTTTATCATGTCTAGATAATTTTAATATTTTGAGGCATGGAACAATTCCTAGTCTACTAATTCGTGATGCCTTAGCGAAACCTTCGACCTTGATAATAAATCTCTCCATCAAAACTGCAAACTATCCTTGTCGATGGCGCCGTGCAAAAATTTGTCAATATTCAAGAAAGATGATGGCAGAGGGTGCCAACTAAGGTGGAACGAATATTGCCTTTTAATTTTCTTTTAGATTTTAGTTTGCAAATAGTGGAGAAAAGTTGCCTTTTAGGTTCAAAAAGAATAAAAAAAAGTCTAGAGGAAGAGCTTAAAGTGTGTAAAAAAATGAAAGAATTTCAAAATTAAAAACTTTGAAAAACCATTTTTTATGAATTTTTCGTACATACCGGGTGTCTGTTTAAGCTCAGCCACCGGCCATATCTCGGCAACCGCTTATCGTACAACCTGGCGTAGTAAAATGGACCACGAGAATTTCAACAACAATATTTTTAGGTTTCCAGAATGATCGGAAGTAGGCGCAATTTTCAAGATGAATTTCAATAATTTTTCATTAAATTCTAGATTAACATAGATTAAAATTTTTACTAGCAACATTTTCACACGTTTTTCTACAATTTTCATTGGAAACTTTGTGATCTAAGTCACATACGAAGGGGAGGGAGGTATGTCGGGGTACAAAAGTAGGTATAATTTCAGCTTACTTCAACGGATTTTAATGTTTCTGGGCTCATTAGATAGAGAATTTTACAAAGAATTGAAGGGTATGGATCACGAAATTACGTCGTTGTCAAAAAATAACAGGGGGCGCTGTGCTCAATTTGTGTGTATTACTTGTTTTTTCTTTAAAATTTTAAATGGAACGATACATTTTTAATATGTATCGTATTATTGAAGCACATAAAAAACTGAAGGGCATGATGAAAGTTGCAAACTTTTTTCTTGACGAAGATGTAGTCATCGAAGACAATCCAGAAAAATAAAATTTTTAAGTATAAATTTATTTATTTATTACGAATATATTTAATTTTAATTTTAAGAGGGCCACTAGACAGTGTGTACAGGTTCGCCTTCACTTGAATTTTCATCACACTCTTCCATAAATGTATTCATTTCAATCTTCTTAATTCATTGCATATAGTTACGTTAGATTCTCCTTTTAAATGTTTTCAAATTCTTCAAAAATGAAGTCCAAATTACAAAGGCGGGTCAATATGTGCTTGACTTTTTGAATGAAACAGGTTTTTGGATAAAAAATCATTTTATTTTTTAACATAGTCTCCTTAGAGCTCTATACACTGCGTCCAACGTTTCTCAAATTTTTTTATCCCTTCCAAAAAATAAGATTTGTCGAGGTCATCAAAATAGGTATTTGTTTGTGAGATGATTTCATCTCTTTCCGCCGAGCCATTTCTTCCGGTTTGGAAACAAGAAATAGTCACTCGAGACTAAATCCGGAGAATGGAGCGGATGAGGGAGCAATTCATATAGCCTAATTCATGGATTTTTGCCATGGAAACTGCACATGTTTGCACCCTTACATTGTCCTGGTGGAAAAGAACTTTTTTCTTGGCCAAATGCGATCGTTTTTTTTCAAATCCTCATTAAATCGACTCAATAAGTTGGCATAATATTCGCCATTGATCGTTTTACCCTTTTGAAGATACTCAATGTGGATTATACCGCGTGCATTCCAAAAAACAGTCGCCATGACTTTACTGGCTGACAAACCCACCTTGGCCTTCTTTGGCGCCGATTCACCCCGAGAAACCCACTGTTTTAACTGCTGTTTTGTCTCTGGTGTGTTGTGGTGGATCCACGTTTCATCCACGGTTACATAACTGCGCAAAAACTCGTCGATATTGCGGTTAATCAACGCCAAACACTCCTGCGAAGTTGTCACACAATTGCGTTTGTTGTCGATTGTGAGCAAACGTGGCACCCATCTTGCGGAAAGCTTTCTCATACCCAAGTGATCATTCAAAATTGAAACCACTGAGCCATTTGATGTGCCTATGGCTTCCACAATCTCTCGCACTTTCAATCTCCGATCGGCCAGCACCATATCTTGAATTTTTTTAATTGTTTCGGGTGTAGAGACCTCAACTGGGCGTCCAGAACGTTTGGCATCTTCCGTGCTTGTACGGTCACAACAAAACTCAGTAAACCACTTTTTTACCATTGACATTGATGGTGTATAGTTCCCATAGTATTTATCAAGCTTAGCCTTGATTTGAGTGATGGTTTTTCTCCGCAAAAAATAAAGCTTAATGAGCACACGAAATTCACATTTTCCATTTTCTCCTCAAATCACGCGGTAGTCTGCTATCAATGGCTGTCAAACACAAACTAAATGACGCAGCTTGTTCAAATTTTGACAGGAGTCAACTAACAGATGTCCGTTGACAGGAGCAGTGTTGCACTTTCAGTTAAGACGCGGGAAATTCAAAAAGTCACGGACATATTGACTCACCCTCGTATAAGTATATTGTCGTTTGTTTGTGATGTGATCCAACTGAGACTATTAATGAAATAAAGGATCGTTTTTAATAATATAAAACGTGGTGTGTACAGTGGTGTGTGCAGCTATACATACTGTTGTGTGAAAACCTCAAAAAAAGTAGCCTAGTAAATTATCACGTATTCCTTTACATTCTCACCTCCTTGCTAATAATAATTAAATTTTCCCGTTGCCGTTTTAATCAGCGAGAACTTCAAAACAATACGGACGCAACAATTTGACCTTTTTGATTAAAGTTCACCGAACGTGACACGAAAAAAAATATTCGAAAATTTCGCGGATCACTTCCATTCCATGTCTGAAAAAAAGAAAAAATCTATTTTCGAATGAACTACATACACAACGAACATTATGGAAAATAATGCCTCATCCGCTGAAACTCCGATTTAACGTTAACATGCCCGTCTGTCCCTTCCGGGCACGCGTAATTAAATTAACGCGTCCCCCAGGAAGTTTAAAGAGACCCGTGATGTAAAATACACGAAAAAGAAGGGAATGAAATTGTCACATATTATCGCGATTGAACCACAGAGCGACTTGTGGTCTGAATTTCTATATGTTAGTGTAATGTCGGAAACGTCAGCATCTGCGAATCTCCGAGGACCGACTCGAGAAAGCTTTTTTATTTACGCTGATGAGTTTGACTTTTAATTTGGGTGAATTTCTGGAGCGTAAAATGTGATCTTTCGATTCGTAGAAATGCAGAATTAAATTTTCATGTAAATGCTTGTTTCATTAAAGAAAACGGATTATTTTTAAGACGTTGGTAAATTAGAATAACAATAAATGATCATGTAAGCTTTAATTGCGATTTAATTTATTGAAAACGAAATCGTTAGATTGCACTAGATCTCGCTATCGCCGTACGCTATCAAGGTCGTAACATAATGGACTTTTAATTGATTATGACAACCTAAAAATAGCATTCTCTGACTTGCGTCATCTGTCGACAGCAATATAAACTATTTAGTAATCGCTGATCACCTTTAAAATTACGTGCTAAAAATATGCAATATGGTTTCATGTTAGCGGATACGTTAACTGACAAAACATGTGAACGTGGTGTTTGGTGCGCTATAAGTCGAGGAAGGATTATTGGTTCAACTTTTTTTAAGAGGTATTTTGATCGCACAAATATGTCGATAGAAAATACTCTTGCCTTTCCATAATCAGCTTCGTGTCGATTATAGATTGGGTCACTTTCAACAAGATGGTGCTAGAGCTCATACAGCAGGTGAAACAATGAACAAGATACGAGAAGTGTTTGGAAATAGTTTAATTAGGTTGAGCAGCGACCATGAATTTTCTCCATGATTTTGTGATCTTAAGCCACGTGATTTTTTTATGGCCTTTTATAAAAAAAATCTATTTATCAAGTACCTGTGGAAGATTACATTGATCTGCAAGGCAAAATTAAAATTAAAATTAATTAAATATAAAACAGGCAAGTACTAAAAAATATATTTGATAGCATTAGGAGGAGGTGTGTAAAATGCTTGGAAAAAAGGTAGTGGACAATTTCAACATCTTTTATAATTTATTATGGTTATTATTGTTGATAATTTATGATATTTATTTTAAGGTTACAATCTACGGATTATTTATACAAACAATTAATTTGTTTCAAAATTATTTTTGGCCATTTTACACAATAAGTTGTTGAATGTTAATATTAAACTAGTACGATGACTGTAAGATGAATAAAACCATTACTCGGTTACTGTCATTTGACTGATTTGACATTTATTTTATATTTTTACGACTTGTTTGTCTACTTAAAATCTTCTGATACTACACATGATTTTCAAAAAAAAACTTGTCTTTTTAGAACTTTCGGCCTGTTCATATAGTGTTTAGTACGGTGCATTTCCATTCTCCTTGTTCATTCCGCTGTCGTTGCCTACATAGGCCTTTTTAAACTCAATTTATATATTTTTTAATAATATTAAGCTCAATTATTTAAATAATAATATGTCTCTGCATAAATTGCGTTCAAATGCACTTTTATTTAAATAACCCGGTGTGTGCCGGTACATGGCAGTCGGTTTTACAATGTTACATATAGTACACGGTGAGCTAATGAAACAAGAAGATTTAAAGAATCAGAAAACATTCAAAAATTATCTTTTGTAAAATTTATTGATGAGAACATAATCAACACGAATGGAAATATTGTGTAAGTGTACAATCGTTCATTTTTTGAAAATAATGAAGCTACCGCACACATTCTTACAGCCTCGTTGCAAAGCTGCCCATAACATTGCGCAGCATTTCTAGCGGTATTGCGGCCACTTCACGTCGAATCCTTTCCTTTAATGCGTGGATAGTTCTTGGGGGGCTACTTTAAAAAACACATTTGTTTTTAGGTACCTCCAAAAGCAAAAGTCGCGTTCTGACAAGTCTGGGAAACCAGGCGGGTAGAGAATATCACCGGTCTTTCTCATAAGCATCTTCCAGGGATTCTTGTCCCAAACGGAAACATTTTGCCCAATTTTTTACTGTTGAATACGAAGGAGATGAATCACCGTAAACGCCGTCTAAACGTTGTTTAATGTGATAAGGTGTATGCCCTTCTTTTGTTAAAAATTTAATGACCGCGCGGTACTCAATTTTCTTTACTTCAGACATTTTCGTCGAGAATTTATGGCACCTACCTCGTACATATAAGTATAAAAGCTGTTGACTCCCAGCTATGCACAAATGTTCGACATCGCGTACCGTACATATATGGGAGCAGGTCGAACCTGCTATATATCGTTGTTCTCTGTGATTAAGTCAGCGGGCACAACTCCGTCACCGAGACTGCATATAAAACGATTCGCATTTGTATGTATCAAAAATAAACTACAATGCAAAAAATGACATTAATAAGAAAATACAGTAAAACCTGTCAATAACGGCCACCAAAAAATGAAACAATATTGACCTTTATATAAAGGTGGCCGTAATTGTCAGTTTTTTCGTCTATAAATAAAATATTATACATAATTGGTTTTTAAGATTTTTTCTTTATTTTATTAACTGAAAGTAAATATTATATAGATGAACATATGTAGGTATACGAAAAACTAAAACTATTTTAATGTGTTAATACAAACTATAGACTAGACATACATATTATAGAATAATACATATGTACCTACACATGTACCTATCTATATTATAGGTAATACATACATACATACATACATATTTTGTCTTTTAAGGATAAACGACTTCTTTTTAGCGACATACTTAATTAAGAACCTTTCGAATACAGAGACTTCAAACTAGTCAAATAACTAAAAGACCACATTGTGTGTACATACTAGGAATACATAATTATGGGCAATTTCACAAATACGAAATACGAAATAATGATATTGGGTATTTCCACCAATAAAGATACATCATAAATAGTCCGGCCGATATTGGCAGGTAAATTTCTATGAATATATGTCGTAAAAATTTGGATTTATCTAGCCCCGGTCGTTTTACAGGGGTGGCCGTAAATTACAGGTGTTCGTATAGTAAATTCCCTTACAGTCGGTTCGGGGAATTTTTAAACTGTCCGTTACCTCAGGTAGCCGCTTTAGACAGGTGGCCGTTAACACAGGTTTTACTGTACAACAAAATGTGTATACAAAAAAAAATATAAAAGTGCGTAGAATAAACTGAAATATTCGGGTATAAAGTAATAATAACTACAAAATAACTACAAAAGTGTTCTTTGGGGCTTAAGTCCTTAACGCTCAAATATTTTAAGATTATAACGGTTTAATAAAATTTTGTTTTAATTTGTTTTGTTATCGAATAGAAAAAAAAATCAGCGTTATACGTGTCACGTCGATCGAATTATTCGAAAAGATTAATAACGCTTCATAAGATATCTACGGCAAACGATATCACCTAAATACAATGAAAAACATGCATCGGAACTAAATTAGGAACTCTGTGTGAGAGTAAGAAAAAAAGAATAAGGTAGAAAAAAAGTCATTTTTCATCTCCGTAATCCTCTTCCGAGTATTTAAGGTTTCATGTATCATCTAGACGTTCAACAAATTCCCACTTTGCTTTCTCATCTCATCCTTCGGGGATATTTTTTTCACAGCGGGAAAAATATTCTCAGGTCGTAGCCGGGTAGCAGCATTACAGCACCAGTAGTAGTAGTAGAAGAACGATAGGCAACAATTAATTCTCGATATACACAAGAATATCGGAAGTGACACGGAACAAAGCCTCCCCATGGGATTTCCCTTTGACGGAAGGGTGAGGTCACGGCTGGCAAAGCGATTCATCATTTCATTATCGCTCAGACTTCGGTTTCCTTGTGATTTTTTTCACATTTCGCAAGAAGAAATAATGCGCGCGGTGGGTTTTGGAAATGAAGACGAAGTTTGGAAGTACGACATCTCCCTGAGTCCTACCTAAATTGTTTTAGAAGTTGATCAATCCTTTTTCTCTTTGCCAAACGCAACGGGTCGATACAAAAAAAAAAAAAAACTGGACCCGCGTCGACCGATCGAATCTAATTTAACTAGCGAGAAATGCGCGACAGACAAAATCACGGTAGATTCGTGCGCCCGGGAGGTTTTCCAATTGAGAGTCCGACGCCCGAGGTTTTATTTTTCCCACTTTTTTCTTTCTCTTTTTGTCGCAGTTCGGACGAAATAATGTATGAAGAAACCTTTTAAAATCGTTTTAATAAACGTTCGACATTCGCTCAAATAAAATTTATCGGGAGTGTTTTATATTCTAACCCTCGCCCTCGCAGCTCTCTCGCCGTCTGTTTTGATGGATTGATTTTTATTAGTCATATAAGGCCTATAAACAATATTAAACTTTTCGAAAAATTAAATTAAATACCGTCAACGAGATCATGTATCAATTCAGCATTTGTTTGATACAATATATTGATAAAATAAAACTAAAAATAAAAGTCATCATCATTACGGTACACCGTATACTACTGATGACGACCAATGAGTCAAAAACACGTGTCTACCGTTGCTCTACAGCGGAGTTTACCCAACAGTCTCTATTTCTTGTTTTATTTTATGTATCCGCAATAATTCCTCATTTGATTATATATATACAACGAATTGAATTTTTCAATCTCTTCGAGCTTGAATTCGCCTCTTTTGCACCAGCTTACCACCTTTATTACAATTTCCTATAAAACGCGAGCATTGCCATGATGCATTTTATAATATGCGATTTTCTAAACATTTGACGCACCCTGTTTATACGTCCAATTTAAACTTGTTCACAAACTGCCATAGCGTCAAAAGTTAGTTGACGTTTTTTCTCTCCTATAATTCCATTGACATAAGTAAATGTGGCAATTGTGTGTAATTTTTTTTGCAGTAAGGACCATTTTTTATAATATAAAAAACTCGTTATTGTTATAGTACACTTTAATTTTATTGACAATTGATAGTAATCGAGAGAAGGATGAGAGATATTTTATTAGATATTAGTGTCTTGGGCATAGAACAAATACCTACCTATAGAGAGGTATCTCAATTCAGTAAAGTATCACACTTGAATCTGGATTTTTTCATTTCTTTGCCATTATGTATCCATATTATTACTGCCTATTCGGGTCCATATAAATGTTTGACAGAAGTTACTAAACTTCATAAATTTAGAGTTTTTATTCAAAAAAATCGAAAATATCGATCCTGTTTGATCGCTTAAATATGATTTTCATGAAATCAAACAAATAAATGCATTTTTCATTCCTCTGACATTTGTCGGTTTTCTGAGGTTTTAGCTTGACAATTAGTTGATGATAGTGACTATTCTTCCCCGATAATTTTTCGTACTCCACAGCATATCTCTCCATCGGGTTACATCTTTGGTGTTTTCAGTATTTACTCCTGTAAATTCAGAATATTTATGAGACGACAATATAACGCAACGTACTGCACGACCGACACTATTATTTCAGTGAATTTTGACGTTTACCAGCAAGTGTCATCGCCTGTCATTATGTTGACGATTCATAAGTGAAATTGAATTTTGATTGTAAATCAAACGTCAGATGGATTTTTGTCCGTCAATATTAAAGTTTCCCGTTACATTAGTGGATATTCTTACATTTAAGCTTAACTCCATACCAACATTTCAAATTAAAGATTGCATATCGAAAAATTGAAAAAACGGATCTCTTTTGCATCATTTCCTGGTTTTGAGTTCACCTTTCTTCGAATAAATGCGAAATTCGTGATCGATGAAATTAATGCCATTCAGTACACCCTTATAGTGCTTTCGCATTTGATTGTCTGAATCTATTTAGATATTTCCAGTACTTAACGAACGAACCCTGCAAACGTTTAAGACTGCCATTTCTAAATGTTACAGTATATGTATTCATATGTAGTTACTGACCTTGTGGCTTCAATTCTTCCCACTTTAATCTAAGGCAGGGATCGTGTAATCGGTCTTTCTTATAAACGTGATTACTTCATACACTATTCTATCTAATTATGAGGTTTTCCGGCAAAATTTTAAATACGTGCATGCATTCAATTATTGGGAATGTTGTTATGAGTAATAGTCTGCAGCTGTCAATGTTTTTACAAAAATTTAAATACTTCAAAAATGGCTAACTTTAGAGGCAAAGTTTATCAGACAAACTATACTTAAAATTAAGTTGGAAATACGAATCAATCATAAAAAGTGGGGTATTCCATTTAAAATAAGGAATTTATATCCATTTCCGGTGTAACCGGAAGAAGCGAAAATTCAAAACTACTTTAAATCGAAAGAGCTTAAGGGGAAACTAATATTTGCGAAATTTCAAAACTCAACTCTTATTACTTTTCTATATTGTTCTAACGAAATCTCGTCGTGATATACCCTATAGAATGTTTTAATAATTAAAACACGTTAGTTTATCGAATATTTATCCATAATAAATGTGCCACGTCTTTACTCCACGACTGTCAAATATAAAGTGTTAAAACGAATATTTACAAAAATGGCGGCAAAACAAAGTTGTATACCTTCCCAGCGGACACGCGGTATATTCATTCGTTTTCGTAAGCTATTCCTGTCGTAACATCTTTCTTCGTAATATTCCTTACTTATCTTTCGGATTATTGTGCAATTTAACTTCCTGAATAGGTACCATACATGACACTTTATATGTAGTAGCTTTGGATATGTTTAATGCAGCCATTTAAAATCGTTTTGTCTTCTTCACCAGTAAGGAAAACTTGCACGTGCAAATTATCATTTTCACCCTCGCTGAAAGCTGTGGTTCTCATTTTGTTGCACTTTTTTCCCATTCTCTCGGAATAATCTAGGTGCGTGCATCGTATAAATAAACTACGTCGTCTGCCCAGCTGAATCGAAATGTCCTCTCTGCACAGTATTTTCTCGTCCGATTTTCGATTCACGCCACGTACAGAAAACGCAGCGACGCGACGGCGGGAACAAAGGTGAATTTTTATGCACCCTCCTCAGTCATCCTATGCGCCAGCAGTCGTCCGATGAATCGGTTTGTCATCGTGCGCTGTTCGGTTAGTCAACCCTTATCCCTCATCACAAAGCCCGTGTTAAAAGCAACAGCGCATAGCTTCACTTTTCGCACAAACGCACGCAGGCGGTTGTTGTTCAACGACAACAGTGGTGGATGCGTGCGGTTTTGGTAACATGTGCGTGTCACTATTTTGTGTCATCAACCTGTTAAATTCTATTTTACATGTGGGGCGCGGGTGAGGGTGATTTAAGATAAAATTTAAATTATCCAAAATTTTTGATAAAGTAATTAGGATAAGATTCAATTTGCATTCTCTCTTTAGATTTTACATACAATAACGTAGATGTGTTTTTTTTCATAAATAATCATCGTTTATCGTCGGAAGCTGTTGTAACAACACAGGCAACGTTATTTTTTAAATGAATATTAATACTCCTACACAATACAATATAATACAATATAACATAACAACAGGAAATCTGTTTTCCTTTTTTTCTTCGATAGGCATTAACATTTCCTTAGTGTGTTATATTGTGGGTTTCGGATGGTAGGCAGCCGGGACAATGGGGGGATTTTCTGTTGACGTCACTATTATCCTAAGTCAAGGTTTATGTACTGTAAAGTACATGGAGTTAAAGAAGATGCTATTTCAAAGTAATTTTTATAAAAGTTGTATACATAGATTGACCCTTTTTTTGTGTTAGGTATGATATCTGAAGTGTATTCTAGCGATTCATTATAGTTTAACACATAAAATACTAGTATTTTTAGATTTATATACAATATATAATTGTGTTTACAACAAACAGTAACTGTTTTTTTCTTTACAAACTATATCAATAATATAAAGCAATATAATTCAAGGAAAGAAACAATATTTAAATTGTATCCAGCATAGAAAGTTATTTTAATAAAGGTTTTGCATACACTGTTAGAAATATTGTCTTGATCTAAGAAAGTATATTTTCTTCCGTATATACAAAGCCTTAATTTACTTGATTTAAAACGGTTTGGAAATATTTACTTATAATAAAACGGACCGTTTCAAATCAAGTAAATTAAAGCTTTGTATATACGCAAGAAAATATACTTTCTTAGATCAAGACAATATTTCTAACAGTGTATAAAAGTTCAGTAAAATTCTTTGAAAATTATAAATCATGTTTTTTTAAAGAATCTAAATGTGAAAAGATTAAATTACTTACTAGGTAGGTATAAATAAAATCTTTCAGAAAAAAGAGGTACAGTTTGTTGTAAACACAATGTTGTATTGTCTATAAATCTGACAATACAAGTATTTTCTGTGTTAAACTATAATAAATCATTAGAACACATTTCACACATCATACCTATCACTAAAAAAAGTCAATATATTTAGAAATACTCTGTTACTTTCACACCATAAAATTTAAACGAGAGAAAAATGATTGTGCGGTTTGTTTGGATTATGCACCTTGACCACTCGCAATAATGACGTCAGAGAATTGTCGCGCATTCTGTTTCGTGAATGAATCCTTGGGGGGTCCAGGAGACTCCGACTAAAGCCACAATTAGTAGCCTTTCACCTTGTTTACGACTGATTTATTTTTATCTCCAAAGCTTTCTTGAGTTATTCGTTGGCTACACGGCACTGACGAAGACCAATGATTCAGAAACACTTGTCTGCAGTTACTCCTCAGTCTATGTATACCGTTTGACTGAAATAAAAGTAGATATAGGGAAACACAAACATGCACACAAGTGCATGCAAACATGAAATGGAGGGGTACGATAGTAGGGGAGTACAGATGAGTTCATATCGGGCGTGATATCGGGACACCGGGGTACCGAGGCTTTAATGCACAACGTGTCTTTTAGTATGCAGTGAATTAACACAACCTTCTGTACGAAATTGTTTCACAATCTTATGGATAGCTGGCACAGAGGGAGGTGGACGATTTTCATACGCCGCAACAAATAAATTTTGCACGTCTTTGTACGAATTATCCTTGGCATACCATAACACAATCTGTATTTTTTCCTCGACAGTTAAGGGCATTTTATTTTAATATTTGCGAGTCTGCTCAGATACAATGTATGTACGTTCACGCTCTAAAGTTACGGAAAGAATGCCATGTCTGCGCGCGCTCTCGATCTCCCCACTATCTCCCCACACCACCGGTGTTGTATACATACATACATAGGTACATGTTTATGTGTGTGTATTTGAAGATGCATATTAACTTTTAACTACGACAATCTGTATATATTATACAAAGAGGAAAAAATTAATGCGGATTTTAGCATAATACAAGTAAGGAATTTCTTAGAGTAACTCCGCTGTAAATGCAACTGCAGACACTTGTTTCGAACTCATTGTTTCTCGTCAGTGCAGCGTGGCCAAGGAATAAGACGGGATAACCATGGAAATGAAAAGCATCAATCGGGGACTTATACAGGACACATATTGCCAATTGAGGCTTCAGCAAGAATGTCCTCGATATTGAGGTTACATCAAAACGTCGCCGTGAGACTAAAATAAGGAAAAATTAATGCAGATCTTAGAATAACATAAGATGTTCATGCGTTATTCCGCTGCAGATCCGTGTTTTGAACTCATTGGTAGTCTGTTTTCCCGATGGTCTTCCTTTTGTTTCTATCTCCAAGGATATCCCAACTTATTTTCTTGGCTACACCGTACTGACGATGACCAACAAGTCTGAAACACATGTCTACGGTTGCACTACAGCGGAATAACCCGATATTCTTTCTCCTATTTTTATTATGTATCCGCGATACTCTCCTTATTGATATATCTATATAT
This sequence comes from Amphimallon solstitiale, assembly GCA_963170755.1. Classification (NCBI taxonomy): domain Eukaryota; kingdom Metazoa; phylum Arthropoda; class Insecta; order Coleoptera; family Scarabaeidae; genus Amphimallon; species Amphimallon solstitiale. The sequence continues at coordinate 87,478,051 of OY720678.1, read as the reverse complement.
ATTATATATAAATAAAAGGAATATCGCGGATACATGAAATACAAGAAAGAGAAAAATATTGGGTAAATTCCGCTGTAGAGCAACCGTAGACACGTGTTTCTGACTCATTGGTCGTCATCGGTACGGTGTAGCCAAGGAATAAGGTGGGATAACCTTGGAGATGTATGCTATACGGAAGACCATCAGGAGACAGACCACCATTTGTAGCTTCAGTTAGAAGATCCCCAGTTTTGAGGACAACAACTAACGTCGCCACGAGGAAGACAATGTCAACCTGCGTGCCATCCGAGAACCCAGGAAAGATAAATAAAAGGAATATCGCGGATACATGAAATACAAGAAAGAGAAAAATATTGGGAATTTACGTAATTAAGATTAAACATATTTCTGTTATTATTTTCATTCTGCTTTTACTTTATTTTGCTTTGTATTACTACAAATTTTTCTATTTAATTGTATTACTAATTGTAAAGTGACCTGTTACATACAGTGTCTACGTAATAAAGTATATTATTATTATTATATGTATATATAGTCTCTTTGCAATATATATATATATAATTTACCCAATATTTTTCTCTTTCTTGTATTTCATGTATCCGCGATATTCCTTTTATTTATCTTTCCTGGGTTCTCGGATGGCACGCAGGTTGACATTGTCTTCCTCGTGGCGACGTTAGTTGTTGTCCTCAAAACTGGGGATCTTCTAACTGAAGCTACAAATGGTGGTCTGTCTCCTGATGATCTTCCGTATAGCATACATCTCCAAGGTTATCCCACCTTATTCCTTGGCTACACCGTACCGATGACGACCAATGAGTCAGAAACACGTGTCTACAGTTGCTCTACAGCGGAAGTTACCCAATATTTTTCTCTTTCTTGTATATAATATATATATATAATATATATATATATATATATATATATATATATATATATATATTGCAAAGAGACTATATATATAATAATAATAATATACTTTATTACGTAGACACTTCAAAGTGTATGTAACAGGTCACTTTACAATTAGTAATACAATTAAATAGAAAAATTTGTAGTAATACAAAGCAAAATAAAGTAAAAGCAGAATGAAAATAATAACAGAAATATGTTTAATCTTAATTACGTAAATATACAATAGTAATATATATATATATATATATATATTGGTAGTATAAGGTTATTTACTAAGAGGATCAGCGGTCTGTATGTGGAAGACAAAAACACTTCGGTTTCTCTCATTATTTCGTAATTTATTTATTGCTGCATCAGCAAAAATACTACAAAGAAACTAATTCATAAAACAAACAACAAAATAGATTAAAGCGAGTAAAACTTACAACTACTTCAATACAAATTGAAACACACAGCGCGTCTAATATAATAAATTTTAAAGATACCTTTTCAAAATGTACTATTTATTATATCTAAAAAGCAAGCAAGTGTACGAAGATCATCACATACAATAAAAATAAGATAGAAGCGGTAAACCAACTTTTTCATTAATAAAGTAATACTAATACGCTATATGTACAACATATATATACAACATTACAATATATAGTACTTAAAAAAAGTATGTCTAATTATTATGTATTTCTCCTGATGAAGCAATAAATAAATTGCGAAGTATTGAGATGCAGGGTACTGAGGTTGAAACGAAGGTTTTCACAGATTTTAAATTTTCAATCATGAAAAAGAGAAAAATACGTAACTAGTTAGAAAAGCCACAAAATGTAGAGAAAACAACAAACATAGTATGACTCGTACTGTATGAATTGAACGAGAAGTGAATATCAAGTTTTCAAACACATTACGATTTATTAAGAGATGGTTATATCACCCTTAGTTATTATTACTCCGCCGTTTTTATTTCTGTTTTAGAAATCGTATAATATATTCAACAATTTTTAAAGTTGCTAAATTCGATTTAATAATACTGGCGTTTCAATAATAAGCATATATAAAAAATACACATAAAAATCTCACACACAAAAAAATCTATTACCAAACTATAAAAAAAACAGGCATTACCTATTTATAGATACGAAAGTAGTTTTATCAATTTGTTTCGTAGCTAATGTGAATCGAAAATAACCGAAAATATCTCGTCTTCAGTCATGTGAGAAATATATAGAGACTCTTGCAGTAATGGAAAATTTGTTTTCGCACGAAAGCGTCATCTTTCGTCTGCGCGAAACCTTTCAAAATTTCCACCTCGTCTTCCTTTTTAACTCAATAAGAAAAATGTATTTTATAACAGAATATATACACTATCTACCCTACACTCTGTTCGTTTCATGAATAATTTTTCATGCTGATGGTTGTTGTTGTATGACATCTGCAAACATCATTTCGACAAATAACCTTTTGCGTTTTTCCACAACAGAAACGTATACCTATACCGGCACTTCATGACTACAACACTAGAAACTAGAATAATCCGAGTACTGAATATGGTTGATTGAGTAGTACACACAAGTTTTATTATCAGAGAAGTGATTGATTATATTGGGATGTGACCGATTTACAGAAATCATGATATGTAATTATTTTAAAATAATAAATAATTTATGTACAAATATCCTTTCTTTTCTTTTATCTCAAATTTCATTGAATCATAAACACAAAAAGAACTAATTGAGAGGACGATAAAACGATTCAGAATGATTGAAACGAAATAAATAAAACAAATAAATGGACGGAGCTATTATGCCGATCGCATCTCGTAAAACTCGTATTTCCTCGAGTGCAATGAAACTATCGATTCACTTCAAAGACAACAATGGGGAATAGAAATAGCATTAAGTGTACTCCTCGCGCTGATACCGCATTATCGCGCTAACAAGGAGCGTAAAATTAAGATCTGCACTCGAAATTGCAGTTTATATCAAGTTAATGAGTGTCTCTGTTCTCTGAACCACCCCTCTCAGTACAAATTATAGACTTCCACCATACCGAAGACGTCCACTGGCGTATTACATGAATAACTAATTTATTCATCCTTTAATTAATAATTATAATAATATGCTATAGAGGCCATAACAAGAACCTTCATTAGAAGGGGTTTTGTAACTGTATAATAAGTAATTTCCCCTGGTGATGATCAAATCAGTGTTGGAAAATTATATATATTGGTAAATATCTACGTGTTAGATTTTTGATTAACTCATTAACTGCCATCGTCCCTGGAGATCAGCTGATTTTCTAGTGGTATTGTCACATACATATTATTAAAGTATTGCAAAAGACTAACAGATATTATTCAAAAATTATTATCAGATACAACAAACACAATATTTACAAATAAAAATGTATATTAAACGTCAAGTAAATACAGCAGCCAATTATTCACAATTATGCAACGTGAGAAAAAATAAACTAACAGAATTTATAATACTAACAATAATAGTAATTTTTATTAATACAAATATAAATATATATTTAAATAAAGATATTGAAAGATCAGTATTGTTATGTTCTTGCCCTTTAATATTTACAGTGGTTTAATTTCATGATATGATGCATAATCTTCATGTGAATTCGGCTAAATCACAAGTCATTTTTTTTGGTGAATCGAAAATTTGTGATCAACTTCGGGAGTCTGTAGTTATTGAGGTGAATGGCACAGCTGTGCCCATTGCTAGAAGTGTGAAGAACTTGGGGATGGTACTAGACAACTCGTTTAGATACCGCGAACAAATTGGTAAATACATTCAATGAGCCTACCGTAATTTAAAATCACTATATCCACACCGCAACGATTTGGGTACCGCTGTCAAATCAACACTTTGTGAGTCTCTCGTGTTGTTTAACTTCACTTATTGCTCTGCATTATACAATGCTGCAATAGATCAAGTGACCGAGTCGCAGATTCAAAGAATCCAGAATTCCTGTCTTCGATATATTTTCGGCATACGGAAGTATGATCATGTAACTTATAAATTATCCAAGTGTAGCTGGCTGAATATGAGACAGAGACGCAAGTTGAATGTTTATATCATAAAATATTAACTTGCAAAACCCCTTCATACTTGCACGATAAAAGCAGATATCGTTGTGATGTGCACAACATCACAACTCGTTATATAAATCTCATATGGCCATCGCTGAGCCATACTTCCCTCTTCAAAAGATCTTCTTCTTACATTTATTCCAGTTACAATGACATACCTGATCACTATAAAACTATATCAGTCGACTGTTTCAAGATGAGGCTGAAGCGTGACCTGATTCTCAATGGCTAGTTATTACTAACTGAATAAATAAAATACGTAAACTTAGTTTCAAAAAATATTTAATAATATCACTACAATATTGTTTCGCCAAACTTTGGCTTCATCAGGTGATGAGTAACTGAATATACAAAATTATTACATCATAATATATAGTGTCAAAACAGTATGGGATATGAGTGGGGGTATTTTATAAACTATAGCATTGTAACAACGGGGAATAATTGAATTGAGTCTGATCGTTTAAAGCACGACCTAATTTACTATGTCTATTAATTCCTAAGGTTTCTAATAAATTAAGTTTCTGTCCTTTATCTTGAATATGTAAAACTTTGAAATCTCTATTGAATTCGTGTTCTTCATCTATACAATGCGTTGCGAAGGTAGAGTCCGTTTTTTTACCCATATAACTTTTTTCATGTTCCCCGGTCCTTTGTTCAAAAGTACGGCCTGTTTGACCCACATATACCTTATCACACTCACAAGTCAACATATAGACCCCCGATTTCAACCTTTTATCCGTTTTGTCTTTATCATTTCTAATATATTTTTGAACTGAATTATTAGTTTTAAATGCTATTGACTCGTTCTTAACGTTTTTAATTCTTTTGACGGACGAAGCAAGGTTTACCAAAAATGGTATCACCAATTTACACAATACGTATGTATGGACTGAAGAAAATCCTCATGCCACTATTGTTTCGCATTATCAACATCAGTTCCAATCACTTAATATTTGGGCAGGAATCATTGACAATTTTTTGATTGGACCATTCGTTTTGCCAGAACGATTGAATGGACAACTTTATTTGGATTTCCCTCAGAACCCTTTTCGAGATTTAATAGAGCACTTACGTCTACCCAAACCGTTGGATAGGTAGAGGAGGGGACCAATTGCCTGGCCTCCTCGTACTCCTGACTTAACGCCTTTGGATTTTTACCTGTGGGGACACCTCAAAAAAATTGTATATTCCACTGCGGTCGACACTAGGGAAGAACTTCTACAGAGAATCACGTTTCATTGTGATGTGATAAGGAACACGGCTGGGTTATTGTTGCGGGTACAACAGTCCTTAATTCGTCGTGTCCGCGAGTGTATCAGACTTCACGGAGCCCATGTTGAACCCTCTTATGAAGTTTTTCAATAATTCCGTTAGGATGCCTCCGGAGACACCACTGCGTTTATATTTATATTAATTACTTTAAAAGAAATTCAATAAAAACCGATTTCCAGCGGCGTCCTTCAGGGACGCATATCTCCGTTGGAGGGGCCTGTAGGAATTTTTTTTATAGGAACTTGTTATCGTACTTGTTCATGTTCTATCTGCATCCAAGAGATTTCCCACATTTTCCCGGACACCCTGTACATTCGAATATATAATTTTCATTATTAAGAGTAAATATCTTCTTTATTCACATATTAAGGGTGGGCTTTCCTTAAGAAAAATTCCCGAACGGCGTATGTCGGGTTGCCTGAAATACATTGAATATATTTACGGAGTTTAATATGCCTATACCTTTTACACGATGCAGGTAGACGAACAGAAACATGAAGCAATGCCTGGTCAACTAGCAAGCAAATAAATCTGGGATATTTGTCTCTTGCATTTATTGCATGAAAATGTTGGTGGGCCGGCCTTTATTCGAAATTTGTTTTTGCTCTTTCTGAATATCCTTTAGGCTTGTATGTATTTAGTTTTATTAAGACTCCCGTTTTATGTAATTTGTAATTATTTTAATGATATTTTCCGAAATTAATTAGATATTAAATCTTATTCTGCAATAAATATATAACTTTATTATCATTATTTATGATTATCAATTATTTAAGTTGTACTTGTTATTATTTCTCATCATCATTTGTATTTACTTTACATATTGATGCTTTGTATAGAGAAAACTAAAATCTGATAAAAAAAACAATGCCGGTGTTTCTTACAAAATGTAAAAATTTATATTCTTTAAGTAGCACATGTTTTAAATTATTGAAAATTATATTCTTTACAGTTGACACTGGTATTGTTAGTTAGCGAAATCAAATATAAAAATTTCACCGTGGGTAAGATACGAACTCTGCGGACTCCGAACTAATCATTTATAACAACAACTTACAATTAATTGTTATTGATATTATCATTTTTTTTATTTATGTATTACATTCCATAATTTTTTTTCAGTAAAGTTTCTAATTTTTTCAAATAACCGTATATGGCAGACAAAACGTCAAACGCACTCCTTTCCGCACCACCTTATAGGTAGAGTGCAAAGCGCGTTTTTTTCTCACGGTATTCCCAGTAGGCCTAATTCATGTTTTTTACAAAAAAAAATGTTTACAAAAGTATAGACAGTGTAGAAAATAAACAAGAATGGCCAAATAGAGTTTTGTCTAAACGTGTCACAATTAGTAGGTACATACTGATTCTCCAATTTGACGTCTCTAATTTCTAGATTTCTCAAAATACGAGGATCAATAATTTCAGGTAATAAAGCGAGAAAATAAAATTACTCTAACCGTTGATTGAAGGAATAAATAAAGATGCGCCACTACATAGCACTGAGCGTAGCCAAAACTGGATCCGAGATCTATAGTGACTGCATCAGTCGTTTAGGTCCGAGATTCGAAACAGCCCGAGACAACGATGTTTCTCGGCAAGGGGTTTGCGGGACGCCTTAACGGAAAGACACGCAATTTTACTATAGCGTTGCGCATCTTTATATATTCCTTCAATCAACGCTCTAACTTAATTACCATTTCTGGCCAGAGTTCTTCATCTCTGTATATTGTCTCATACCAAGTATCCTTCGGAATCCAGACTATGAAGTAACATACATCATTCTGAGCTATGTTTAACTGTCCCTATATTTGGTACATGTAATGGTGCCTAGATTTTAAATGTAATTCGCTGTTCCTAATTTCGAAAAATGTTATTATTTTTGTCCCGTAGCTTCAAATGGAGTCGCTTCGCGAGCCTTGAATGGACACTTTACTTCTATAACCGCGTTTTGATTAGAAATTATTCCGTCCGAAGATGCCGCTAAAAATCTATATACAGGTTGAATAAAAAGACCACAAAACTCGACTTTTAGATCTGCCAAACATTCAAAAGCTTTAACAGCTTGCTCTTCTTTTTCATTACCGTGCAGTGTCGCATTCGTTCCTATAAATTCCTGGTATAATAAAGCCTTCACAGTATTGGCCGTAAATGTGGTTCTTTCTCTAAAATTTGATGCTGTTAATTCTTCAAAAATGTATCTTTTTTTCTTCGTACTTTTGATTATTTATATCTTCAATAAAATATGAATATGCCTCCGGCCCATAGTCGCGATCGTCTGTAGTTCCTGAATGTGTTTTTTGTTTCTTATAAAATGTTTTCTTCTCATACCGTTTTTTTTTCAGACACTGTCGTATACATCCATATTTGGTCTGAAGCTTTGAGTAATATTTGCCCTTACAATTAAATGAAACTGCTACCGCCTTGCAAAGTGCACTGTAAGAATTACGTTGAATATAATACAATCTTTTACCTCCTACAAATTTTACAATGATTGAATTAAAAGATTCTAAAATGTTGGCATCTACGTTTCCTATTGAAGATCTACTATTAGGCTGAGCCGACTTAAAGCGTTAATAAAGTCATCATACATATTAAAATTCTGAAATTTACATATTGATCTCGCCTTCTTTTGATCCTTGACAAAAGTAAGAAGCACAATTCTAGTGTTCACCAAAAATATGTCTTTATCCATTTATAATGTCACGCTGCAGTTTCACTATCTGGTTCGTTATTCTTAAGTTCGGACTTTTGTAATATTCAATTGCTTTTGTCACGGCCGCTCTGAATCTATGTAAATTGTTTATTATTAATTGTCTTATGTCCGAATTGAATTTGGGTTTCTTCAAACAGTCCGTAACTTTATTTATATAATTACGTAATATATGATTTCGGCACTCAATTCTTTCAATAATTTTTTGGGGACCGTAAGGAGCCGTTTCACGTAGTTTTCTAAGAACGCTGCTATCACCGTCCCCTATTAATCTACCATAAATTACACAGTGTATTTCACGAGAATGTCGAAAACCTTCCGCAATAATTGTCGACTTCAGGGCTGTTGACGACGAAGACAAATTTTTGTAGCATACGTGATCTTTAGATTTACCAAATTTTGTACAAATTAAACAAAATTTGTTTTTTACGCCTATATACAACATTTTTTTCGTTCGCCATCCAACAATTGCTGCCACTCTTGATAAACTGCTGTACTTAGACTTATACGCTCGTTTGGCCCATGCTCTTTTACTTACTCACATATACAAAAAAATATATAAAAACTGTCCTGAGCTCAAAATACAAAGTATAAATAAAACAAAAACATGAAGGTACAACAAATTCAGATATTTAAATAAGTGCTTTTACCATCTAGAAAACTGAAAATTGTTAACTTCTTGCCTACAACCAATGTAACTTAGTTTGAAGAGACCGGCAAACCTCTAAGTTCGTATCTTACAAAGACAAAGTTGTTTTTGTCAGATTTTAGTTTTCTACAAACATTGTTCATATTATTAAAAAGCTTTAACATGTAAGGTTAGAAATAATAAGTCGTGCAACTTCATAATTAATAATAATAATGTATTTATTGCCGAAGAAAACTGCATTTCTGAAATTCCATAAAGCCGGAAAATCTTGAAAAATAAAATACATTTTGAAAACGAGGAGAATATTAAGGAACAGAAAAAAGTCTAATTAAGTAGACGCATCAATATTATCACGTAATCAATCATAAATGAACACCGACAAATATCTGAAATATATTAAAATTTGCTTGTCTATAACAACCCCATGTATTTATGAAAAAATCAATACGACTTTCTTTATTTGGTGATAAAAGTTAGTTCGAATCTTACCTCTGACAAAATGTTTTATAATTTAATTTCGCTAATCAACGCTATCAATGCCAATTGGGAAGAATATAATATTCAATAATCCAAAACATTTGTTTATTATAATACATATATATATATATATATATATTGGGTAGTGGATTCTCAGGATAATCGGACCGTTTCTGTTTAGAAATTAAAAACTCATTTATTCAAACTCTATATATTTCGCCACTGCTTAGTGGCTTCTTCAGGAGTGCTAAGAGAATCCACTACCCAATATTTAATAGTACGGACGAGAAAACAATATTTATCATATATATATATATATATATATATATATATATAGGTATTTACATTAAAAAAAAAGAAACAGGCACTGTTACTGTTAAACACAGAATTATTTTTGTAATATTTTAGTTTACTACCACATTACTCATATTATTAAGATTAAAAACATTCAACATCTAAAGTAAATACATATGACCGCCAGAAATTAAGTAACAAGTAAAATTTCATAATAATAATAACAACATATATTTATTCCAGACTAAGAATGAATATCGAATACATTCTCCCAAATATTATTTACAAAATAAAGCCGATATCAGAATGAAACCTTCGTTTACCTAAGGTACCTAAGGTAATAAAAGTAGTTGAATACAATATCTGTTTATTTGATGTTCGGCTTAATACAGTTGATCAGGTATACCTTCCATATCCTTGGTCTTAGACATTGAATTGTGTGTTGCCTAACTGCCATTTATCAGTACGGAATTTGTGATCATTCTCATTGGTTTCAAAGTCATTTTTTGTAGACTAGGGTTATTTTGAAAGTAAAGTAAATACATTGTCGTGTCCACAATAAAAATATCTAGGGTCTCACGATTCAAAAAAGTACTTTTTAAGCACAGTAAGCTTTATAT